>CM037875.1:25349998-25732498 GCA_021292105.1 Anadara kagoshimensis | reverse complement strand
AATCAAAAACTATATAAAAAGTACCTAAATGGCAACCTTGTGCAGTTGCGCACTAAAATGTACCTATCTGGACAAGTTAATCGATTTGATTGGTCAGCCTCAGAAACTAAATACATGTATATCAATCAGGCAATCATCAGGTGAATGATTAACGTTGATTCTGATTGCCGGTATGAATATTTATTTAACAATGTTCCTTAATTAACTGATCGTATGGATTTTCTTTTTGATTTATATATATTCTGTACACAAATTTAAAAACTGAGAAATATATATTAAAAACTATTGCCGTTCTTAAATAACGCTATTAAAAATGGCGATGGCAGATAATTGACTGTCACTGGTACAATATGATCGGTCCATCTTCATTATGGTACGACTGTAACACCTGAGGGGATATTACGACATTAACACCCCTTTGATGTACCACGAATATATATTATTATCAATTTAGTTTAAAATTCCGCTTTCCAATATTCTATTATTTGAAAATCGTTATATCAGCATCATTTGATAAATAAAATATGATGTCGCAAACCGGAAGTTTACTATAAGATTTCCCGCGGAATTTTGACACGTGATAGATATTGGGGTTCCAAAAAGAAAGCATCTTTGTCTTCGTCAGATTGAAAAGTTGCAGAAGTCGGATTAAGTCGGGTAAATCTTTTTAAAAAGAATATATATCGTATTTGATTATGAAAACAAACAAATGTTGTCGTATTTTTTAATTTATCAGGGTAAAAAATACATATTGTGGCATCTGACCAGATTATTAATGTGCAGGTGCTTGGGTGTGTGAAACTAAAAATTATTATTTATAGAAATTTCCATAAGTTGCCATATAATCAATTTGTACCGAAATTACAAATTTTTCACATTTAATATTTTATGAGGTGTTAAAATAAATTGTAGCAAAATTTAATTCTGTTGCAAAGTAAAGTAAGAGCAGCACTGTTTTAAGGGTCATCTAAGTAGGAAAATTCAAGTGAAAACCATTTGGTTGAAAAGCGTAAAAGAGGGGTATAATTATGAAATTACCTACACAAGCGTGAAGATTTACAAATAAAAATACAGCAGGAATTGATAATTAAGAAATTTTAAAATATTTGTTGCATGTTTTTATGAAAATAGTGCAAAAATACATGTGTTGGGGAAAATAGTTTACACCTTGTATAATGAATTAATTTAAAAAAATGAAAAGATATTAAGATAGTCAACATCATAGAGCAGTGCAAAGGGGCCAGAGTTTGTTAAAGAAATACAAGGTTTTTGAAATCTCGACAATTTACGGTTGAGGTTATCTACGATTTATTTTCCTTTTAAAAATGCGTGTACCAGGCGTGATAGTTCATATTCTAAGGCCACTAATAATCCGAAATACAACAAGTCACTAAAAGTGCACTGTCACACAATACTGTTCTAGTTGAATTGAGGTGAATTTTGTTTGGTTTCAACAATGTTGAACTATATAAAGCCAAATATGCCTCAACAATAATCAAGTAATTTACAAACTTAGCTTTTATAATCTTCCCTTGGATCGTTGGTAGCCTTAGAATATGAACTATCCCGCCTGGTACACGCATTTTTAAAAGGAAAACAAATCATAGAAAACCGTAAATTGTCGAGTTTTCAAAAACCTCGTATTTAACAAAATCTGCCCCCTTTGCACTGCTCTATGACGTTGACTATCATAATATCGGTTCATTTTTTAAATTAATTGGTTATACAAGGTGTAGCTTTTTTCCCCCAACACGTGTATGTTTGGCACAATTTTCTTTAAAAAAATGCAACAAATTTTTTATAAAACTCTTAAGTTATCAATTCCTACTTTATTTTTTTTGTATAAATCCACACTTTGTGTAGGTAATTTCATAATTATACCCCTCTTTCACGCTTTTTCAACCAAATGTTTTCACTTGAATTTTCCTACTTAGACGACCCTTAAACTTTTTTCATGGCTCTTGTAAATAGTTTGCACCATAAATTATTTGTTGAACATTGAATGACTATCACATAATGCCTTAATACTTGTTTAAAAATGTCTATAGTAACTTGTTAAGAGTGCTTGCTTTTGATGTGGGAGGTCTTGGGTCAAAATAATTCGCCATGCGGATGTGTGAAAAATGTCCAATTCTTTCATACTCCATAACAAAAAGTTATCGATAATAATATCCAATTTCTTGTAATTTATCTTATCTGTTGATTTAAGGATGTCAACGCCAGTAACACCAAGACGCAGCAAGAGAGGACGACCAGATGAGAGTTCCTCACCAACATCAGACAGCAAAGTTGACACACGTATGTATCATATGCAGTCTACTTGGAAAAGGTCATCATATGCAGTCTACTTGAAAAAGCTTATTTTACAGGGTTAACTCTGGCTCTCGAAAAGTTATAGCCAAAATATTAGCCAATATTGGGTCAAATGTAGTTCTTCTAATCTGCTGTATAGATATTTTTTTATCAACAGTTTGTAACCTTTGTATTATTTTTTCATACTTGTGTAAGTAATAAAAAAAAGTAAGAAAAAAAAATTGACAAGTTTTGTCTGTCTCTTAATGAAATTGATGATAAAAAAAATTGAGCAAAAGCATTTGCCAAAAGTTATTTTTTTGGAGTCAGAAATTATGAAAAATTAACAATTGGATGATCTACCACTGATTTTAACATTGGGAAATATTGGGGTTCATTTACAGTGTTGTTTATCATAATTTGATATTTCAACAGGTTACATATCATATGTTTAGAAATTTTCAATCCATTTATGAAGTTTTGCTTAAAAAACAACTTATGTTCATAATCTCAGTTATGTTAATTGACAAGTCTCACTCTACAATGAAATAAGGAAGCTTGTTGGCCTTATTTTGTCAGCACTGTTATACCTGAAGGTAGAAGATCTGTGACTAAAAATCAGACTTTTTTTTCTGTACACTGTGAACATATTTTTTCGATGTATTTGTTTTGGTGATAAAGGAAATTAAGACATTGGCATAGTGAAATTTTTGCAATTTTGAAATGTGCACTCAACCACTATAAGCAAAAATTAGTACAACACAAAATAAATGTTTAGTACTTTACATATCAACCTTTTAAATGATTGAATTTTCTTTTGTAGCCTCTAGAAGAAGTACAAAGATCAACACGTAAGTATCTTTATCTTTATCTGCACAGGTTTGGAAAGTTGTATTTAGTTTGTATTAAGTTGTATCAGATTTGTATGCCATAGAGGAACTCAACAGTTGTGAATAAACTGAAGTTGCCATTGTGTTGAGGTCTAGACTTAATATTTCATCAGGTGTGACTATGGTAGCCAAGTGATCTAAACCACTAGGTTGCTAATCACATTGCCTCTCATTGTCTAGGTTCAAATCCCACTTGGATAAATCATAGTGTGAGAAAGTTTGTCGGTTCAATTGCTGAAGGTCAGTGGTTTTCTTTTGTGTACTCCAGTTTCCTCACCATCTTTGAAATGACCACCTTAATGTACAGTAAGTGAAATGGTCTTGACTAGGGTGTAAAACACCATTACTACACAATAGAAATCTAGCTATTCTTGAATGAACCAGGGGAGGTTTAAATAGCCAACTCTGTTGCATAAACTTGTGTTCAGATTAATTCCTTAGATCCTAATCGAAAGTTTCTTTGAATTGGTAAAAAATTGTTTAACTGCATTGGGATGCCTTCTTAATTCCACTTTGAAATAATTGAAGGAAAAGGCTTACTGAAAAAAAAAATTATTTTGATAATTATTTTATAGCATCTGCAAAAGGAAGCGCAAGAAAGGGTAGATCAGGAAAAGATGAGACATCGTCACCGCCAGCTAAAGGTCGTCGTATAGATAGTTCACCAGGGGGTGATTTAGCTCCCTTACCATCGTCACCACCATCCGGAGTACAACCGGAACATGAGACTTCTCTGTTCTCCAGTCCCCCACAGTCAAGAGCAGGAGGAGGTAATTTTGTATATATGATTAAATTGGTTTTGTTTGTCTCAATTTAGTACAGAATAAAGGTAGTCTCCCCAAGTATAATATGACTACAAAAATTTCCCAAAACAACAACAAAAACTAGAGATTTGTACCATATATTGGAATACAAAAGCGAACTGTTTACATAGATGAATCTATTTTGTATAAATCTGGCCGACTTAACCCACCAAATTTTAAGATATTGTCACCATACACAATTGTCTTGAATTCAAATGAGGGTCTTAATGCAAACATGTCATAATATATTTGCAGGGCTCTCACTCGCCCATTTGTAAATGGGGCAAGTTCCCTTGCAATTATTAAAATAAGCATCATAATAGTCAAATATACTGGCAAAGAGATTGTAAAAAAAATTCCATCCAAAAAATGACTCCGAGAGACCTTTGATTTGATATGATATTTCAATTTCACAAATTTTCCCAGTCTATAAAAATTGAAAGAATATTCTCAATTCAAAAGGTAGTTGATAGTTTTCGAAAAAGTTGTGGCAATTATAATACCACGGAAAATTCATAATCTATTTATATCTCCATTCATTGCAGCACCAACCAGTGAAATTGATTTGAGTTCCCCCTTGAACTATGGTACACCAAGCTCCAGACTTGGACCCCAGACACCAGGTGTGGGGGCAACCCCAATTAGAACCAGACCTGATGTCAGAAGTGAAAGAAAGATGCGACAGGTTACGATAGGTGGCTCTGATCCAAGTGTATGTAATATAGTTTCAACATAATGTTACTTTTATATGCCCATTTATATTATAGTAAGGTGTCGTCTGTATGTCTCTTATGTTCTGACACTGTTGAAAATTGGTGTGTATATATATTACATGATTACCAAGATATGACCTTGTGTGTGTGCGCAAGAAGAGACAGCAACTCTTCAGCATTTACCAAGAATGTAATGGCCAAAATGTAAACAGGCTTGTCATGATGTACCCAGTGACAGTCTTGTTCAAGAATTAAGATAGAGAACTTCAGAAAATGTCGAATGCTTAATTCATAATAAATTTTTCAGGAATTCAAAATTATGTTTTGTATGATAAGATCCAGGACCTTTTGCTTTTAGTTTTAGCAAGTCCCACTTAAAAGGTTTAAAAGTCCAGTATCAACATTGAAAATTCTGCATGCAGTTATGGTATTATATAGAAATTATAATGTTGAGTGAGGGATTGGTTGGTCAGAAATAATAATTTAATTGTATATCATTTGCAGGACCCGACAAGAGTGACCAGTGAAATCAGTAGTGACCCTAATGCTGGTCCACAGTTAGTCATCTGGGGTACCGATGTTGTGGTCAGTCATTGTAAAGAGAAGTTCAGAAGATTCATCAGCAAGTTTGTAGACAAAGAAATTGACGATGATGAAAAATTTGAAGGGATGGACATCAATGAACCATATTATCTACAGAGATTAGAAGAGGTAATTTGTTTACAATAATTGTTATTTGTGGAAAAAGCAATGAAGATATTTTATATGTTTATTTGTAATAAAAAGTCCAGGGTGTGATAAGTGCTAATAATGAGCTTTTGTCAGAATGGATAGTAAATGTTAATTCGAGACTGTATGCTGCGTTACATATTGCTTTCCAGTTGCAATTATCAGTGTTGATACTACAAGGTTGATTAAGAGAAAAAGTAATATCGACAACAATATCAAACTAATAATGCATTCCTTGTTTAAATATTTATGGATTGTATATAACAGGTCCAACACTAGTAAATTGCTTAGATAAATTTGACCAAATAATTCTGAATTGGTCAGTGAAATGGAGCGATCCTCATTGCAAAAACTTTGTCAGATTTATAATTATATAGGTCATGATTGGTCAATAAATAGGTCACAGACTGATCTAAATGGCATAAGCTGGGCAAAGTGTGCATATGGGCCATGGTTGATAAATAAGTACATGCAGGTCATTATAGGTTACTTTATTTGAAAATTGAGCTAAATGCAAATTATTCTCAGGTTACAATAATAGCTTAGGACCATAAAGGCCCTCTTTTGTTGAAATTTACAGTACTTAAAAAAATGCATGTTTATCACCGTGTATAAAGAATTCCCGATATTGTTTAAGTATTCTTGTTAAAATGCACATAACGATTATATTTGGACCAAGGTATTATTGTTTTCTCCAATGTTTCAATATCTATTTCAGATAAGCATCGTAGGAGAGCCATTCCTAAACATTAACAGTGACCATCTAAGACAGTTTGATGCCGATCTTTATCGTCAGCTGATTTGTTACCCCCAGGAAGTAATTCCTACCTTTGATATGGCCGTCAATGAAATGTTCTTTGATCGTTATCCAGACTCTGTTCTGGAACATCAGATACAAGTACGACCTTTCAATGCCGAGAAGACCAGAAATATGAGATCACTTAATCCAGAGGGTATGTATTGTTAATACACACTTTAGATGGATAATCACGTTGTATGGATAACTATTTTGGTTAAGTTAACTGTACAGAGGGTGGAAAAGTGTTCCTCCAGGTTCCAGTTTCATAATCGTTTCTGAACAAGGACTTTCCTTAACATAAATCTGGTAATTTTGAATTCTGAATAAATTTGGTAAGTTTTTAAGATATTCTTGGAAAAAGGGTATCATTTTGAAGATCAATATGAGGTTAGGTGAAGAATCTTTGGCATGATTGTGAAACTGGAGCCAGGACTTTCGTATTTGGCATGATTGTGAAACTGGAGCCAGGACTTTCGTATTTGGCATGATTGTGAAACTGGAGCCAGGACTTTCGTATTTGGCATGATTGTGAAACTGGAGCCAGGACTTTCGTATTTGGCAGTAGAGTGAAAGTGAGTGCCACTTTTGAAAGAACCAGAGAAGTTAATAGAAATAATGATATATATGTATATACATTGTACAAGTTTTGTGTCTTTGACAGTACTTATTGCAATTTACACATTTCAAAAGTATAAGTTTCCTCAACCTTGCCAATAGCTTGTTAATTCTGGACATGTTAAATTTGATAAAATCTTGTTGTTGCATGTGTTAATGTCACATTAGCAATCTTTCAGCTATTTGCCACCAGTTTATAAATCTCTAAAGATTAACCTAACCAGAAGTTCTTGTATGCTTGTTTTATGGTTTGTCACTGTCTTGTACTAGTGCACATGCAGGGGAATTTTAATGCTCACCAAGTCAGTATGCGGCAGAATTGTTTTTTCCAGTGTAGTCTTTATACTTAATAAGTTTCTTTCTCTTATTTGCAGACATTGACCAGCTAATTACTATCAATGGTATGGTTATTAGGACCACATCATTGATTCCCGAGATGAGAGAAGCATTTTTCCAGTGCTATGTGTGCGCTAACACAGCAAGCGTGGAGATAGAACGAGGAAGAATTGCCGAGCCTACACTCTGTACAAACTGTAACACAAACCACTCGTTTGCTTTGATACACAACAGATCACATTTCACAGACAAACAGATGATAAAACTTCAGGAATCTCCAGGTACTTTAGGATATGTTACAGCCTTAAATAATGACATATCAATTTTGTTTTCAGGTCAATAACGTCTAGTTCTAGGTTATGCAAAGTGTAGAAGGGGTATATGAGCAAGCTCACTTTTCTTTGTTATGACTGATGATAATAAACTCTTTGGTTAATCGACATTTATCGTTGGCCATGCTTGTTGTGTTCTGACACTGGCTGCCATCACAATACCAAAGCAGCGTCACAGCAACTAACGTCATACTATTGTCATTAAACGGCACAATTCAGACAGAGTTTTATTGTTTTTGTGTCTCATTCAAGACGCTGGGTCTTTGTCAGAACATTGTGGGCTTACTGATGATCTGTCAATTACCTTTATGGAAATCCAGCTATGTACTTGCAGGATAGAAAGATATCCTGAAGTATCTAATGAACAGAAAAAAATCTAAATTGTATAGAATGATGTTTGCCATTGTACCATGTGATAACCCTTAACATTTGTGCAGAACACTTATTTCCTATGGATATGGAATTGCATGATACCTCATTTTACCGTAAAAACGGCTTTATTTCGGGAATTTGCTACATAAACCTTTTCCAAATCAATCTGCACAAATTTGAAAAGGTATTGATCGTGCGGTAGGGTGGCAAATCTCGTTGAATAACCTCTGTGATGTTTTAAAAATCTTTAGAAAGTTTATATTAAAGTAAGTACATTCAAAAGTTATGAGCTGCAGTTAAAAAGTATTCTCTTGAATTGAGATAAGAAAAAAATACATTTTAGTTTTGATATTTTTCAATTTGGTTCTATTCAGCAATATTTCACCTATTATTTCAGATGACATGCCACCAGGTCAGACACCACACACTGTTATTCTATATGCACATAGTGACTTAGTGGACAAGGTTAATCCAGGAGATAGAGTGACCGTGACAGGAATTTACAGAGCCACGCCCCTCCGAGTTAATCCTAGGTTGAGGAATGTCAAATCTGTCTACAAAACACATATTGATGTCATACATTTCCGTAAACTTGACGCCAAAAGGCTGAGAGAAATTTCAGATGATGATGATGGGTAAGGCAATGGTTAAACGAAAACTGATGATCTAATCATAAGTCTGATAGCAAAAACTGGGTAATAATATGTACGAAAACTTCAGCAAGTGTTATGTGCTATACAGGACAGATGTACTGTTAACATGTACAAAATGCTCAAGATTTAATTGTAAAACATTTTCTGAAGTACGGTATATATTACGATTAAACTATTTTTAACAGACCATTTAAAACATTTTTGTGAAGAAATTTTTTTTCCTACCTCTAAAATTAAACTTGGAATTTAATTGATGGGAAGTACAAGAGGATGTCTTGCCCTTGTGCAACACTATATACATGTAAATGATCATTTTATGGTCATCACCTGCAACCCTTCAAAGCATTTTACTTATATATAAATTCTTATAAATTTAATTCAATGTGTTTAACAAACATAATACAATATGTACATGTATTATTTACAGGAAAGATTTGTCAATCAGTGCAGATAGAGTGGTTTTCCTAAAAGAATTGTCAAAGAAGTCTGATATTTATGAAAGACTGGCCAGAGCTATAGGTATGTCCTTTATACATAATAACTTCAGTTTCAATCTTTATTCAGTTTTTAAGAAAAGAAAAATTAAAGAAATACACTTCAAATAATGAAATACACTTCATATAATCTTAAACAGAATGATGCATGTATGGTCATAGGTTTGAACCCCAGCCTGGTTTGACCAAGAAAATGGGTAGCAACTGTTCTCTCACCAAGCACTCGGCATTTAGAAATGAAAGTCGCAGGGTCCTTAAGAAGAGACATTAAAACCGACATGTCACGGCAGATGCTTGTTAAAGAACCCTCCCTGCACATTGCACCTGAGTGTACTGCAAAGGTAAAAATTCCTGCCTCTTCACCTATAACTGGTGACATCTCCATAGAAGTGAAAAAATTCAGTTTGAAGAGTAAAGTAAAGCAAAAGGTACACAGGTATTTTTTAATCATAAAAAATATATATTTTGTGCAAATTTACAAACTTGGTATATAGAGCTGACTGCTACTGTTATTCATAACTCTTAACCAGTCAACCAACGTGATATTTTAGAAGATAATGGACTATTAGGAGATCCTTAAAAAAAAAAAAAAAGTAACAAGTACAAAATAATAAAACAACATTATTTTACTTCGAACTTTAGAAAAAAAAATCATGATAGTCAAATAATGGACTTCTTATTTATTTATTTTGGGTTTGAAGGTGTATTATTTAATAGCAGATTCTAAGAATTTAATGTTTGCTAAGCTTGTAAATAAACTGAATTTATTGAATATTGATTTTAGCTCCAAGTATTTACGAGAATGAAGATATAAAGAAAGGAATACTGTTACAGTTGTTTGGTGGATGTAGGAAAGATTTTACCAACTCTGGTAGAGGAAAGTTCAGGTATAACAATAACATTATATTACATTTGCTAATTTCCAAACATTTTAAAATTATTGGTAGCCAAATTTCCATTGGTCATATTGGCCATATTGGTCCTTTGTTAAGGCCCACCCTAGTGGACCATATTTAAGTTAACATAACACTATTGCTAAAATATTGATGTTGTGATGTTTGAGACGGTGTTCAAAATAACAGTCAGTCAACAATCCCGAGACTGTTGATTTCTGGTAGGACTGTTAACTTTTTCAACACATCCCTGTCGAACTCTATAGAACTGGTGAAAATTACAGATGGGAGCAGGTTAGAATTTCAGCCAAATTTTGAACACTGGTTTGAGGGGAACAGTTTTGGAAATGCCCCTTCTGAAAATCCTGAACACTTACATAAAAAAAAAAAGTTCATGGTTTATACATGTATTTGCAGATCTGAGTTAAACATCTTACTATGTGGTGATCCTGGTACCAGTAAATCACAGCTGTTACAGTATGTACATAACTTAGTACCAAGAGGACAGTACACATCAGGAAAGGGATCCAGTGCCGTCGGTCTAACTGCTTATGTAACTAAAGACCCAGAAACCAGGCAACTTGTACTCCAAACGTATGTATACTATTCATGTATGAAGCATTTTACATTCTGGAGTATACATTTCAGTCAGTACCTTTCATCAATGGACTATATATTGGACTTAACACATAATGTCTATTGTGAAGGGAATTAGTGATTTTGTTTGCCTAAAATCACAACTGCATATACATTTAGATAATTTATCTGGGGGAAAATGACAAAAAAAAAATTATCCCAATTTGACCACTAAAACTCAAAACAATGGTGCTACACCTATCAAATTAAATCTACGTGTAACTGCCCCTACCCACAAAATTCCAGATATTATCACAAAATAATGCCTTTTCAATGAGGATCCTAACTATTGTCAGCATACAGTGATTGAATTTGCATTGTTTTATTTTTTGTGGTTTGATAACTTGATTTAAAATTTCTCACGGATATTATTTTAGCTTAATTCCTAAAATACAAATCTTTCCTATTCAAATTTACTTACAGTTATAGATTGGTGTGTTGATTTCAAATGCCAAGATCGTGTGGTTTAATCATTAATGTCTAAAATATAAATGTCTTCTATTTAAATTTACTTGTAGTGGAGCATTAGTATTGAGTGATAATGGTGTTTGTTGTATTGATGAGTTTGATAAGATGAATGACAGTACAAGGTCTATTCTACATGAAGTTATGGTAAGTATGACACTGTTAGTGTTCTATTAATTACAGGCCAATATGTATGACATGATCCAGAAGTACGCTTTCTAAGGTTTGTTAAGATAAATATACCACTGCCTGCGCTGCAACACCAAACAATTCAATTCCTGGGTTGGAAGTGCATGGTTAAAAATGTACAAAATATTGAATTTAGAAATTTAATTGCAGATGTCCTGTAATATTCTAAATCTTATTATTTTGTATTTCAAGTTCCACTCTCATGACATCAAATTACCAAACTAAAGCATCAAAGTATGAGGATAAGAAGAGTGGTTTTACACTATTAACAGATTGCTTGCATTTAAAAAACTTTGAAATGTTGGTAAATTACTAACCAGCCAGAATCTCTATTTTAATGGTTACTTTTAGAACTACAAAATGAAGGGGTCTGAATGAAAGATTACAGGTCTGGCTTGAATTTTGATGAACACTCTCTCTGAGCAGGCAGTGGATTACAATGGCTATGATTGGATTGATTTACATTTGAAAATACACAGTACAGATACACCACCACAGTAATCTGAAGTCCAAAAATTTATTTTTCCTACATTCTTCTTTTCAACCCTTATCCTCTCTCGATTTATCACCAAAACACTTAAACAAATAGTGGCAATAAATTGAGATTTTACTGTTTATTTTTAAAAAAAAAAAAACCAAAAATCCCAATTGAGTTGGACCTATCAAAAACAATATTTAATGTGCATATATTGATTTGTTAAACAGGAACAGCAAACTCTGTCTATTGCCAAAGCTGGTATCATTTGTTCATTAAATGCCAGAACATCTATATTAGCTGCTGCCAATCCTGTAGAGTCACAGTGGAACAAAAATAGAACCATAACAGAAAATATACAGCTTCCCCACACTCTGTTGTCTAGGTAATGTATACACACACATACACAAACACTCTCTCTCTCTCTCTCTCTCTCTCCTCTCTCTCTCCTCAGAACTCAGAGTAGGAAGACACGGGTTTACTCCATTTCTTGTGCCAACATCATGTTTGCCAACATCATGTCTGCCACTTCTCTCAATAAATTGAGCAAATCATGAAAATTTACAGGAACAATCTTTAGTGGAATAGATTTTTCATTGACTTAAATGTATGCCGATACTTGTTAAAGGTGCGATTGCTGAAAGGTTGCAAGATGAGCAAATAAGTAAATATTTATGTAATTGTAAGTGATTCCCCATATGGGACATTATTTGCGAACAAAAATAGTAATCAATTTCTTGTATTTTGAATTTAGATTTGATCTAATTTTCTTGATCCTGGATCCACAAGATGAGATGTATGACCGTAGACTGGCCAACCATCTTGTGTCTCTGTACTTCCGTAGTCATACAGAAGAGGAAGAGGAGTTCTTGGTGAGTAATAACTCCATGGACAATGGCAGTAGGAAAGATTGTGTTGTTACTTGTACCTCTGAACCAGGGGTCCGGAAACGGTCATATTTGCCGGACATGTCCGACAAAAAATTATTTTGACCGACGTGAAAAATCGCCAGTTGGACATTTTTTGTTTTCGGACATATTCAATTTTACAACAGAAATATTAAACGGACAAATCAGTTTTCGGTCCGACAAAAGTAAACTACCGCTAGTCTGTCTGTCGGTCTTTCAAACTCTACCTGACTTCACCAAGTGTATTGTCCTTACCACGCGTTTACCTGTCAACAACAGTAAGATCTAATAATCAGGTGATTGTTTATTAATCAGTAAATACCTGTGGACTTAAGTAGTCGTGTGCCGCGTGTCTTTTTCTTTTGTTTCCCAGTCCGAATCATTATAACTTTCTTTAAACGTGCGTTTGTTTAAAAATAAGTGCATGGTCGTAACTGTGTTGATTACGGAAGCCATAACGAGTGTCGGTCAAGGGTGACGGTTTGTCATCAAAGAGGTTCCACGCGGGGTGTTGAAAATTACCTACTACGCGCTTTGTGACTGTTTCTTTATTAATAAATAAAGAAACGCGATTAAATTTTATTTTAATAAAAGTTTCGGCATTAATATCTTTCATTCACATAAATATATTGGAACCTCGTCAAGCAGTTCCCGTTATATCGTGATTCGTGATACCTGAATTCCTAATTTAGAACCTCTCGCGATAATGTTCTAATATTACAATTCGTGTATCTTCGGAATACGAAAATTCCCGATTGTTAGTAAACAATATGGCGGACGTGCAATATCAAGCATTGTGGACAGTAACGAATACTGATAATAACAGCATATCGCGGAAGCTTAGAAAAGCAGTAAACGTCTAAGTCTTGTAACAACGCACATGGATTAAAATTGGCAATCGCGGTAGCAGTGCTCCAAGCAGGTTTTGAAAACTGGTAGCCACATGGCTAATAATTCAAAAATTTCAGTAGCCATTTCAAAATTTTTGTCGCCAGGTAAAATTCTTGGTGGCCAAACCTTATAAATTCTTTCTATCACACCGCCCGTCGCTACTACCGATTGAATGGTTTAGCAAGATCCTCGGATTGGTCCCACCATGGTAGGCAACTTTCAAGGCGGAGCGATGAGAAGACAATCAAACTTGATCATTTAGATGAAGTAAAAGTCGTAACAAAACCCAAATCAAAAAGTGATTTTTGCCGTTTCCAAGGCTGTCATTATGCAAAATTAGATCACGGTCAGTTATGCGCTTTAAACTATAAAGTTACCTGCTTTGATTCAAGCGCTTTTAAGATATTATTGATGGCGGGACTATTTTCAGGTTGGGTGACGGGTCATGAACAAAATTTCCGGATTTCCCGATTTTTAGTGGCCAAACTCAAAAAATTATTTGACATAATGGCGATCGTCTGACAATTTGTAGTCGCAAAATCCGATTTTTGGTCGCAAATTTCGAGTATTTACTAGGCTACTTGGAGCACTGGGTAGCTCAAAAAAATAGGTTGGTTTGTTTGTCAAACTAAAATAATCCACAACATGCACTGCACGCATAGTCAGCCCTGTGCCGACGACCTTTTTTTTTTTTTTTTTTTTTTTTTTTTTTTTTTTTTTTTTTTTGCTTGTACAAAATGTCCGACAGGCCGGACCGAAATTTCCGAAGCCCTGCTCTGAACCTTAAACTAGTGCACTGATGTTGTTAATTTGAGCACTGTGCCAATGTATGAGTCGGTATGACCACGCTTATATTGATAGGAAAATGGTGATAATTTATCAAGCAGGAGGTGCTTACTCTTACAGAGCACCCGACCTCGCATCCCTGATGGAAGTTCACCTGAGCCAGTTTTTACTTTGCTTTTAGGATTCTGATTTGAACATGGACTAGTATGTTTGTGTTTGATTTATTAGTGGTTTTAATTTTTGTGAAGATTTTTGTTTTCTTGATAACTTAAAAGAAGGAATATTATTGTTTGTTGATAAGCACAAGTATGACTTGGCATACTGGCACCAGTTCAAACACACTAGATAACTATCCTAACAGGGCTTCGATTATTCACTCGTCAGGAAATGTGTACTGGGACGAGTGATTTTGTTATTTCACTCGTCACGTGCCGAGTTATATTTATCAGATATATACATCATGGGCTTGTTACAATTAATAAACAACAGACAATTTAGTGTAGGTCGGGAAAATCATGTATAAGGAGGACAATTGTAACGATCCGGGCCCCTTTGTAAAAGTGTTGCCGTTCTGTAACAAGCGAGAATCAACAAAATCATTTGAATGTTTGCATCATATGTGCAAAGCGTTTCACATTCGGAAGTCACATAGTGTAACGTAAAATCCAACTGATGTTCCTAATATTATCTTTTACACTTGTGGTGACTGTGCTGAGTTAAATTTCCAAGTGCCGAGTGGTTTTCTTATTCAACCAGGCCCTGTGCCAAGTGGAATTAAAAATTCTATCTAAGGCCTGCTAAGGCTTTCCTCATCAGTTGTTTGAAATGAAACCTTTTACATGTATATACAGATACGTGTACGCAGCCCTTTCAACAAATTTTAAAGTAGCCGACAAGTTTTCTGGAGTAGACAGCAAATTCAGTTGTAACTCTATATAAATGTAATACTGATGAATGAAAGTAGGCACCAGACAAAGTGTAGAAATACTAAAGTAGACAACAGGTTTTGCTGGTTGCTGGCTTCTATTGAAACCGCTGTGTACGTGTGAAGTTTTAAATCAAATTTAGATTATAGATTGGTTTTAGAAGAAAGTTTCAAAGAATGAGAAGACCATCGTTTTGCTTGAAATGGGCCACCATTGGAATTGCAAATCTGGTGGGCGAACTTTTGTGATTTGAATAATTGTATTCTTTACATTTCTAGCATAAATTTTGCTTATTAAATTTTTCTCCTCAAATTGCTCACTGTGAAAGGTTTTCTCTGGGAACTCTGATTTCTTTCACTGCTTCAGAACTGACTGCCTGGATATACATGTAAGGCGAAGAATCTTGACTGAGGTGTGAAATACCATTACTTTACTCCCAAAATGCTGATTTTCCCTGTTCCATGGGCTAGGTACCCAGGGATTTTTCTGACCTTTTTGGGAAAAGGACCTTGGGATGAAATTGGGAAAATGCTCAACAAAAATATAATTTTGGGAAAAATCACAACAACATATTGGAAATTCTAGACCAATAGAATACTGGTAATTGAACAAATTATATCGGTGTTCACAGCAC
Organism: Anadara kagoshimensis; assembly: GCA_021292105.1. Taxonomy (NCBI): domain Eukaryota; kingdom Metazoa; phylum Mollusca; class Bivalvia; order Arcoida; family Arcidae; genus Anadara; species Anadara kagoshimensis. The sequence goes on along the minus strand of CM037875.1, from coordinate 25,716,667 downwards.
TGTCTCTTTTGTCTCTATATAAATCATCCAGCAAAATGTGGGTTAATATAGATTGAAATTGTTATCAGAACGAGATATCCTCCGAATATGATGTTGATGATGTTGTGAAATTGTTTTTCCTCAAAAAATTGATAAACATAGCTAATTGGGAATTTTTTACTACAGAATTGGGAAAAATGTATGTTTTTTTGCATTGGGAATGGGTCCCTTTACCGGACCCTGTGGATACCCAGAAAAATCCCTGGTACCTATCTAGTGCGAAAACATAAAAACCATGAGAGCCCTGTTTTATTAATGCATTTAAATGTACATGGTTTTCATTTTGTTTTAGGATATGAGTATTCTGAAGGATTACCTTACCTATGCCAAGAGATATGTTCATCCCAAGATCAGTGAGAAAGCAGGCCAGGCTTTTATTCAAAACTATGTAGATATGCGTAAAGTAGGCAGTGGGCGTGGCCAGATTTCTGCGTATCCTAGACAACTAGAATCATTGATTAGATTGGCTGAAGCTCATGCTAAAATGAGATTTTCCGAAACAGTTGATATTGCAGATGTAGAGGAAGCTATCAGGTTTGTAAAAAGTTCATCATTTTCATGTATTGAGAAATATTCAGTAAAGCATACAGTAATATCTGATGTAGATATTAACTTGGTATACCGTACATTGCGAGTATGTGTTTTGTTATACCGTACATTGCAAGTATGTGTTTTGTTATACCGTACATTGCGAGTATGTGTTTTGTCTCCATATCCATCTAAAGTCCCACACTGCAAGTACTGATTTCAAGTCTGCTGGACATCTTCTTCCTGTTTCCTGACTAAGTTTATTTTGCAACATTTATGGTCAGTGGTTAAAAATTTCGTAACAGTTTTCTCAGCAACTACTAATCACAGCCACTTGAAATTTTGTATGCAAATTAATTATGAGGTTATCAGGTTTCCGCAAGTACCGATTTAAAGTCTGCCAGACATCTACTTCACATTATGTTTGTATTCTAACATATGTTCAAATCAGGTTATACATTCCTTGTTGGATTTACATCATACAATTTATTTGCATTTATAAATTAATTTTCATTTATTACAGGCTGTATAAGGAAGCATTGAAACAAGCTGCTGTGGATCCCACCACTGGAAAGATTGACATTACTATCTTGACGACGGGTATCAGTGGCGCAGCTCGTAAACGCAAGGCAGAAATAACACAAAACTTGAAGAAACTCATCCAGTCAAAGGGCAAAGTACCAACACTAAAACAACCAAAATTATACGAGGAATTCAAGGAACAGTCTGATTTTGTACGTACCTGCTTAAAAATTAAGTTTACTACCTACTCAGTGGCAGAATGGTCTATACATGCACTTACAGTTCACATCACCTTTTACCTCTTAGGTTTGAATCCCACTTGGGACAGATAATGGTTGGAGAAAGTTTCTCAGTTCACTTATCAGTGGTTTCCCAGGGAACTCTGGTTTCCTCCACCACCATCCCATAACTGTTCATCTCTACATTATGTAAGTCAGAGAATTTTGACCGAGGTGTAAAACTCCATTACTCCACTCTACTACCTACATGCACATTCTGCTGGTGAACATCAGATTATGTGGTTGTCAAGAGTTCACTTTCTTCAAAGGAGATCTGATGTTTGATCCCAAGTTGGGTTAAAAAGGATATAAATATCTTGTCAGAAGTTAAAAATTTGTAAAAAAGGAGAGGTCCTACTTTCAAAAACAGTCAACATAATTACATATCTATGACATGGCAACATTCTTATCTGTAGCAGCTGGCCAACATTCAGACCCTGTATGTCCAGGTCAATTCACCATTCTCTGGAACAAGTGGCAGCCTAATCAAATTTAGGTGAACCAAAATCTATTCATATTTATGGTAGACTTAATATACTTGTTAAACATATTTTGAATTCATATGAATTGTATGGTATGAACATCTTGCAGAATTTGGGCAAAAACAAAACTAGCTTTTATCAATTTTCAAGAAAGTTCAGGTCAAGAACAAATTAGGTCTACTTATTTAAAAAAGTATTTGTAGTACTGATCCAGTTTTGGTAGACTTCGATAATAAATGATTTCTTGATTTATTTTTACAGCCGGTCACCAAAGATCTGTTTGAAGACGCCCTGAAAGAACTACAGGATGAAGACTTCTTAATAGTAACCAACAAACTTATCCGTTTGTGTCAATAGAGACATTTAGAGATTAAAAAAATGACATCTCACTTGGATATACATGTAAGATGTATATGATCTAACAGCAGTTTTTATAAACACGAGCAAGTCTGAACAAGGTAAAACGGGTAGAAATAGCATGCCATTTGTATATGATCACACCTTCTCGCACTGTGTGGTATAATAGCTCTAGTATTTTTTAAATGAACTCAGTGTATACATTGCCATCAGATTGTGGATGACCTATATAATATACCCTGTGTTTAATTAGAAGAAAATTAAAAATTTAATTTAGATTATTTGGACAATAGCAACTTAGATTTTAATAAATGTGACCCAATGGTCGGAGAAACAAATGTCCATGAATATTTATTTATAAAGGAAAATTGTAATGTCTTTGAAATTTTTAGATTTTCTCTTGAATTGATTATCTGCGTAATAAAATTGATTTTCATGCCAGAAATTTTAGATCGTAAGATTTTTTGACTAGTTCAAACTAAGTTACTTGTTTATCTGTATAGTAAATTGTCTCTTGTTGTAAAAGTGCTTATGTAATTTCTGTTAACGTTTTGATATGGAAAATTGTTTTGTTTTGTAAATTGTTAATTTTTTTTATAATTGGAACAATTTTGTAAAATACTACAGTAGAAATTGTATATAAGTATGTATGTATAAATACACTGCCATTATTGTTTATTTTTGTTAAAAGAACTTGTTTTTTATGCAGGTCTTCCAAGATACCAGTTGTGTTCAATTTTTATTATACAGCTGTTTTTGTATACACAGAATTTATATATATTTTGATTATATTAAAAAGAAGGTAAAAAATTGTTTATTTGTATGACCTTTTTTAACAGTCAGTTAACATGCAATAGCCTTTCATTCATGTACTTGTTTGTATAAGAGTTCAGAACATAATGGTAGTTTGAGGGGTGCTTTGAAAAGTAAATGTCACAGTGATTGTGGTACTTTTCTTAGAAACTACGGTATTTCTTAGAAACTACCTTCTGACTTGGAAAAATTTGAAGTTTTGAAATACAGCAAAATGCATAATGACATGCTTGCAAGATGTTATATTGTGACAGTATCTAACATTTTGTGGGCAAGGGCAACTACTGTATATTCACAAATTGAGTGCACATGGAATTCCATAATGCAAGAAAAGTTTGGAACATAAGGTAGTGAATTTGAGGGGTGCTTTGAAAAGTCACAGTGATTTTGTTTCATTTCTTTAAAAACTACCTTCTGCGTCTTGAATTGAAAATTTGAAGTTCTGAAATACAGCAAACTACATTATGACATGCTTGCAATAGCTTAAATCCTTATTGCAAAGATTTTATATTGTGACAATATCTAACATTTGGTTGGCAAGGACAACTACTGTATATCCACAAATTAAGTGCACATGGACTTCCATAATGCAAGAAAAGTTTGGAACGTAATGGTAGTGAATTTGAGGGGTGCTTTGAAAAGTCACAGTGATTTTGTTACATTTCTTAAAAACTACCTTCTGCCTCTTGAATTGAAAATTTGAAGTTCTGAAATACAGCAAACAACTACTGTATATCAACAAATTGAGTGCACATGGAAAATGCAAGAATAAAGTTGTACTTAACAAACTCGCAAAATACTGTCAAAACTCGATTCAAAATCTACTGACCTATTAGGAAAAAAATATTTTTCATTCATCCAGAAGTGAAATCAGTTCTGTACTTTGTGCAATTTTTGAAGTTTTTAACATAACAAGAAATATAACTATATCAAAAATATCTCTTCTGTACTTTCTTATTCGGGACAACTTTAAAAGAGATATCATTGAAGTATTCATGATGATCACACCTGCAAAAAATCCGACGACAATGACCTACCTGACCCAGACAGAACCAGTTATTTGTCTCCACACCACTACAGTTCATGAACAGATTTGTTTCTACTTGTGTGCAACTGACTGTTAAAAAGGGTTTAAAGTATATAGGTGGCATTACTCGTGTGTTCAGTTTTTGTTCAACCATAATGTATTCACAAAGCGATCAAATTGTTGAAGAGAATTGCAGCATTACTCATGTTTTCATTTTTGTTCAACCATAATGTGTTCAGACTTGTTACAAAAACATTTGTTGGAGAAAAATTTGTTACTTTGTTATAAATATGTTAAGGTTTGGAGGAAAATTTGTTAAAATATTTTTTCAGAGAAACAAATTTGATATTGCAATAAGAAAATGATGCTTTGAATAATTTGAATTTGAAAGATTTGTTGAGTTTGTAAAATTCATGTAAATAATGCTTTATTATATACAGTGTACATGTCCACAGGGGAAAAAAAAGGACTCCCTCATGCATAAGTATTTCCTTAACTAAATTTGGATACATATGTTTTGGTCTTTTGGTAATGTTTTCAACATCTTAAAGTTAAACACTGTTTTGGTTTCATAATTTTGGTCCAAGCACTACTAATGACGAATTGTATTCCGAAACGGCTGTCTAGTGCTGTAAAATTAAAACTGGTATATGTAATTTTAAATTTTTTTTTTACCAAAGCAAATTTTTGAAATGAGGGAAAGAAAAGTTTATATACCCAAAATGTTTACTAGAATTTGAAAACGTATATTGAATTTAATGGGATTGGGTGGGTTACAAAAAGATATTCTTTATAGCTTAATTGTGTGTATTTCTTCAATAAAGAAAAATATTTTGCCTAAACAGTTTTGCTTTCCTCAAAAATGTTATCCAATTTAGATACATGTATATCTATCACTTCATGCCGACTGCTCTGATTGTGTATGTATATGTAGATTAACAAAAAGTGCAATTCATGGAGATCTTGGTCTGCAAGTCTTCATGTGGAAAACTGCACAAAATATACCAGTAAATGCATTTATTTTTGTATATATTTTATATGTTAACCATTTTTGTAAAAAGTTTACCTCTTTGCATGTCTCGCCATATTATTTTGTTAAATTTTTAAATAAAACCCACCTTGTCAACAGCTGGTTGAATCGGGACCAAGGGTTATGACAGTTTGTACATATTTGTTTACTTTGGAATATATTTTGTATAATTGTACATATTTTTCTGAATGTAATATTTTTGAGACAGAAAAATCTATGAAGATTTATTAACTACAATCATATATTTATATAGACAAACTTTAATTTTGCTGCAAATTTTTAAATTGGGACATTTAGGATTCAACAATACATGACAAAATACGCCACTGGAAAATTAAGTCATCAGCAGGTTTCTTCGTTGCTGAGGCAAAATCATTAGTTAAGTGATGTATTTATTGTACAAGTTTTGAATAATGTCTCAAAGATTCAGAAAACAATTGCTGATGAATATCATCAACATGATCATAAATGGGAAAATTTTGGTGTTTGAATTATTTAAATTATAGTGCCAATGTCAAATTTTTCTATTGTCTTTAGATTTGATATATTTGTATGTTAATTTAAAAAAGATTATTTTAATGAAGAAACTTGTACAAATTATTTTGTTTAGTCAAAGAGTTCTGAAGTAGCAGATAGAATATGTGAACATGTACTTTCTTTACCATCATTAAAATTGTACTGACAAACTTTTGATCTGAATACAAATATGCAATAAATGAAATTAAACTTTCTGTTTTGTGTTTTATCGCATTGTTCTGTCTATACATTTCTTAAAATCATAGAAAAAATTTCACTTCTGGTAATACTGATGGCACACAGGATTAATTGATTGGATGGCGTTTTATGTCCCAGTGAAGAATTTTTAGCTCACCTGAGCCAAAGGCTCAAGTGAGCTTTTCTGATCACAATTTGTCCGTTGTCTGTCGTCGTCGTCGTCGTCGTCGTCGTCGTCGTCGTTGTCGTCGTAAACTTTTCACATTTTCGACTTCTCCTCTGAAAGTACTTGGCAGATTTCAATGAGACTTGGTCAGAAGCATGTCTGGGTCGGTGCAATTCAGATTTGTTCGTGGCGTTGCCATGGCTACCATAACTAGGTCAAGGTGACCTAGGGGTGCAAAAATCTTAAAAAATCTTCTTCTCCGAAAGTATTGTTTGGAGAAAAAATCTGATGAGATATTTGGCTTCTCTAGGGTCTTAAGCCTATAGTTTGTTCATTTTGTGAAATTCGGTCGAAAAATGGGTTACGCGTTTTTGCGTTTAATTTTGAAAAAATCGTAAAATAGCTTCAAATTGTTATAACTTGACTACTTGACCAGATAATGACATGGGGTTTTCAGTTTTGACATCTTCTTGTTAGTATCTTCAAAATGAGGTCAAGGTCAATTGTGAAGGTCGTGACCTAATTTTTTTTACCTCTGATTATAATTATTATCTTGAAAACTATAAACTTTTTGTATAGTCATGTATATTAGAATGTTGTAGGTATTGATACAACGATCATTTTGATGTATAGAAAAAGGTCATGGGTTCAAAGGTCAAGGTCACAGATGCGAAACAATACCAAAATGGTTAATTATCTCGAAAACTATAAACTTTTTGTATAGGCATGTATATTAGAATGTTGTAGGTATTGATACAACGATCATTTTGATGTATAGAAAAAGGTCATGGGTTCAAAGGTCAAGGTCACAGATGCAAAACAACACCGAAATGGTTAATTATCTCAAAAACTATAAACTTTTTGTATAGGCATGTATGTTAGAATGTTGTAGGTATTGATACGACGATCATTTTGATGTATAGAAAAAGGTCATGGGTTCAAAGGTCAAGGTCACAGATGCGAATCAATACTGAAATGGTTAATTATCTCGAAAACTATAAACTTTTTGTATAGGCATTTATATTGGAATGTTGTAGATATTGATACAACGATTATTTTGATGTATAGAAAAAGGTCATGGGTTCAAAGGTCAAGGTCACAGATGCGAAACAATACCGAAATGGTTAATTATCTCAAAAACTATAAACTTTTTGTATAGGCATTTATATTAGAATGTTGTAAGTATTGATACAACAATCGTTTTGATGTATAGTAAACGGTCATAGGTTCAAAGGTCAAGGTCACAGATGCGAAACAACACCGAAATGGTAAATTATCTCGAAAACTATAAACTTTTTGTATAGGCATGTATATTAGAATGTTGTAGGTATTGATGCAACGATCATTTTGATGTATAGAAAAAGGTCATGGGTTCAAAGGTCAAGGTCACAGATGCAAAACAATATTGAAATGGTTAATTATCTTGAAAACTATAAACTTTTTGTATAGACATGTATATTGGAATGTTGTAGGTATTGATACAACGATCATTTTGATGTATAGAAAAAGGTCATGGGTTCAAAGGTCAAGGTCACAGATGTAAAAACAATACCGAAATGGTTAATTATCTCGAAAACTATAAACTTTTTGTATAGGCATGTATATTAGAATGTTGTAGGTATTGATACAATGATCATTTTGATGTAAAGAAAAAAGTCATTGGGGTTTAGTATTTACGTTTACTTTAAATCTATCAGCTAGCCATTAGTTATCAGGTGAGCGTATAAGGCCCATGGGCCTCTTGTTTTTTTTGTATCCAGACATCACGAGCTATAGATGAAGTGGCAGAAATTTTTACCTTAGCAGTGCACTTGGGGTAATGTGCAAGGAGGATCATAAGCTTTCAAGGTCTAAAGGACCACATTTCTTTCATTTCTACTCCAGGGTACAAACCCATGACCTCCCAGATACGGAGCAAGCACTCTACCAACTGAGTTATCTTATTGGTTGATAGCTTTTCTGGATTATTTAAAGTATAATCAGACTTGCTGTATGGATTAACTATTGCAAACGATATTTTGTTAAGCTAAAGAGCACATTATGCCAAGTGATTGTAAACATGTTATCAAGAAATCATTATTTTCAGCAACAGATATTTTAGTGCAAGGCATTTTTGATTATATATACTTTAAGAACCTTTCAGCACACTATTCTAGCAATGCCTAGTGTTTACCCAGGGTAATTCAGTCGGTAGTCTCAATGTGTTATATTCTGTGAAAATGATTGCATCTTGTTCTTAATGACTTTGATAGTAAATCTAGTAAAAAGATGTTTATAATGTCCCTCTATACCTTTGCCACATCCCAAAATCCATTCTTCAATAATTTTCTTTGTAAGCCTCCCTCACTCGAGTACCAAACCTCAATAATAATGCCTTTACTGTATAATGCTTATATTTCGCTGTATGCCCGCGAAAATACATGGTTATTACCAGCTCATTAATCTTGCTAGTCTTTTTCCTTTAATGGACAAGACCACGAAAATATGACACTGCAAATATGCTAGTCATCGTCAAACCATGGAAATTTGACACCTTGAAAATAAAGCAATATACAGTATTTAAATCCCGAACACTACATCCTAGTGTGATAAAGTTTGTCAGTTTGCTTGGCAAAGTTTAATGGGTTTTTTTCAGGCACTCTGGTAACAGTTTCCTCCTGACTGCCTTGATATAAGTGGTAGAATCTTGACAGGAGTTACTTAACTTCTGATGCCAATAATTGACTGACAAATTGTGAGGAATCAAGGGTTTACTGTATTTAACCAACAATATTAGATCCTAAATGGACAAAGAAAGTTTATTAATTAGGCTTTCCTGAAAACATGTTTCACTTGACTTTAATAAGCTGACGAAAGTGCCTCACTGTTGTGAAATGCCCTTCATCACTTGCCAAAGTTCAGCTTTCTCAAGGTACTCCAGTTTTCTCCACCATTCCACAACTGACGGACTGGAAATAACTGACTATGATGTATATTCTTTAAATGAGACTAAAAAACTGATGTACATGACATGATTATGTAAATTTACATGATACTTTGTAAAATATAAATTTATGAAACCACGCAACAGCAGATTACATATTGGATCTTTATACAAGTAAAATGTCCAAGCTCCAAGTGTCTTTGGTATTCAAAAAGAGCCATTTTATGTAAATTCCAGCAGGTGTCATTTTGAAACTTGCTCAAGTTAATTCTACAAGACATCATGTTAATACCATTCAGTATTTGCCAAAATTTCAGCACAATTTGAGAACTTTAATTACTCATTTGATCAGTATTCATGTAAATTCCAGCAGATGTTTGGGTTTTTCTGACCATGTCTGAAAGATGGCCCTTAACTGTTTCCATGACAACTGGTAATCCAAGGCAGCCATTTTATAATCCAGGTAGGTGTGGATTTTGTCAGACTTCTCAAATCTACAATACAAAAATTACAATGCTACACCTGCCATGATGCTAAAAGTACTGAATACTTGGCGAAAAATCAGTCCCTACCTATTTTCAAGTCTTGGTCAAACCCCAGTTCAAACACATGGCTTTCCACATGCAAATCGAGCACTCTACCGACTGACCTACTGTAGTGGTACTTGTCTAAATGGAGTCGGGTGTAGTATTGGAGGTACTGTGTAAGTCAGATCTTTAGACCACTGAGCCAGCAAAGACATCAATCTAAATCCAGCACCTGCACCAAATCTGTACTAAATTTTACTATTTTACAACACTTGAGAAACAACATACAGTGATACAGTGGAACCTGTAATTGTAAAACCCGTACGAAACAACATACAGTCTGAATGGAGAGAAGTTGAGAAATGAAATTTTTCGCCCCAGTTGAGAGGCAAACAAAAAATGTATACAGAAATTGCAATACTGTCAAAATCTGCTCCTATCTCTCTCTCTCTCTCTCTCCACACAAACACAATTATATAAAACATGGCAAAACTGTCAAAACCACTCCTCTCTCTCTCTCTCTCAAATGTATAAACATTCGTAATACTGCCCCTCCCGTTGATGACATCCCACCTTAGTGTTGAAGGCAGACAATCTGGCCGTATCAGTTCTAATAGTTTCTTAAATCTGTCGTACAAATCAGAGCTGCAAGACACACACCTGTGAAAATATAAATTGGTTTCCGATTATATAGATTTTTATAAACCTCTTTCTAGAAATGCTTGGCATTGTCCATCTGGCCTACTCCTTCAACACTTGAAGATATACATGCATTGATTAAACTTCATATACATCATTATCAGGTTATGGCATTGTACAGGAGGTTTTTTATGCCCCTCAAGATTCTTCCACTTTTACTGAGATAGCATGTTATTGAATGGTAAAGGATTATGGATATTCTCAGCAAAAAAACCTATTACTTTCAGCAAACAAACTGAACAACTTTCCCAACTAGGAGATAACCAAGTGGGATTTGAACCCAGATGGTAAGAAACACAGTGATCCATAGTCATAAACCAGAGCTTCAGGCTACTCAGCCACCAAAGACAGTTGAAAGTAAAGGTGTTTAATGTCCCAGTCAAGAATATTTCATTTATATTGAGACATTGCCCACTAAAGGCAAAAGTGCAGAGATTTTGCCTGTGAGTTACACTGATGGCATTATACAGCAGGGTTCTGAATATCATGCCACACCTACCTTGACATGGGACCCCATTTATTTTCAGTTCCCATCCCAAAGAATCATTACTTTTATTCCGTAATGCTGAGTGCTTGGCAAAAGAACAGTTACTACTGATCAGATCTGGTCGGGGTTCAAACCCACAACCTCCCACTTACTGAGTGAGCACTCTATTAACTGAGCTACAACAGTGGTTCAAATAATGATAGTTTTACATACTTGACATTATTCTTCTCTAAATCTTTCTTTGTCATGCCTTGTTTCTTCCCAAATACAGTAACATCATATCCATCATTACTGTCACTATCATACCATAATATAGCTGAAATATCAACAAAAATGTTTTATTTTGCAAACTGGTAATATTTAACAAAACATACTACATTATATATAAGGAGTGGATTGAAGTAATGAGGTTTTACCCAAGTCAAGATTCTTTCACTTACATCCAGATGGCCCAAGTGAAAGTTATCAATAGATGCTTTAAAGAAGTTTTACTTTAAAGATATGTGATCATCTTACGGTACCATATGCAAGATCAGTAAGAAACAAAAATATTTGATCTGAATTTCTATGCTCTACCATTGAATGCATTAAAAGCTAATAAAATCTTATCACAATTTCTCTTCATTCATGCAACTATGACCTGTATATAAGGGACACCTGCCCATTAAGGCCAATTTTACAGGTTCTTTTAGGTTGGTTACCTTTATTGATAGGTTTGACTTTGACTGTATATGAAAAGATCATTTCAGGTTTTCAATTTCAACATTTTCGAAACGGAAATATTAAGGAAAGAAACGCCGCCGGATGGACCAGCTGGAACACAGCAAAAACAGCAGCGAAGGACAGGAAAAATTGGAAAGATAGCGTTACGGCTTAATTTGCCTTCTGGCGATGTGAGCATTAAGGTAAGGAAATAGTAAGCTGTTCACAGGGGGAATAGGATGACACAAGGGGAAGTAGATGACTATAAGTTTTACCTGCAGAAGATGGCACAATCTTCGTTTTCTCCGAGTTTCTATTTATAGTTTCCTCTATAGCTTCTTTAGAATCACAAAACTGAAGGTCAGATTGTAGAAATATAGGCCGATTTACCACATAACCAGAACTAAGTCCTTGAACTGTGAGTGACCTGCTAATAATGGCTCTGATCATAGCTTCTTTACTGTATGGGCATCTGAAAATCCATGTACAGTATAACCTGTTATAGAGTCCACCTCCATATAAAGTCCACCTGTCTATAGCAACCGGTCTGAAGTATCCCAAATGGAATTTACTATATAATGACCCTGTATATAAAGTCCACCTGTCTAATGTGAATAGAGTCCACCCTTTTTAGTCCCAAATGACTTCTCAACCTGTGTATAAAGTCCACTATTTCAATCAACTTTTTTAAACTTTTTTATTAGCTCACCTGAGCCAAAGGCTCAAGTGAGCTTTTCTGATCACAATTTGTCCGTTGTCTGTCGTCGTCGTCGTCGTTGTCGTCGTAAACTTTTCACATTTTCATCTTCTTCTCACGAACCACTGGGCAGATTTCAACGAGACTTGGTCAGAAGCATGTCTGGGTCGGTGCAATTCAGATTTGTTCGTGGCATTGCCATGGCTACCATAACTAGGTCAAGGTGACCTAGGGGTGCAAAAATCTTAAAAAATCTTCTTCTCCGAAAGTATTGATTGGAGAAAAAATCTGATGTGATATTTGGCTTCTCTAGGGTCTTAAGCCTGTAGTTTGTTCATTTCGTGAAATTCGGTCGAAAAATGGGTTATGCGTTTTTGCGTTTAATTTGAAAAAATCGTAAAATAGCTTCAAATTGTTATAACTTGACTACTTGACCAGATAATGACATGGGGTTTTCAGTTTTGACATCTTCTTGTTAGTATCTTCAAAATGAGGTCAAGGTCAATTGTGAAGGTCGTGACCTAATTTTTTTTACCTCTGATTATACTTATTATCTCTAAAACTATAAACTTTTTGTATAGTCATGTATATTAGAATGTTGTAGGTATTGATACAACGACCATTTTGATGTATAGAAAAGGTCATGGGTTCAAAGGTCAAGGTCACAGATGCGAAACAATTCCGAAATGGTTAATTATCTCGAAAACTATAAACTTTTTATATAGGCATTTATATTAGAATGTTGTAGATATTGTTACAACGATCATTTTGGTGTATAGAAAAAGGTCATGGGTTCAAAGGTCAAGGTCACGGATGCGAAACAATACCGAAATGGTTAATAATCTCGAAAACTATAAACTTTTTGTATAGGCATTTATATTAAAATGTTGTTGATATTGATACAACGATCATTTTGATGTATAGAAAAAGGTCATGGGTTCAAAGGTCAAGGTCACAGATGCGAAACAATACCAAAATGGTTAATTATCTCGAAAACTAAAAACTTTTTGTATAGGCATGTATATTAGAATGTTGTAGGTATTGATACAGCAATCATTTTGATGTATAGAAAAAGGTCATGGGTTCAAAGGTCAAGGTCACAGATGCGAAACAATACCGAAATGGTTAATTATCTCGAAAACTATAACTTTTTGTATAGGCATGTATATTAGAATGTTGTAGGTATTGATACGACGATCATTTTGATGTATAGAAAAAGGTCATGGGTTCAAAGGTCAAGGTCACAGATGCAAATCAATACTGAAATGGTTAATTATCTCGAAAACTATTAACTTTTTGTATAGGCATGTATATTAAAATGTTGTAGGTATTAGAAAAAGGTCATGAGTTCAAAGGTCAAGGTCACAGATGCGAAACAATACCGAAAATGTTAATTATCTCGAAAACTATAAATTTTTTGTATAGGCATGTATATTAGAATGTTGTAGGTATTGATACAACAATCATTTTGATGTATAGAAAAAGGTCATGGGTTCAAAGGTCAAGGTCACAGATGCGAAACGACACCAAAATGGTTAATTATCTCGAAAACTATAAACTTTTTGTATAGGCATGTATATTAGAATGTTGTAGGTATTGATACAACGATCATTTTGATGTAAAGAAAAAGGTCATGGGTTCAAAGGTCAAGGTCACAGATGCGAAAACAATACCGAAATGGTTAATTATCTCGAAAACTATTAACTTTTTGTATAAGGATGTATATTAGAATGTTGTAGGTATCGATAAAACAATCATTTTGATGTATAGAAAAGGTCATGGGTTTAAAGGTCAAGGTCACAGATGTAAAACAATACTGAAATGGTTAATTATCTTGAAAACTATAAACGTTTTGTATAGGCATGTATATTAGAATGTTGTAGGTATTGATACAATGATCATTTTGATGTAAAGAAAAAATGGGGTCATTGGGGTTTAGTATTTACGTTGTCTTTAAATCTATCAGCTAGCCATTAGTTATCAGGTGAGCATATAAGGCCCATGGGCCTCTTGTTATTATTTTATAAGTTTAGACTAATTTTATGTAAATTTTCAAACCAAGTAATTATTATATTCTTAATGCTTGAAGATTAGAAATATATAATTATTATAAGTCTCTTATCATTGTATAAGTTTTACAATTTTTGTTGAAAGAGTGTATACATGTAGATGAGTTATAATAAGTAAACATTTGAGGGAAAAATGTGAAGTCCTTATTCTCATGTCAGTGACTGAAGCCATTAGATCAGAAAGAAGATATAGTCTTTGTTATTTAAGGTAGTGTGTTTTCTGTAACTATTGTTTTAATTAGTGACACCCTGCTTCTTGAGAAAACAAAGACAATTAGTCAAGTGTATACTGATTATAAGATAAACTGTTACCATGTAATCAGTTGTACTCTCCATTTAGATTATAATGCATTTTTCAAATATCTTCTATAATTAATAATATTTTTTTCAAATACCATAAAAATAATTTTAACAAAATTAAACAAAGGGTATTTTAATATTATTTGTATACCAGTATCAACAATACATGTTTACTCATTAATAAGGCGACCCTCTATATAAAGTCCACCTGTCTATTAAGTCCACTTTTGCTCAGTCCCCTGGGTGGTCTTTATACACAGGTTATACTGTAAATATAAAAATTAAGAATAATGCTTTTTTGTTGTTGTTTTTTTGTTTTTTTTTTTAATAATATCCCTAAATCCATAAAATTTTTAGACAATTCAAAAGGAAAATAATTTATTAATTTTCTGTTGCATATAATTTTTTTTTAATTTTTGATCTAGAAAGCTAGAAATGGGGAAGGTTGGGGGCAGGGTGTGGGGGAGCTTGGTGCCAATGTTGTCTACAGCATGCTTACGTATCACAGCATATCCTTGTGTGAAAAGTTTATCAGCTCACTTGAGTTTAGTTGAGTATTGGTGTTTAATGTCCCAGTCAAGAATATTTCACTTTTGCTTGTGCGTTGCACTGATGGCATTATAAAGCCCACCGTGACATGGGACCTTGTTTATTTTAAGTTTCCATCCGAAAGAACCACAACTTTCATTTCGTAAATCCAAGTACTTGGCACTTTCAAGTCTTGGGTCAGACCCGGCTGGGGTTCGAACCCACAACTTCCCACTTACCTAGTGAACACTCTACCAACTGTGCTACCGCAGTGGTTTATTAGTTCACTTAACAAAGGTTGTAGTTTTTTCACAGCACTCCTGTTTTCTCCCCATTCAATAAACTGATTGTCAAGATATAAGTCAATCTTGACTGGATTGTAAGCATTTACAAACTTTCTCACACTAAGGATCAATTCTGAGTGGAATTCAAACCCAGCCAATGAGAGGTGCTGTGATTTGTAAACGTGCAAGGTATGAAAGAATGATGGCTCTTTTATCACTATTGGTTTTGGAATTTTAGTGGTGTATTTGCCTACATATTTGGGAATATATAGTCACTTTCCCCAGGAGAAACTACCTAAATTTAGTAGTAATTTTAGGCAAACAAAATTATGGTAGACATACCTCCCTGTTATAATGGAAGCAAAATATACTGGTCTGGTCACAAAATGACTTATTAAAGCTCCTTGACATCCAATAACATTCCATCTGGCTATCTTGTCACTACAGGACATCGACAAAGTCCGGTCTCCTCGACCAGGTTTTATACGGAAGGCTCCCAACACATGATAGTCCTCACCTTCACCAAGGTTATCCTGGAGCCCGCCCGTTACACATTTGGCACCAGTCCTGTATATGTCTTTATCATGCTCTGAATTAGTTTTGTCCACTGACATTGTACATGCATGGTTATTCTGATCCGTTTCCTTTTCTATACACAAATTATGTTGCCTTTCACTTACTAACTCATTATTATGCATTGATGAAAGATTTCCTGACTTTTTGTTATATTTTAAATCGGTTTCACTCTGCTCTATCACTGTACTGTTTTTCTGGCTAGTTTGGCCATTTTCCATACATATTTCTCTCTCATATATGGACTTCCGATTTCCTATTGAACAATTTCCTTCATTTTCTTTCAACCTCATTGTCCGACAATATTCCCCTTCATCCAGAAGTTTTCTTTTTTTAATCATATTTCTATCATTATCAGAAATTCTCTGATTTATGTCAATCATTTCAATAGTAGTTTCTTCAGTGCTTTTAACTTCAAGAGAGTTATTTTGCTCTCCTAATATGTCATTTTCACTTGAAGTATCAATGTCAAGAGAACTATTTTGTACTTCTATTATGATATCTTCACTTCTTGTGTGCTTTTGATCAACTTCTGATATAGCCTTTTTATTTAACATACTACCTGGACTAGCCACCTCACTTCTATGCTGTTCAGAATGTTTTTGAAAAATAGATGCATCCCCACCTAAAAATTGACAATATAGTAATTTGTAATTTTTAAAAATCAAGTACATGTATAACCAGCAGGGCTCTCAACTTATGAAACCTGAAATGCAGGTCTATAAACCTAAGGATGTTAGTAAAACTGCTATCTGTCAGACTTTTTTTCAAGCAAATAATTACTAATTCCAATCAAAACTTTTATTTCTTCATGCAAAACATTAATTATATCCATGGAAGTTATAGCACTATAAATGCCAATTCTAGACAGTTCAATGGTTAATTAATTACAGATGAGGGTACATATGTTTGATACTCACAAGGTGTGTGACTTGTATATAAATGGAAATTTATCCCTGATTTTAAACTGCATCTCCAAGTTTCCTTATCTGGTGTGGTAAATATATCTGAGTTGTCTCCCTTGTATGTAATCATGAGCTGGTCATATAGATAGCTGAAATATAAAATGGAAAAAAAACCACTTGGCCATCAAAATCTGTGGAGTGGGTTATTGGTGTTTTGCGCTCCAGTCAAGATTATTTCACTTATATTAAGTCGGTCAGTTGTGGGATTGGGAGGAAACTAGAGTGCCCTGGGAAACCACCAACCTTCAACAAGCAAACTGACAAGCTTTCTCACACTAGGATCTGTCTTGAGTGAGATTCAAACCTAGGGGTTGTGAGGCACATGCTTTTGACCACTCAGCCACCAAGGCCCCCAAAATGATTAGAGAAGAACATTCTGAATTAACTTGATGTTTTCAGCAAAAACCAGCTCCATGGTTACGTATGCAAAAGTCAGAGTCAGAGTCAGACTTGTTCAGCCCTGATAAAGCAACATTGATTCAAGCTGTTTCTTATGCATAGTTACCATAGAAACAGCCCTGATAAAGCAACACTAATTCAAGCTAAATTTGTTATGTATAATTACCACATAAATCCCCTTCTTGCTATAACCTCTGCATGACTGTCATTTAAAATATCCCCTGAAACAAAAATACAATATAAAAATAGATTTGAAATAATAATAATGATGATGAAAAATGTGTATTAATTTTGTGTGTTAATATCATATTTAATTTTGTTGATAGTATTTCTTTTCATTTATATATATATATATATATATATATATATATATATATATATATATATATATATATATATATATATACATGTATATATATATTATATATATAGTCCAACCTGCCTTAAATGCCACCTCTATATAATGGTCACCTGTTTATTAAGACCAATAAAATTGTATCTCAATTGATCTTTATTCATATTATTTGGACCTGTATATAGGTCACCTGCTTATAAAGTTCAGTTTTACTGGTTCCCTTGGCTGGCCTCTAAAGACAGGTTTGACTGTATATGGTGGGTTGCAAAATGACAAAAAACAACACTGCATATTTATGATAATAAAATATTTCTGATTACTTTTAATTTTTACTTCATTGTCAATGACACAAGGAGTAAAATAAATACTATCGTGGTAATACTTATATCATGTACAAACCTTTATTGCTTAGTTTAGACTGGCCAATACATTTGGAGCCTGTTCCCATGGAAACAACTTTCAATGAATATGAAGTATCTAAAACATAAATACATTATAATTATGAATCTTTGAAAGTATTTATCTAATTTTTTTTTAATACATAGCATTTTCTCTAGAACACAAAAATAACTTGTTGTAGGTAATTTGTATTCTGTTTTTTCCTGAAAATTTTTTGGTCATAAGTAATACAAATATTTTGCAAAGTGACGGGAAATACATGTATTGAAAAAAATTTAATAACTGATGCAATGCATAGTACTTGAAAATCTATCACTCCTGTACATGTAAAAACTTATAAAATAGTTTAGGATACAAAAATACTTAAGACAAGATATCTTATCTATCTTTTTTAATTATGAAGTGTTTTCCAGATATAACATAAATCTAAACACTGCCACAAAAAAGAAAAAGCAGTACAATCCAAAATCTGAATGCAAAAAAATTGTGGTCCGCTTTACTAAAATAGAGTACGTCGGAAAACCAGAATCACACCTTTTTTCTTTTTGTTTGGTCAAAATAATGTTAATATGTACAACCCTTACCATTTCAATTTTTTCTTTTTTTTTTGAAGGATAAAAAAATAACTCCTGTTATAAAATTCATTTCATAACATTTAACAAACTAATGTAGTGTTGACTTACCATTTTCTACACTCATTACAACTGCTGCTAATAATGTCCATTCCTTGCCTTTTTGAGGTTTACCTTTCTTTGGTAATTTCTGATAATGCTTATATGCTAATTCTGTCACCTTTAAAGCAAACTGTTCATCCTTCTGCCAGCTCATGTTGTACCGGTACAAAGAAATACCTAATAAATTAGTGAAAATTACAGATGAATTCAAACACAAAGGAATCAGTCCATGTACAAATCACAATACCAAAAGCAAAATAAAAACCTTGAAAACTGGCAAATTTAGTTTAACACATGGACTTCCACCAGTAAAGTGAGGCCAGGTGCCCCAAACAGGTAGGCACTTCCTACCTGACACATGTAAAATGTTATCTTGAGCTTAAATATTACAAACTTTAAAGTAAGTGCAGTAAAAACAGAAACTGGCACAGTAAGTTAAACACCTGGACTTTTACCAGGGAAGTGAGGCTGGGTGCTCAGAAAGGGTAGGCACCTGCCGTTTAACTATCTATATATATCCTATCTCAAGATTTTACACAGGTACATTGATTATTATTTTCAAAGCTTATTAAATGTGCCTCTTATCACAGTATACAATTTTTAAATCTGCTTTGGTAAATTGCTTAAGTGTAACTATTAAAACTCTCGAAACAACATGTTTTGTCTGTCACTCTTTATCTTATTCCTGCATCATGTGTGAGCTAGTCCTTTTGAGTTTTACATGAATCACCTTAAAAAAGTATCTTGATCCCAAAAACAAGAAAGATACCTTCAGATAATTGACATAAACTGTAGAAACGGTCATGTATTTAATATAGATCTCCTATAACAAAACCTCTAGACAATATACGCCTAGGTGAGCAATAAGGCACATGTCGGTCATCTTGTCGAAAAATGGGTAACCCGAAATACCGGATCGGCCCCAATTTACCGGATCGACCATACGATTTACCGGATCGGCGCCGGATCGACCCTTATATGTGGTTATACGGCTAATATTGGATAATTATAATGTTGATATCTTTAATAAAAAGTGTAATCAATCTTATTTTAATTTTATTTTTGATGTATTGACACACAATCATCAAAGAAATCTTATTATAGTCAAGGGGAGATAAATCTAATTCATAATATTACTCTGTACATAATATATGTTTTATTATATGTATGGTGAACACTGTAATCCAGGATACCAATAAAGATTATTATTATTATTATTGTTATATAATGATTATTAACTGATTGGCACAGTTTGAAGTGTGTATCAATAAATAAAATAACCGAAAATAGTATTAAATTATACTATTTTGATTTATATTATATATTGATAATGATAATTAATTGATTGGCACAGTTTGAAGTGTGTATCAATAAATAAAATAACCGAAAATAGTATTAAATTATACTATTTTGATTTATATTATATATTGATAATGATAATTAATTGATTGGCACAGTTTGAAGTGTGTATCAATAAATAAAATAAATTATAATCAATGCGTCACTTTTCTGACATGAACACTCTTTTCCAATAAGTATATTATTGACTGGGAATAAGTGTAATCTTGACGAGGTCCTTGGTGCCACTACAACAGTTTGTCCATCAGTGGAAGTTACTGTCTTTTTGTCTTTTGGGACATATGTTCTGAATTTCTTATAATGTCTGTTCCGTTCGTCGGTCGTTTTTGACGCCCACACAGATCTGTTGACACCGAAATGTTTGTGCGTGTCATAAAGGAGAAACTGACCAGTTGATACTATTGAACGTCTCAAGTCTTTGTATTGGGTTTTAATAAGTCCGTCAATCAAGTCTACAATCTGAACCAATGACTTTGATTTCCAGTCCGTCAACTGTTTAAGAATATGGTTCATCGACTCACAGTTGTTGTTAGTCCACCGTCTGTCAAGTGAAACTATAGCGTTTGTTTCCGTCCGTTTTGTTCTTAGATTTGGCAAAAGTTTTTTCTGAAAGTAATTAATAAACTTTCCAGAAACTGTCTGTGCATTTGTGATTAGTTCGTTAGACTTCTCTTCAAAACAAATACTGTCATCTGCGTCAATCAGGCCGTCTTCTCCAAAAATCTTGTTTAATATGTCAGTTCTCTCTTTCTTGTCAACTGCGTCATCTGTCAATTTCTGTTTTGTGTTTTGTCTTAAATGTCTGTAGCACAAAATATGACTTGCTTGTGGGAAAGCTGATTTCACCGAATTAACCAGTGCCATTTCTTCATCACTCCCTATTATTAATTTCGTCGTGTCTTCGTCTGCTAATTTAATTTTGAGATGATTGAAAAAATTTGAGTAACTTTCAAAGTCGCTATTGTCATGCAAAAACACTGGTCCTAGGAATATTGGGTGTTCCTTTGTCGATTCCTTTACAACCGATGTATGTTTAAAACATGTCACTATCGCTATATCCGGTGTACGGATTAAGACCAGGGGTGCTTATTGGCCAAATAAATGCACGACTCTAAATAAAGTTGGCATTCACGCTGATATGTCATACTCATCAGATTCAACCATACTATCAAAATAATATTTACAAATAAATAGTTACGCTTTGCTACACTGACTTCACTTGAAAATTGGCAATGTAAACACTCCATTGTTTTTCCACCATGGTTAAAATAACGTCTACATTTTTCGGATTAATGTACAGAACGTACCCTAACTAAGACCTACCCAGCAATTATACTCAATGTCGGCCAAAAACGCACGGGTTCAGTAGAGAAAATCAAGTATATTTTGACTCAACATAATTTTTCAATCTAAAAGTATTTTTCTTAGTTTTTTCAACATTTTTTAAATTTTTTTATTTATAATTACTGATAAAATAAATTTCAATAACCCTATCTGATCAGTAAATATTTTCTCTCTTTTAACAACTATTGTTTTTAAGCCAGTATTTAACCAGCGACATTTAATACAGATCTAGATCTATGTCGCTGATTTAACATACTCATGATTTTTCCACGTTGTCAGATTTTTAAAAATTAATGTAGTTTTAGTATATATTCAACATACATGCCATATTTTTATGGGAGCAAACTGTGAGATTGGTGGCAATTTTAAGGGAGTTTTGAAAAAAATAAGGGAGGTTTTACGTAAACCTGTAATGCAGACAATTTTCGCGTATTCTTAGGTTTTTGAGAACTATAAATGCTTTTGTATTTTGCCACAGCTTGATGTCTTTTTCAGACTTTGATCTTTCGTCTGAATTTTCATGAAAAATAATTTAGTGTTCATTACATTTTATACAATATTTAAAAGATGTGCATTTTGTCAAAACATTAAATAAAACACAAGAGTAGATTTTTATTACAAATAATTTTCTTTCTTTTTTCATTTTATCAATGAAAAAATTTATTCATTAGATACCCACAGTACATATTCAAGACTTTTTATTATTAAGCTACAAGTAAGACTAAATAGAAAATCTATGGGACACAATAAGATCTTATATTGTTAAGTACATTTTTTTATTCAACTGTTCAATGAAAGAATGTGTTTTATTTTTTATCTGGAAAAATAAATAAGTTACACAACAAAAACCTGCTTTCAGATGTTTCCTTTCCATAATCATTTTATTAACGAAAAGTTGTATTCATCCAAACAATCACCAAACAGAAAGTACTGTCAAACATGTGCTTCCAGTTTAATTGGTTTACTTTCTGTAGCAACATGATTATTCCCCTTGATATACTTTGTACATGTTGGGTTAACGACTATTTTATCGGGTTAAGAGTTAAAACATGGATGCTACAGCATGACTTTTGGTGGTCACTTCATACAGCTTTTTCCATGAAATTTGGGTATATTTAGAAGAAAAATAAAGAGATCATGATTTTAATTGCGTTATACAGCCTTCATTTAAATAAAGAATACATAAAAAGGTAAATTTTTTCCATCTGTCTTATGCTATTCACATCGTTTTCCATCCAAAAAATTCCCTGTTCAGAAAAGATAGTTTCTCTCTTCCTCTGGTGCCTGATGTGTGATTGGAATTTTTACAAAGAAAGAACAATATTTGTGTAATTGTTTATTTATCTATCACAAATGATAAATCTATACACGTGTATCTTAAATTAAATGACCAAGTACACCATGAAGGTGACAACGCGTGTCCACTTGCCGATTAGGGGATTATCTACGGTACATTGCACACGACTTTGGACACTTCAAACCATGTTTATTCAGTAATCATCCCTACTGATTGGCGTAGCTTCTTTGAAAAAAAATTAAAGGGAGGCATAGCAATTTTCCGTGAGAGTTTTGTGCCCAAGTCAAGATTCTTCTATTCATACTGAGACTCAGTTTTGGGATGGTGGAGGAAACCAGAGTGCCCAGAGAAAACCGCTGATCTATGGTAAGCAAACTATTTTGCACTAGGATCAGTTACAAGTGGAATTCAAAATCAGGCAATGAGAAGCTGTGATCTGTAAGTGTGCGTTTTAGACCAAGTCTACTCTGCCACCATGGCCAGAAGTTTTTAAATAAAGAGATAAACTCTTATTATTTTTGTATATTGCACCATTTATTACTGGTAAATGAATTTGATAAAGTCTAATGTGAAGACACATCATACAATCAAAAATACATGTACATATTGATGAGACTTAAATAAAATGTTTCCTGCTTTGAAAATTCTTATTAGTTATTTAAGCATATAAAGTACAGTTCTGTTGAAAGTTTAACACCGAGCCAAAGTATTAGTGTAGGACATCTTGACCCCCTCGATAGCTTTATCTTGACAGATTTTTGGCAGATGCTTTCAATTTTTGAGAGCCTTTTGGCCACATGCAAGCATTATCTCGGCCACTCAAAGACTAGCTTCCACTCCATTTTGTTAAGTCGGTGCTAAACTTTTGACAGGTCTGTACTGTAAATGTACAAATTTTACCACAAAAACAGTTTAGAGACATATAAGTGAGTATTTGAATCTGTAATCAGAGCTGCCAGTGGCTTACACATTATGACATATACAGTAAAACATTGATTCATTGCCACAATTTGTTGAGTCAAAATTTGGCATTATGAAGGGGTTTGGAAATAGATCAAGGGAGGCTTAGAAAAAAGTATTTTGGAAATTCATAAACTAGAGCTCAGATTTTTGGGCAAGCAGTGCAATGGGAAAACGAGTAAAGCTTCACAGGGTCAAGCTTCACAAGATATTGTTAAACTTCAATTTGAGACAGTAAAATCCACATTTTACAATCAGAACCTTACAAAACAGTTATCTCCTATATAATAATAATACATTCCATTTCTAGAAACTGGGGTATAAAAAAGCACTCCGATACATAAAGGGATTCTTCATATCATAATCATTAATGATAACAGAATTACAAATTAACAGTTTAAAAATAATTTTATTTTGAAAACAACAACATTGATGAAGAAAAAAAAAAAAAAAAGATAAAAAAATCACATGTTTAATTTAATCATAATCTACCATTAATTAAATAATATGAAAAATTTTGATAACCAAATGCACAATACATACATCAGACAGAGACGTATATATAACCTTATAAAGGTCTCTGTATAAACCAAAATAGATGGATTCAGTAGGTACTAGTTGTTGACGACTAAAAATTTTAACGAAAAATTATAATATAATTTTTTTGAGTTGCCCATGGCAAACTACAAGTCCTATCTTGCATTCAAAAGACAAATACACATGTATTTAAAAAATAAAACGGGTTAATTATAATGATAATTGATTTTTATAGTGGAAAAATAATGATTAAAGACTGTTAAAATGTTAACTTCTGTGGCAAGTTTTGGGAAATATCAATGTAGGCACCAAAAATTCAACATTCAGATTAAGTACACCATGGGCTGTTTCCATTTCTGGTAGCTTATATTGCAATTAGCTACTAATGTCTTGGAAATTTTTGCAAAAAGTTAGTTATTTACTAAGCTTAGAAAAATATTAAAAAAAGGACTATACATGTACATGTATTTTCACAAATTTTGAAAATTTGGCTACTAATAATTTAGAAAATGTGGAACTCTAGTTAAGAACATCATAAAACTACTGACTAGATAAATGCTTCCAAGGTAAACACCACTGTCATTATTTTAAATGAATTATATCAGTAAACACTACTACCGGTAGTTGCAAGTCAATGACCACAAGATCATCTGGTCAGTTAACTGATTTGACCTTGTTACAGTTATAGTACCAGATAAAGATAATATGGAGAAATTTAAGTACACAAGTATTTGATTTATAACTGAATAGTTTCTATGACATTTTTTACAAAACAATAACTTTGATAACTTAACAAGACAAGTTATAATTAAAATGGGATGCCATTTTCAAAAATATCCCCAAATAAATCTTAACTGGGAATTCTGGAAATCCATATTTTCCTAAACATGTAAAGAATCAAAATATAAATAGGCAATACTACACCCTAAGACTGTTTTTATGAAGTTTTATAAAGATCTGTGAAATAGTTTTCTAGTAAAGTTGTGGGGGCAAAATGTTGACAGAAGAAATGGAGTAATGGACACTAAATATCCCCCACTTTTTTGGTGGAGGAAGGCAGAATTATTAGGAAAAAATCTTAATCTAAATTTTGTAGCAAAGTTGATAATTTAATATATGTTCTAGCTCTATGTGGACACTGGAGTAAAAAAGGCAAAAATAAATTTTGAGTACGGTACATGTAATAACAAACAATGTGATCTGATCTATGTGAAGCAGGCACTTCAGAAAAATGTAAATAAAATAATCCTGATATAATGCTGGATTTTCATGCTGATTTCAAAAACAAAACAAAAACATAATTTACAGATTTAAAAAAAAATAAAATTAGCAAATAATAATACGTAGATAAATGTTAAAATCACATTAATTCCATATATTATTAGAATAAATGTACATGGCTTTTAAAATTTTTCAGCCAATTTAATTTTTGGGCTTTCAAAATTTTTCGGCCAATGTAATTTTTACAAAAT
Organism: Anadara kagoshimensis; assembly: GCA_021292105.1. NCBI lineage: Eukaryota > Metazoa > Mollusca > Bivalvia > Arcoida > Arcidae > Anadara > Anadara kagoshimensis. The sequence continues at coordinate 25,691,161 of CM037875.1, read as the reverse complement.
TTTCACGCAACCTTGAAATTGCAGAAAAACAAAATGCACAAGCGAGTTGTTCAGTAGCATATAGAGAAACATTTACAATAACTATAGTTTCTGATAAGAAAAAGTGAAGTAATAATTATTTTCAAAAATGGTGGGTGATATTTTCACGATTCATCATGATGCATCAATATACGATCCTATTTAACAATAAAATCATTACAAAATAAATAAGAAAAATAATCCATGTGATGAATGGAAACCCTGAAAGATATAATCTTAGTCCAGCTGGTCACTAATCCATTCAATCTGGTAGAACCAAATTAATCCTTAATCACATGATGACGTAACCATGGTAACATTTAACATTCCAAGCATGATCCATTTCCATTCAATAAGAAAACTTTTAAAATACTGAGCAAAAAAATAAGTTCTATCACAACTGATCCTTTCCGTAAGCCATTATCCTTGGAATCATGGGACACATTTTGTTTCACAATCGAGTGGAATGTTTTATTAGCTTGGTGTAAAAATCTCAGTGTCCAAACGTATTTTCTCCGCTGTAAGCTATATATAGAAATCCATCTTCATCTTTATGTTCTTCATAAACTTGTCCCATACTTGCACTGAAAATAGATGGTAAAAATATTTTAAATTTTCAGCATTGTTCAAGGGGCAAATATTTGGTCCCAATCCCCACCTCTATAAACAATCTCTTTGTTTCAGCATTGTTCAAGGGGCAAATATTTGGTCCCAATCCCCACCTCTATAAACAATCTCTATGTTTCAGCATTGTTCAAGGGGCAAATATTTGGTCCCATTCCTCACCCCTATAAACAGTCTTGTTTTCCAAACTGTGCTGAAAATTCCAAGTTATAACTGAAACAGGATGCCATTTCCAAAGTTTCCCCCATACAAACTCCCAACTGGGAAATTCATGTATTCCTAACCATTGCAAGATCCAAATATAAATAGCTAATGGCATATCTACTCCTGTCTCCACTCAAAGAATGTTCCTGTAAATATTTATAAAGATCAAGAAAAGTGGCAGACAAATGTTTGTGGAAGAAATGGAGTAAATACTGTGCCCACTCCCATATACAAGATTTTCTGTATCTTAGATGGGCTAAATATATGTCCCATTCCACATCCCTATAAACAGCTGTCATTTTTTTTTCCAATTTGTGCTGATAATTGTAAAGTTTTACATGATTTTATTCGCCTTTCAGGAGCCAAATATTGGTCCTGATCAAGATTCTTTCACTTATATCAATGCTATTAGATCAGGCATGGTGGAGGAAACTGGAGTTCCCAGAAAAAAAAAGAACTAACCTTAAGCAAACTTTCTCACACTAAGATCTGCCCCGGGCGGAATCTGAACCTAGGCGTTCTAAATATTCTGTTAAAACTTACCTCGACTGAGGAAGAACTTTACCAACAAAAGAAATATGGCTTTTTCAGATGGTAGCTGGATTCTTTTCCGGATAATCCCACATAAACTGTGCTACGGATATATCATTAGGTACCAGAAACTTTCTCTTGTCAATATCATGAATCTGAGACTTTGGATCCTTCTCAACAATAACCTAAAGTAAAATAATGACATATATTAAAAGTATAATAAAATGACACAAATCCTAGGATTCCAATTTCCCATCCACAGACTGAGTTTTCTGTGCCATTACTTTTGATTTTTCGATGTTGGGTTTCTGTAGGGTGAGATCACCTTTCCCTGCCTAATTTCACAATCACTTGCACACACTTAATTGATGACAGAACATCAGCATAAATTGATTACCTCATTTTATGAAGACAAAGATGGTGGCATTAAAACGGAACATTTCATGCTATTTTTGTTTATAAATCATGTTTTTATGTTGCAAAAGAGTGAGAAAAAGAATCCTATACCAGTAACAGTGTAAGACTGAGATATCTTAAACTCAGATTAATATTTTCAATCTCAAAAACTTGCTGAAGCTGGTTGTGACAATGTGCAGACCTGCTGTTTATGGAAACTGACTACTGATTGGTTGATTGAATGAGGTTTTACATCCCAGTCAAGACTATTTTGCTTATATCGAGACATCACCTGCTACAGCTGAAGTGGCAGAAACCTTGACATTTGCTGTGTGCTCAAGGCAATATGCAGGGAGGTTCTGTTAGTCATCCACTCTACAATGAGTGACATTGGGGACTGTTTTTAAGGTCTCTTTTGAAGGACCCTGCAACTTAAATTTCTTAATGCTTGGGAAAAGAATAGTCAATACCTATTTTCAAATCTTGGTCAGGCCCAGGGCCAGGCAGGCATTCAATCCCCAACTTTCCACATACAAAGCAAGCACTCTACCAACTGAGCTAATACAGAAATACTTTATGACAATCGTGGATGTGCATACAGACTTTCAATACCACTAGGCACAAGTAAGTGAACAATATCAAACATTATTCAATCTTATTAGATTTTCTATTTTGAAATAAAGCATAACTCGCTGTCACAGAAACAGTGATTTAGACAGTAGTATATTAGTACTTACTGGTATTCTCTCTGGGTATTTATCCTTTATCTTTGTAGATTCTGCTTTTCTTTGTTCTGAAAAAGAAATAAAACAACTTATACATTTGTATACCAATATGTATAAACACCTGACACACAGATCTCCCAGAACACCTGTTACTATGCATTTCAATTCAATCTTTATTTCCGTAAGTTTGTGGTAGGCTGTTTAGATTACTCAAAAATACATGTATGATCTTATTCCAAAGCATCCCACCTATATCCAAGATTTTGGAGGCACCCTGAAATGTTCCTTAAAATTTATTGATTTATTATTCTAAAATTCAACATTTTTTAAAGCCAATTGTTTATTTATTTGGATTTTAATTTAAAATACTAATATGCAACTATTTAAACTTTATGATCATACTTTACTAACTGTACATATTATTTATTTCCTTTTTTTTCACTTTCCTTCAATTATTGATTTATTTTTAATCTTTAAAACCAGTCATGCAACTTTCTAGTTACTGATCATATTTTATTCACAATGTCCATTTACATCCTGGTGTTTTTTTTTTATTATTTATTTATTAATTTTATTTTTTTATATTCATTTAATTATTTATTCATTAAATTGAACTGACTGAGCTTTTCAATTATGAATACACAATTCTTTAAAGTTTATATCTTTAATCCCGACACTTAATTTTTTTCTTAAAGTTTTTATCCATTGTATTTAATAATTTCTATTTTAATTGTGTCACATATGTCTTTTAGGTAGGGCATCACACTTGTTTCATTGTATTTGATCAGTGTTTCTGAAGTATTCAGATGAAACTTGCCCAGACAGCAAGTTCAAATCTGAATCAACTTGCCCTATTAAATATGACACTTCACTGTTTAATAAGGATTAAGGAAAGATAAAAACTTTGATTGATTTTCGATTTGAAACAATCTTTCACTTTCGACTTTCCGTCCTTAGTTTTATTAACATTCACCGGCAAGGTGGCAATAATGCCTTTTTTCAAACAGTTTGTTTGTAAATATTGTAAAATATTTCTGAACATCAATATTACATATTATACCAGTTTTAATTTAACAGCACTAGTCAGCCATTTCAGAATACAATTCCTTATCAGTAGTGCTTGGACCAAAATTGTTTTCAAGATGTTGAAAAGGTACCCAAAAGACCAAAATATATTTCACAATATTCAGCCAAGGAAATTTTTTACAGTACCGACTATTTACTCACTTTCTTATATACAAAACTATTTAAAGTTGATAATATCTTTATTCCTGACACTTACTTATTATCATGATTATTGTGTAATTTAATGAGTAACCTACAAGTTTTATTACAACTTGTTTATGAATCACATTTATTACACAAGATGAGATAAAATTACATGGATATACTGGTATGTCTGTCTGTTACTCATTAACATTCAATGCATAGTTTTCTCAAGTTTTCCATAGACAGAATTATTTATTTAATATTCATGTATTTTCAAGTTCATATACAATATTAATAAAACTGTCTTCATTTTTATACTGATTTATTATTTAAATAAATAAATTTTTAAATAATTATCAGTTTACATATTAAAATTGGTCAAATCAATGAAAATTTTCATAAAATTAAATTGTTGAAAATATCACTCTGACAAAGTTGTTTTTTTCAACTAAAGTAAATTTTTTATCTTGAAAACTGTATTTTCCCACACTGTTATATTTTTCCTCAAAATTTCGAAAAATTCCAAGAATACTGATTTTAAGAATAACAATTTTGTTACGTACAGTTAGATAATTAATTAAGATATTGCTTTAAAATACTGCAAAACTTAAATATTTCAATATTCTATGAATGAAATTTGACATAATTATTATAACATCAAGCTATGGTAAATTTATATAAATTTTTATAATTATGGTAATTATGGATAGCAGTGTACTTATTTATTTATCATATTAATGCTTCACTCATTCTTTTTATCTGTTTCTATTCTATCATCAAAAAAAAAAGTAAAATTCCTATTACCTATTTCAACATCCACATATGTTGATAAAATTCTCTGCATTTTTCTGTCCATTTTAAGAAAACAAAATAGTGAAATTTTTACATCCAAAAGGTAAACACACAATGTTTTGAAAATATGGAAAATTCCATTTAAACAACATGATTTGACAAGTTTTATTACTGGTAATAAAGCATTTGAATCTTAATTAGTACAATGGAACTAGAGAAAAAAAGAAGAAAAGTAATTATGACATGTTTTGATAGTGGACAATTACTAATTAGCACCTTATATTTAATTATAATATAATCTGTATTACTGGGTATACTGGACTAATGCCTGTCACAAACAATCCTGTTTCACACCATTTCTCAAAAGAAATACCAGAACATAATGATATTACCTACTTGTAAACCTGTTAATCATAATCTGTCAATGCTGAATTAATAACATAATTGTAAATTAAGAATATTTTGTTATAAATTAAAATTATCAAAGTATCTTATTACAGCCTGGAACATTAGAACCAATATCCTATCCCCCACTTAATATTATTATTATTGTTATTATTGCTGTTATTGTTATTATTATTATTATTGTTATTATTATTATTATTATTATTATTATTATTATTGCTGTTGTTGTTGTTATTACTATTGTTATTACATTGTAATAATAATAGTGATGATAATGATGATGGTGGTGGTGGTGGTGGTGATGATCATGATGATCATGATAATAATAATAATAAATTATTATTATTATATTAAATACTTATTATCTATATTCATTATAAGTAAAACTCTACTCTGTGATATTTATTTTTGTTTTTATATATATTACAAATACATTATCTATATTTAGTTTTCCACCTTCACAGTCTTCATATTTGTATTCTGTCGCCATCAGTCCAATATTGTAAATAGTTAGGCTACAAGCATGTAATTTGCTTTATGCTAATAAAGTTATTATTATTATTAAAAACAGGAATTGTGGAATCCTTCCTTTTGTACCACAGAAAATTGTACCATTTGGACTAATCCAATCAATGAAAATTTTCAAATTTTCCTGAACTTAGTGAAAAAGTCATAAATTACAGAATCCAGTCTTTTGTACACTTTTGTGAAAAATTATTTTTCAATTTTACATAGAATTTAATGGTGAAGGTTATAAAAAGTTCCGTCATCAGCTAGTAATTTCAATAATACTAATTTTGTGGTCATTAATCACAGGGGGTCATTGATGTGGATTTCCAGTTCATGACAGAACATATTTTTCAAGCATTGTTAGCCTCCTTAGATGCAGTGAAAACAAAGGCCACTCAAGGAAATAGGTAAAAGTGGTATTTATGGGCAGGTGGTCCTTAAACACATGTAAATTAACATGAATATAACAAACAGGATAAAATTTTACCTGCATTCTGAAGTGGTTGCGCCTTATATATAGAGGTGTATGGTGGCCATTAAGAAGGTTTGACTGTATATAACAGTAAACTACTGGTATACCATAGTAAGCAACTACCCCAAACATTGTGTTTTTACACATAGTAGACAATTATATAGGCCAGGTTATCTGCCTAAAAATGGTAACTTACAAGGGCTGGTTTTGAATTTGGACTTATTTCCAACACTGGCCAAGTCGCTGCTTATGCTCCAGTAGTTACTTAAAAAATGCTACCCTAGAAGATGTAAAGCAACAAAGAAGGAGACCAAAACTGGGAGCATAAGCAGCGACTTGGCCAGTGTTGGAAATAGGTCCAAATTCAAAACCAGCCCTTGTCTGATAATTTAACCATTTTCTATTATACATGTATATGATATAACGGGGGGCTATTGAAAAAAGTAACCAGTCCTTCCCAAAAGTTACCAGTCTAAGCCGACCCATCTTAAACGGTCAGACAGGTTGTTATTTCCAACAATGACTTGTAGATAATTTTGCCAGTCCCATTGAAAAACTCTATGATGTTTGGGTTTTCGCTTTAGGGTAAACATGAAGAAAATTCTGTGTCACAGATTTGACCTACTTTTTAATTAATTTCAACATAAATTTTCAGAATAATATTGTTTAGAAATATTCATTTGTTAAAAACAAACCATTAATATGCGCAGATATATTGGTCAATATTACGACATATCTTTAAACGGTACGGATACTCGTTTGGTCAAGCGTCACTTTCATTTGTAAACAAAAGACTGGTCATATCACAACCTAGATCTTCTATCAAAAATGAAACTAAAAACCACAGTTAAAAAAGACGATAAGAATATAAATTTTACAAGTACAAACCAAAAGTGTGTTCTTCTCTAAACTTAAACTTCATGTTGAACGTTCTAAAATCAGGGCACAAATATCAAAATATGTCAAAACCAGTGACTTTGAGTCAGTTGACAGTTCGATCGATGATGTTGTGGTTTCCCGATATACTGTTCTACTGACGTCACAGACGGAAGTATGAGCACACGATTTGTACGAATGATTATCTACAATTTAAAATGATATATTAATCAGCACCCGAATGTCACAATGCACAGTACAAAATTCAAATGTGTATCCAACGTATGATTCGTTTTTTTTAATTTACCTTGACTATTGCTCTTGATTTCATTAAAAAGTTGATACAAAATACCCTAAATTAGATCTGTATTTGAAACACACGTGTTATTAAAGCACAAAGCTATTGTCATGACCTTGATTCCATGAACAAAACAGAATGTCTGAAAACATGATGCTGATGTAACAAATGCTGTACAATAGAACATTGTCATAGGACCAATCTTTTCGCATTTATAAATATCGATGACTTACCAGATGATGTATATAGTAAAATTTAACTCTATGTAGATGATGCAAGATTATGCAGCAGTGACAATTCAAATCTAAATGATTCTTTTAGAAGGCTTAGACAGAATAAGTGAGTGGACAAAATTTTGGAAAATACAACCGAAATCTGATCACATTAAACATATGAGAATAGACCAGGACAACACTACATGTAGTTACCAGGTCACAGAACAAGGATAGAAAATAGATCTAAAGCACACTATTGCATATGGCAAAATCATGGTCAGTTTGGTAATTTGCATAGCGGCCATATTGGATTCATGATATGGTTGAAATATAAAGGACTTTATATAGACCAGTGATGATAAATTTGTCCTGTACAAGTTTTCTTGAGAAGTAGGATAAAATTTGCTGATACATACTTTGACTGTACACCGCCTGGCATTGTTTGGGTGGTAACAACATAAATTTACTTAACTAAAAAGCCGGCCCTTTCAAATTAAAAATCCGAAGCGTGTTATGGTTGAGTTCTCATCATAAAACATGTTAATTTAATTCAAAATCTACATTTTCTGCAAATTCGAAGAACAATTTCAATTCTAAAACTAAAGATCTTACTCGATTTGCTGATGGCACCGATGACTACGGAAATTGTACTACTAGAATATAATGTCCTTCTTCTTTGAAGATTTGACAATTTTCGGCCCAGGTAAGTTAAAAATGGATAATTTGCGTTACCGGCATCACGTTTGAATGGCGGCGCGTTCAAAACTTTGCTCATGAATATTAATGAATCACGGTCACGTGATTGTGAGCTCATGAATAAATTGATCACCATTGTGCCATATGGTTTATTTTTAATGTTTAGAGACATCTTTATCATTAATAACTTTATACTGTTTCAAGTTTTGAAACCTAAAATTTATTTTCAATGGAAAAAAGCGCATCAAAAATGCAACAGGACCACCTTATTTGAAAGTGGGGAAATTGATTATATCCGATATAACACAGGCGTGAATATCAACGCATCTGAACATGGAACCCATAACATAACAGTTGTTTTACTTATTAGATGTCTATGTACAGCTGATAGTTGGTGATATTTGTATTTTTGTGGATTGTTCAGTTCTCTACATACAGGAACTTGCAGTCAATACAATGACTCAGTATACAGGTTTTATGTATTTTCCCTTGTAAGTATTTTTAAACGCACCCATCAGCCTATGGTAATTTCAAGAGAAACCAAATGGTAATATATCCGTGATTGATTTTAGTGAAAGATACTTCAGAAAGTCCAAAATTATCATGATTACATGTAGATCATATGTAGCAACAAAAACTGAGCAAAGGCAAATATATATTCATATGGCATATATCGAGCCTTTGCCTGTCCAAACTATTATTTTACTACAAATGACGCATCGTGATTTAAAGAATAAAAAACATGACGAACCTAACTGAAGCCTTAAGATTCCCTTTATCGCTTAATGGTCTTCAAAAAATATTTAGTAAGTCGAACACATTGCAAAAAAAACATGGACGAAGAGGAAGGGTCACAACTTGCGAATTATAAAAATAGAGGATATCTCAGGTAAATGGACACATTGGCATGGTTTCATAAAATATATTGTTTCAGAAATAATTGAAAATGGTTTCTTCCCATTTTCAACTGCTTTCACGAAAAATGACATAGGTATCCGTAAGACAAAAGTTGCCTCGTGTTTCCACAAAACGAATAACTTGCGTTTTCAGAAACTTTGCCTACTGAATTACCCAGACTGCTAATTCCCTTCCATCTTTGTTATCTAACCACTTTGAATCGAAACATTACCAGGTTCAACCGATGACTGGCACAAAGGCACATCTGACGGTTTACAAAGTTGTCAAATGTAGGTTTAAAGTGTGAAAAAATAGTGTCAGACTGGGGATAACCTGAGACCTCCCACACTGTGCTACAGATTTAGGCACAGCATTGGTACAGCAGCTTAGTTGGTAGTGCTTGTTTTGCATGTGGGTTTGAACTCTGGTCAGTGGAGGTGGAATGTTTAAAGAACCTTCCCTCACATTGCCCTGAGCACTCTGCAAAGGTAAAAATTTCTGCTACTTCACCTAATGTTCAAGTCAGTCTGTTTGTGACAGTGAATAATTCTTCCATTTCCATAGAAAACCAAATAAGATTGAATAATGTTTGATATTATTCACTTACTTGTACCTAGTCGTAACAGCAAATCTGTATGTTGTCATAGGGTATTTCTGTAGAAAGAAAAATGTTGATGCTATTGGGATTTTACATGGCGAAAATGGCAATGTTTACACCAGAAGTAATGTCTTTGATGATGTCTAACATTATATACGCAACAAGAGCCGCCATTTGCCTGGTTTATCAGCTTGTTAAATCCCCATACGCCAACGTTTTACTTTATGCAGAAATATTCTAGGCTAATTGTGGATACGCATACAGATTTTCTGTTGGTAAAAGTAAGGGAAAAATATCAATCTTTATTCAAGTTTAGTTGGTTTTCTATGGAAATAAAGAGTTATTCACTGTCACAAACAGACTGACTTGAACAGTATAGCTTGTGACCTCTCAATATAAGTGAAATATTTTTGACTGGGACATAAAAGCCCATTTAATTAATTAATCAATGTTCCTTGCAAACTGCCGGTGAGTTTCACCTGACCTAAGTACAGAAGAGCAGAGTCCTGTACCAAGTGTTTTTATAAACTAAATGTTCATGGTTGCAGGCTAGCTTTATTGTTCTTCTGACAATTATTATCCCCCACCTTTCAGAAAAGAGGAGGGATATTAAATTCAAGTTTTTGTCCTTCCTTCCATTCGTCAGAAATTCTTTTCTGTGGGAATTCTCCTAACCTATGAAGCACTATTTCTTGAATCTTGGTGCATAGTATCATTATAGATAGGTGATTTGCATATTGTTAACCTGAGTTGGTTTGCTAATTTTACTTTGAGCTATGGCCCTTTGAACATAGTGCAAATCACAAAAAAAAAAAAAAAAAAAAAAGAACCTGCTGGGGGGATCCTAATTCACTGAATTTGCTTGTCGTAGTCTAGATTTAGCTGTAACAACAATAATACATTTATTCACTTTTTCCTTTTATTGTTTGTCTATTGTAGTGAAGGGGAAACGTCGAGCAGCGATGAAGCAGCTCCTACAAGAAATATAATTCTTGTAGAAAATGATGAGGAAAATATTGAAAATGTAGATATTGTGAAAAAAGACAAGAAAAAACATAAGCATAAACATAAGCACAAACACAAGCATAGTAATGACAAACACAAACATAAGAAAAAAAAGAAGAAACATCGAAGTGAAAGGACAGAATATGATAACAGTGAATCAAGTAGTAAAAAAATAAAATTAGATGCAGATTTTGAAGACCCTGACCTAGATAGACTGGAGGCGGCTCGTGAAACTTTACGAGCTGTGTTGAATGCTGAAGGAGATGCAAATCCGATGGAATTAATTGCTCAGGGCTATGCAGAATCTGGAGAGGAAGAGGAGGAAGGAGAGGTCGACATTGAGGAAACTAGGATGGAAAAACAGAAAATGAAAGAGTGGGAATTGCTAGAACTAGTGCTTGAAGAAAAAGAGAAAGAAGAAAAGGAAAGGGAAAGACTAGAAAGAGAGAAAGAAGAAGAATTAGACGAGTGTCAAATTACAATGGTTGAACCAGCTAGAAAGCAGACACCAGATGTTGAGATTATAGGTGTAGAAAAGGACTCTAGATTTAATAAAAATAAAAGACAGAGAAGTCGAGATGACAGGAGAGATGTGAAAAGTAGACGAGACCGTGATCGTGATCGTTTGTATAAAAGTGAACATCGAAGTAGGTCGAAATCCAGAGAAGAGGACAGAATGCGAAGAGATGATAGAAATAAACGTCCCAGTAAATCTCCACCACCACCACCCCGCCAAAGACCAAGATCACCACCAAGATCAAGGGATGCAAGATCACCTTCTGGTAGACGTAGCAGGTAAATTTTTATATATGATGTAATATGTATAATGTTATCACTATGTAGACTTCCTAATAATGATTACAGTAATCCCTCTATCTTTTCGGACAGATTTCAAAAATGTTACCGTAAATCTGGTTATTTTTGCATGGTGTAAATTTTGCAGATTTTTGAAAAAATGGGTACTGTAGATCACTTTTATTTCGCGAGAGATTTATTTTCGCGTAAATTCGCGACTCATCCCATTCGCGAATACAATTATCACGCTAATATTTCCAGCACACAAATATTTCTATTTTGACATAACATATGTTGTATTCAATAAGATTCGAAACGCGAATTAAAATATTCGCGAATAAGGCCAAGACGGTGTTGACGCGAAATTTTCTACTCGCGAAAAATAAGTGATCTACAGTATGTTATTGTTTGCGTGTTTAATTTTTGCAGATTAAAGATTTTTAATACAAATTTACTGAAACCGTTAAAATGATTAATTACTGATAATAACACCCAACACATCGATCTGGGTGAAGACAACAATCTCAGCCAATCAGAATTCAGTTTATAAATATATTCTGTATGGTCAGAGTACTTCCTGTGTCGGTTGAGTAAACATAGCCGGCTGATAGTAAAGTGTCACCAAGCTGATGTTAATTGATAATTAAACTTAATTTGCAACACCTGTGAGTAGTTTTCATTTTGTTTTTATTGATAAATCTACTTGAGACTCGAGAAGACATACAACTATATCTTAATAGGTTTATTTATGTCGGCAAACTGTGTAAATAAACTACACAAAAACGCTTTGTAGATTAATATCTTTTAATATCATGGATATGATTTCTACCAAATCGGACAATTTTTCCATAATTTTTCATTGACAAAAAATAAATAGAATCTAATCATAGTTAATTAATACATGTAATACATCGTACTGAAACAAATACTTCACTTTCCCGGGAACGTATGATCGACAATTATGGGGATTTTTAAGTGCAATTTTTTTGCGATACTGTATAATGCTTATATTCCGCTGTGGTTTTATTTTCGCTATATTTGCGGTCAAGTGTATTCCCGAAAAAATAAAACCGCTGCAAATATACACTGGACTTGCCAGCCCATTAATCTTCCTAGTCATTTTCCTTTAATGAGATAAGACAGCGAAAATTTGACACCGCAAATACACTAGTCATTGTCAAACCGCGAAAATTTGACACCGTGAAAATAAAACAATATACAGTATAAATATTTTTACAGGTTTAATTTTTGCGAACTTTTTCATCCTCAAAATCGCCAAAAATAAAACCACAGCAAAAAAAATCCTTATTTACGGTATTTTCAAGTGTTCAGGAATTTAGAAAGAAACTTGAAAAAAGAATTGGATGGTTGGTGGTAATAAAATGTCAAAGGGACCATCCTTTTTAGCCACATCAGTGAAGTAACTACCTTTACTTTGCTGTACTTACTAACTTACTGCCCATTACACCCTCTGGCATGTGGGGCAGCAACAGAGTCTTTCCACTTTTGTCTGTCATTAGCCACTTTTTGCAGATTGCCCTATGAATGGTGTTACTTTGCTGTGGTAGCTTATATTTACCTTGCCCAAATAAAATAATTACTGTATGTCAAAGGAAAAATAGATGTAGAACTCTGGAATTTGCATACTATTTAGGAATTTTGGTTTCCGAATTTAGTCATTCCCAGTTATCGTACATGGCTCAATCATTGTTTCAAATTGATAAAAATTCCAATGTGTAGAGAGCTTCAATATAATATGTAAACTGATTTGACATTTCTGTACTTTTGATATAAGAGTCAGATACTTGTAATTTCAAAAATTAAGAACATTATTCTATTTAGAATATGAAAGAAATTAATCTGTATAAAGAGAAATATTTGCAATGTATTAGTATTTGCCTTCATGATGTAGTCCCAACCACAAAAATAAAATACAAATGGGCTTATCTACCAGCTTGTCAACCAGGAAAGTAACAACAAGCGAACACATGTCTGAATTTTAAATCATGGAAATTTCTACATACAAATATTTCTCATTATAAAGTACTTAATTTTTATAAATTAATGCAAATTATGGCCCAGTTACTTTTTCTTTAGTTCTTTGAATGCATTGTATTGTAGGGATAGACAGTTAAGGGAAGAGAGATCTAGAGAATCAGGTGCTCGTCTCAGGGATGACAGATTCCATGATTTTGACAGAGGTAGACCTCCACAATTTGGGGGCCGATCAGATGATCGCAACTGGAAGAGGTATGTAGACTATAAATTCGAGAGTGGAATGCAGTGAAGTTATGGTTTTATGCACCAGTCAAGATTCTTTCACTTCTATCAATGGATGCAAAAACTACTACAGTAGCTAGAGATGTTATTGTGAACAAAAATAGTATCGCGATATCGCCAAAAATTTACGATATCGCGATATTATCCCGATATTTCTAAATGAATATGCTCAAAAGATGGGCAATGTATATAATATAATAAAAGAATAATAAGATATAAAGTTATTTGAAGATTAACTGAATTAAATTTGTAAGCAGTGATTTGTTTGTGGTGCACAGCAAAACCACATGTTTAATCTGCTTCACCATGATCAATACACAAGTTATGCAATGATTTTAAAAAATGTATTGTAGGTAATAGGTTTCCCACAATATTGTGATGTAAGCTTTGTTCCACGATATTGCCATCGGCAAATCCCTGGCAACGATTATCGTGATGCCGATATATAATAACATCTCTAACAGTAGATCAGTTGGTAGAGTGCTTGCTTTGTATGTGGAAGGTCATCTGTTTCAACCCCAGTCGGTGTATGGCCTATCGAAAATAGATAGTGTTTATTCTTTCACCAAGCATTCTGAATTTAGAAATGAAAGTCACAGGGTCCTTAGAAAGAGACCTTAAAAAACCGATGTCCCATGTCACAACTTCCATGACACATAAAGAACCCTCGCTGGCCTCAGTGCACTTCATCGATAAAAATTTCTGCCACTTTACCTATGGCTGATTCACTCAATCAATCAAAAGATGCAAGATCATTTTCTGTTACACACAGCAGGTAAATCTCGATACATGTACATTAACCATGTTAGTTTAGCAGTTTACTAACTTTAGCAGTGTACACAGTGAAATATAGATGCATTGCCAAATTAAATATATGAAATTAAAATGAATTTTAAGATGTTCATTTATTTAATATAATTTTTAAATTGCAGTTTTGGCAGAGGAAGAAGTCGATCACGAGATCGTTACAGGGACCGTAGGAGGCGGAGTAGATCAGATGACAGAAAGAGATCAAGAGAGAAACCAGAAGATAAATTTAAGGGCAGTCTGTCTGAAGGGATGAAGATAGAGAAGGAGTCATCAGATGAAGAGTATGTAAACATTTTGATGTTTATTGAATTCTATGTTTATATTCACCTCTACGATACCTCATTTAGTAGAGTGTTTGCTTCTTATGTGAGAGGTTGTGGGTTCAAGTCCCATTAGAATCGGACCAAGACTTCAAAATAGGTAGTGACTGTTCTATTGCCAAGCATTCTGCATTTGGAAATGAATGCCATCCATAGTGCTCGAATATTAAATTGTCATCCACAGTTCTATGATGGTTAACTGTATTTCTTCAACAAAATGTTGGTACAGTAAATAAATAAATGGATAAATAAATAAATAAATAAATACATGTAAATAAATAAATGTTAATAAATAAATACATACTTGTTAATAAATACATACATATAAATACATGTAAATAAATAATTAAATAAATAATAAATAAATAAATAAATAAATACATGTTAATAAATAAATAAATAAATAAATAAATAAATAATAAATAAATAAATAAATAAATCAATAAATACATGTAAATAAATAAATAGACAGTAAATGAATGAATGAATGAATGAATGAAATTAATTTTAAATTATTTACCGGTAAATTAATAAATTAAATAATAAATAAAACTTATCTTAGTTTACTTATAATTTTACAGATTAGATATCGACTTTGAAGAAGAGGAAGATGAAGATGCTCAAATAGAAAAAAGAAGAAAACAGAGAGAAGCCCTGCTGCAGGTATTGTATATTTCATTTTAATACCCCCCCCCCCCCCCCCCCCCTCCCCCAATTTCTTTCAGACCAGGCGAAAGATAGAATTTATATGTGAAGGTTTTAGAGATGTTATAGGAGAGAAGCAGTTAGTGCCACAGTTCTGAGTCTGGTAACTTTTGGGAAGGACTGGCTACTTTCTCAATAGTTTCCTTTTATACCACAATAAAAAACGCTGAAATTATTAAGACAAGGACTGGTTGAAAATTTCAACTTATTTCGAAAACTGAGAAAATGTTTTGATACTTTGGTGTCTGAATGATTATTTTGGATACCTGTATTTATTCATTCATATTTATTCATGAACATTTCTTTTCATGAAGTACCATTTTGTTCAGACTTTTGATGAAAACTAACCCAAAATATGGATATATGCACACACATAAGCAGCTGTTCGAAGATGGTGAAGGAAACTGGAGTACATGCCACCAACCTTGGGCAGGTGAAAATATAAATTGTTCTCAGAGTTGAATTTGAACTTAGATAGTGAAAGCCATGAGGCGCTGGTCTAATATTTGTGACTTGATATTTCAAAATATGTTCTATCACCAAACAAAAAGCATGCATGCATTTTCCATTTAAAAGTGAAATAATTACTTAAAAATGTATGAACATTTCAGAAACTGAAACCAAAAGAGGCAGATAAACCCATATTTGATGATAATGAGGACAGCAGAATGTCGGCTGATTCACGAAGCAAATTTGGCGAGGACAGTGAGAGAAACCAGAGTGATAGAGATGTGAACAGTAGTGATGACGAGAGATCTAGAGACAGTTACCGTGACAACAAATCTAGGGACAAAGATCGTTACCATAGTGACCGTGATGAGAGATCTAGAGACAAAGATCGTTACCATAGCGACCCTGATGAGGGATCTAGAGACAAAGATCGTTACCATAGTGACCGCGATGAGAGATCTAGGGATAAAGACCGTTACCATAGCGACCGTGATGAGAGATCTAGGGATAAAGACCGTTACCGTAGTGATAATTCCTACTCGAGTTCATCCTCGTCTGTATCAGACAGTGATAGTGATGACCTTGTTGACCAAGCTGAAGCCGATCTCAAGGACGCTAATGATGACTTTGAAGAATCTATGAATAAAAAAAGATGGAGTATTGATGGTAAAAATGGTATGTATGTACCGTGTACTGTAAACATATTAGCAGTGTACTGATTTTAGTGGTTTTCAAAGTCATACAGTTTCACTTATTCTGTAAATCCACAGCCAATTAAGAAATAACATTTTATTTGAATGTATTCATTCGGTATTATGAATGAATACACTCAAATAGAATGTTATTTCTTATATTTACAATCATAAAAAATATTTATAGCATGTCCGAAATGTAAAATGATCGCTACAATAAATTATTTCATTCAAGATTCTGATAAACATACGGAACTGATGGAACAGCCTTGCTCCAAATAAGGATAGTTACGTCGGGACTAGACTTGGATGCTGACCAATCAAACAATGCATGACGTAATAGGATCACATTCTATGACGTAATCAGATGGTAAAAAGTTACGTAATCAGAGGTCATGACCCCACACTGTATTCAAGAGCAATTAAATGCCAGTAAAAACAAATAGGTTCATCTAAAGAAGGTCAATTCCAATTGTAAATATATTACATGTAAATACAGTCAAACCTGTCTTGAAGGCCACCTCTATATTCATGTATGATGTTACTTGCTTTTAAATGCATGTAAAATTTATCCAATTTGCTCTTATATACAGTATACATGTATATTATTTGAACCTCAATAAAATTGCTAACAGTCCATAAAAGCCACTTTCACTGTTTCCCTTGGGTGGTCTTTATACATTTATTCCACAAGGAAATCTGTTGGATTTACTCAAATTCAAGTACACAGAAATTTATCAGGGAACTCAAAAATTTAAACTTATGAAATTTGTATTTAGTTTTGTCAAAAAAGTTTAATGTCTGTAGTTCAAAAAAAAAAAAAAAAATAAAAAAAGATTACTGGTTCAAAAATTAGCTAAATTTAAGCAAAGAATTTTGAAACTAGGGCAAGGTATGTTAAACTTCAGCTCATTGTTATGTCTTATGTGTTTAAATATACATGTAAAAACAAAGCAATTTCAATACGTGTATATATATTTTTGACAATATTTCATGTACCTATATTATTGTTATAAATTGTAGATGAAGATAAAGAAGATAAGAAGTCCAGTAATGGCATTGATATGTTTGCTGAGAAAGCCGATATGTTTAGTGAGAACTATAGTGTAAGTATAGTTTATATTATACATGTACATAAGATCTGTTTTTATATATCCGTTTCTAGAAATAGGGCTGTGAAAGTGTTATCTGTATGTCGTCTGTCCATCTGTAATAATTTGTCTGGCCTACCCCTCCAACACCATTGAAGATATTTTTATTAAATATGGTTTTCATGATTACCAGGATATAACATTGTGTGTGTCAGAAGAGGAGGCAACTGTGCAAATTTCTGAGTTGTACCCTTTTGAATGTTTAATTATGCTTTTGCCTATCTTCCCACTTACTGAGTAAATATTTTATGCCACTTTGTATTTTGCCTCCAATTTGGTCTTTACCAACAGTTTAATGGCAAAAATGTAAAAAGGTGTATTTGCTACCTACTGGCCTGACTCTCTTGTTTAAGACAGAAAAAGATTTTATGTTTAGTGAGAACTTTAGTATAAGGGAAATGACGGGGTCGAGGGATCCAACAGATTAGTTTGTAAAGTGCATATTTTGATTTGTGAATGATAATATGGTAATGCAACTTTTGATAGTGTTCTAGGTGTGGATTTTAATATTATTAAATTGATAACTATTTAATTATATGTATTAGGTAATAGATATGTTTTAATGGTAGTGTTTTCTGAAGTTTCTGATATAATTTAAAATGGATTGTGAAATATATACCAATTCCCATTACTGATAAAGTTAATTGTATATGCCAAATTGATCAAAGAAACACTGATTATGCATCTGAATCACATATCTTAGCTGAATACAGGAATAAAATGTTTCTAAAATATTTCTATTTTATAGAGTCCAGGATTACCAATACTTTCCGGTGGTACAGGACCAGAAAATCCAGCCCTGACTGATAATTGGGACGATGCCGAGGGATACTATAGTAAGTATACACATAACTGGATTAATTGTTTATAATAATCCACCTTCCTTCCATATTGGAGCCACACTGCTGTCTCCATTTGTAGAGTGCTTGCTCTGCATGTGGAGATACAGGTTCCAGTCCTGGTTAGGTCTGACCTAGATTTGAAAATAGGCAGTAACATAACAGGATTAAATGATTATAGTAATCCACCTTCCTCCCATATTGGAACCACAATGCTGTCTCCATTAATAAAGTGCTTGCTCTGCATGTGGGAGATAAAGGTTCCAGTCCTGGTTAAGTCTGACCTAGATTTGAAAATAGGCAGTAACATAACAGGATTAAATGATTATAGTAATCCACCTTCCTCCCATATTGGAACCACAATGCTGTCTCCATTGGTAGAGTGCTTGCTCTGCATGTGGGAGATAAAGGTTCCAGTCCTAGTTAAGTCTGACCTAGATTTGAAAATAGGCAGTAACTTCTTTCACCAAATACATGAAAGTTGAAGGGTCCTTTCGGAAGAGACTAATAAACCAATTCCTGGTGCCGTGATAGGCATTGCACTCTAAAGACCCCTTCTTGCACATTGACCTGAGTGCACTGCAAAAGAGGAAATTTATGTCACTTCAGCTATAGCTGGTGACATCCTGATATGAGTAAAACTTTAATCAATTAATCAATCAATCAGTCATGACAAGTAGATGTATAACATTTGTTGTGTTAAATGATTTAACCGGTATCTTCTCTACAAACTGAGCTACATGTTTCCACTAATGCATATTTCTGGTCCATTTCTTACAAGTAGTTGCCAAATTTCCGAAATGTGCAAAAATATTCCGGTAATCCATTTGAAAGTATTTCTTTACTAATTTGCAAAAATTGTTTACGTTTTGAAAGAATTTCTCAGAAATTACAGGTAGTAGTCGATGGTGATTTTGGCAACCAGGAATAGAAATATAGCAGTACAAATTTGAAGATTTAAAAGATGTGTACAAATATTTGCTTCCTACTTCAGATAGATATTGTACAAATAAAGGGTGTATATGTATAATGGTCATTCATTTATTTACAGGGGTGCGTATTGGAGAGACACTTGACAAGCGGTATTCTGTTTATGGTTATACTGGTTCAGGCGTGTTCAGTAATGTTGTCCGTGCTCGAGATCAAGCCAGGGGTAATCAGGATGTCGCTATCAAGATTATACGTAACAATGAAATGATGTAAGTATTGGTTTATTTTTTTGGTCTGGCCTAAAAAGGTCAAGGCATAGAAGTTGAGTGTTTATTGATGTTATTTTCCTCAATTTCTTTGATTTTTGTTATACATATCAACAAAATGGCTTTGTGTGGCGTGAAACTTGTAGATCTGCTGATCTTTTGTTACCCTGTACATTTACATGTATATATACATGAAGTCATTGCCATTACATGTATAAAAGTGATACAGGTATTTCTAATTGAAAATAATAACTCTGGCAGTGCTGTTAGCATGTATTACAGTTGCTCTTGGGTTTCATTCATTGATGAACAACCATATACACTCAAACCTGTCTATAAAGGCCACCCAAGGTACTCAGTAAAATTGGCCTTTATGGGCAGGTGGCCTTTATATACAGGTTCAAATAATATGAATATGAGCAATTGGGATACAATTCTACTGGCCTTTATAAGCAGGTGGCCCTTATATAGAGGTGGCCTTTAAGACAGGTTGGACTGAGATTTTTTTTGTGCTTTGCAACATAATTACTAGATTTGAGCGGAGTAGTGCAAGATTATTTCACTTATATCAAGGCTGTAAGTTCTAGGATGATGGAGGAAATGAGTGCCTGATAAACTTTCTCGCACAAGAAAATGTTCCAAATGGGATTTGAAACCTAGTAGGTGAGATGCACTGTGAGTTGTAAATACTCACTTTACACCACTTGGCCACAAAGACCCCACAACTACTTGGAGATTGATTACTGTATAATGCTTATATTTCGCTGGAGTTTTATTTTCGCTATATTCGCGGCACAGTGTATTCCAGCAAAAATAAAACAGTCGGGGGAAAATACCAGCCCATTAATCTTACTAACGAAGTTTTCCTTTAATCAGATAAGACCCGAAAATATGACACCATGAATATGCTAGCCATCATCAAAACCGCGAAAATTCGACACCGTGAAAATAAAGCAATATACAGTAAGAAGATCCTTGATTTATCTAGTCAGCTAGGTTAAAAAATTATTATGAAACTGATTAATAAATAATCATTCAGTAAGAAATATAACTTGTGTACACTTAAGTCCACTTGGCCACCAAGGACCCATAATTAGTAGATGATTTATAAAAAGACCTATTTGTTGTACCTTTTTATTAGTCAACTGTCCAAAATTAAATTGAAAAAGAATTGTGTATTAGAAATGTAACTGGTATCTGTTTATTTTTAGGCACAAGACAGGTCTCAAGGAATTGAGTTTCTCCGTAAACTTAACGATGCAGATCCTGATGATAATTTCATTGTCTTAGGTTGTTCAGGAATTTCTTCCACAGAAATCATTTATGTCTGGTGTTTGAATCTCTCAAGTAAGTTTTTAGCTCACCTGAGCCGAAAGGCTCAGATGAGCTATTGCTATCTATCACCGTCCGTCGTCCGTCGTGTGTCGTGCGTCGTGCGTAAACTTTACATTTTAATCTTCTCCTCCAAAACTACTGAGCCAAATTCGATGAAACTTGGTGATTATTATGTCTGGGTAACAGCCTTTCAAAATTGTGTTCGGGATTTGACCACGCCCAACAATATGGCTGCCGTTACTATAAATAGCCAAAAGACAAAAAAATCTTCTTCTCTGAAACCAAAAGGTGCAGGCAAATTTTGATTAGATTTTTGGATTTAGGATACCTAGATACACTAAAATTGTGTTTTTCATGAAAATTGAACGAAAAATAGGTTACGCATTTTTTGCGTAAAATTATGTAATTTTTAAAATGAGACATTTATTGTTATAACTTCATAATGGCTGAAGATAATTGTATGGAGTTTTCACTGTTGATCTTGTCTTGCGATTTTTCTTCCGATTGATGTCAAGGTCAAAGGTCAAGGTCATGTCCCAGTTTTTGACCTTTGATAAAAAATGCTATTTTTTAAACATTTCTGGTGATAATGATGTAGGATTTTTGGTTAATTGTAGGTATTGACATGACGATCATTTTGATATATCGATTAAGGTCATGGGTTCAAAGGTCAAGGTCACAGATGAATAAGATTACCAAAATAGTTAATTATCTGCAAAACTATGAACTTTTTGTATAGGCATGTATATTAGAATATTGTAGGTAATGGCCCAATGGTCATTTTGATATATAAATAAAGGTCATGAGTTCAAAGGTCAAGGTCACAGATGTAAACAAGTACTGAAATGATTATTTATCTCAAAAACTATAGACTTTTTGTATAGGCATGTATATTAGAATATTGTAGGTAATGGCCCAATGGTCATTTTGATATATAAATAAAGGTCATGAGTTCAAAGGTCAAGGTCACAGATGTAAACAAGTACTGAAATGATTATTTATCTCAAAAACTATAGAATTTTTGTATAGGCATGTATATTAGAATATTGTAAGTAATGGCCCAATGGTCATTTTGATATATGAATAAAGGTCATGAGTTCAAAGGTCAAGGTCACAGATGTAAACAAGTACGGAAATGATTATTTATCTCAAAAACTATAGACTTTTTGTATAGACATGTATATTAGAATATTGTAGGTATTAGCCTTACAACCATTTTTATATATGAATGAAGGTTATGGGTTCAAAGGTCAAGGTCACAGATGTGAACAAGTTCTGAAATGATTATTTATCTCAAAAACTATAAACCTTTTGTATAGGCATGTATATTAGAATATTTAGGTATTATCCTAATGATCATTTTGATATATGAATGAAGGTCATGGGTTCAAAGGTCAAGGTCACAGATGCAAAAGAATACCTAAATGGTTAATTATCTTGAAAACTATTAACTTTTTGTATAGGCATGTATATTAGAATATTGTTAGTAATGACACAGTGGTCATTTTGATATATGAATGAAGAGCATGGGTTTAAATGTCAAGATCACAGATACAAACAAGTACTGAGATGATTATTTATCTCAAAAACTATAAACTTTTTGTATAGGGATGTATATTAGAATATTGGCCTAATTATCATTTTGATATTTGAATGAAGCTCTTGGGTTCAAAGGTCACAGGTGAGCGTTAAGGCCCATGGGCCTCTTGTTTAAAAACATAATACTTTCCAAGAATTTGTTGCTTCTTTATATTTTACTTGTCTGTTGAAAGTGTATGAGTGTCATTATAAGTATCAAATGACCACAACAGTAGCTCAGTTGGTAAGAGTGCTTGGTTTGTATATGAGAGGTTGCAGTTTGAACCCTGGCCAGGTTTAACCAATGCTTTTTTTTCACCCTCGGCATTTGAAAATGAAAGTCTTCCTTTGGAAGAGACCTTAAAAATAGATAACCAACGCCAGGGTAGGTGGAGCATACTGAAGAACCCTCCCTGCAAATTGCTTTGCAAAATTCTCTGCAACCTTACTTATAGCTGATGCCGTCTCGACATAAACTAAATATTCCTGACTGAGACATAAAAGTCCATTTAATGAATGAATGAATGAATGAATGAATGAATCGGTTATCTTATTGTTAAGGGTTTGTTTCAAGTATAATGAAGTAGATATTTTAAAACATTTATATTTCATATATTTCAGTATGAATTTAAGAGAAGTGTTGAAGAAGTATGGTAAAGACATTGGTCTACATATTAAAGCTGTGAGGTCTTATAGTCAACAGTTGTTATTAGCCCTTAAGTTGATGAAGAGATGTAGCATTCTCCATGCTGACATCAAACCTGATAATATTCTTGTGAGTATACTTCATTTACAGCAGATTGATTGTTATGTACCCCAAACAACGAAGGGGTTGAGACATACAATGTTTACTCCATTTCTTCAGCCAACATTATGTCCGCCACTTTTCTTGAAAACTGTTTTACAGATCTATTATTTTGTATTGAATAAAATATTGTTATACATGTATTTCATTTAATACACTTTTAGTAAGTCCCAATTGTACTTTGATATTTCTGTTTTAATGTAGTATGTTATCACTTTGTTACATTGCAGTTTCCTGTTACATTTATAAAGCATCTTCCAGATATTGGAAACATAGATTTTATCATTTTAGTTACAAAAAAGTAATTCTAAAACATATTTCTAGATATTTTTGATAATACATGTCCATTTATTTACAGGTTAATGATTCCAAGTTGTTGTTGAAGTTATGTGATTTTGGATCCGCCTCACATGTATCGGAAAATGATATCACACCATATCTAGTTAGTAGATTTTACAGATCCCCAGAAATTAGTAAGTGTTTATAAGTAATATCAGTCTTCTAAATTTGACAAGCACTTTCAGGTTCCAATGGCTAAGGTTAAAAAATTACCTGAAGGTGGTGGCCTAAAGCGTGTTCTTAGAGCACAGTGCTTCTCACAGCCTAGATTCAAATCCCTGATCTTAGTGTAAGAAAGTGTTTCTTCAGTTGCCAAAACTGACTGTTTTGATATATGTGAAAGAATTTTGAATTTTGGGTGTAGAAATTGTTTCACTGCACTCAAAAATTACTAGATACGTGTATATTCATTTGTGAAGAATGGAAAAAAAAAGCCACAGGTGTCTGGCCTTTTAACCAACTCTTGATTTATATTCATGTACAAGTATTTTCAGTTGCATTTGTAATAGAATTATAATTTATGGTTTGTTTAAATATTTTTGGACGGATTCTGACTGCTAATTCATGAAATTCTTTTGAAGATTGCAGAAAATCTGTGCCAAAATGACACACTGAAATTTTAAATTTCTTGTTTTTGCTTGGCAAAAAACACATATCTATTCTTAGACATTCCTCTCTTTAATTGAAGTATTTTATTCTGTTTGTTTTAATTTACATTTATTATGATGAAACACTTTTTTTTAATTAATTCTTTTCCTTAAATGCATAGTTGTCATTTATCAAGAGGATAATATTACCAACATTGTCTTTTTTCAGTAATTGGTATGGGCTATGATCATTCATTAGACTTATGGTCTACAGCTTGTACTATATTTGAACTGTACACCGGGAAGATATTGTTTCCAGGAACCTCCAACAATGAAATGCTAAAATTTATGATGGAATACAAAGGCAAAATGCCCAACAAGATGATACGTAAGGGTATGTTTAGAGATCAACATTTTGATGGTAACTTCAATTTCTTGTATCATGAAGTGGACAAAGTTACTCATAGGGTGAGTATTAATCATTATACCCCCCGCTTAAAAAGTGGGGGGTATATAGTGATAGGGGTGTCCGTCCGTGTCTGTCTGTCCGTTACACCTCTTATCCGCAACTCCTCCTAAACCCTTCAATGGATTTTCATGAAACTTTCACACAATCTTTGTGATATAATGTAGATGTGCACCTCCTATTTAAAAATTTGATCCGATGGATTTTTTCTATGTGGGGGGAGCGGGGGGTATTTTTTGTGAGCTTGTGGCTCACAGTTTTTCTAGTTATTTATTGTATTCACTTATTCCAAGAGGGGCTCTGTAGCTGAGTGGTCTAAAGCGCCAGCTAGGGATCGCAAACTGCTTAGACTTGAATACCTCTCAGACAGATCCTAGTGTGAGAAAGTTTGTCAGTTTGCTTGCCAAAGGTTGATGGTTTTCTCTTGACACTCTGGTTTCCTCCACCATTCCAGAACTGACTACCTTCATAAAGTAACAAAATCTTTGACAGGGGTGTACCGTGTAAAGCATTGCTCCATTCCACAAGTTTTAGGTCAGTACCGATTTGTTTATCATCTTGAGTGATGGAATAAAATTATATACGAAATTAAAAGCCTTGCACAAGGTTGTACATTATAGTTTCACTGGGGGTTGAACCCATGCCCCTTCAATCTGGCATTTCCCTGCTCTTACTGTTACCCATAATGTTCCCCAAAATGTTTCATTAGGTATTTGAGCTGACTTAAGCCAAAGGTCAAGATTGAAATATCAAACCACTCATACTTATACTTACTTAGTCCTCTTCGTGCTGGGAGCACATAAGGCATTGACCGAGGACTTCCATCTCTGCCTGTCTGCTGACATTTTCTGTATTGTGCCCCACGTCCATCCTTGTTCTTTCATTTCCTTTTCAACTGATCTTCTCAAAGTCTCCTTCGGTCGTCCTCTGCTTCTTTTACCAGGTGGTGTCCATCTAATTGCAGCTCTTGGTATATCTGATGTTCCCATCCTTAAGAGATGACCAATCCACCTCCATCTTCTCTCTCTGATTTGTTTTGAGATTGGGACTGTTACAGTTCTTTCTTAAAGTTCTTCATTTGTTACTTTGTTTGGCCAAAATGTTTTCAGGATTCTGCATAGACATTTTGTCTGAAAGGTGTCAAGTTTGTGTAAGATGTTTTTGGTCACTCATACTTATATCAAGCCAATAACAGAGTTTCAAACTTAACAAGTGGTGGTATAGTGATATATACAATGTACATGTATATTATTGTATCATACTTGACTGTCTTATATTTTGAAGGTTTTTAAAGTTTTTTTGCTGCCAAATAAAAACATTATAAGATCAAAGTTATGTTTTCTTTTATTGGTAAAAATATTAGCTTGAGTGAAAAAATTTAAAATCAATATGCAAATTGTTTTGTACATAAATAGAGAATTATTTATTGTTCAGATTTTGTCAATTGTGTAGAACCCTGGTGGCCAGGGTGGTCTAAAGCACTGCACCTCTTACAATCTAGAGGGCGCGGTGGCCTAATGGATAAGACGTCGGTCTGCAAATCCAGGGTCTCTCACCGCTGTGAGTTCGAGTCCTGCTCGGACCACATGTGAAAAAGTGAATTTTCCTTGCCGTTGACCTTTACTGATTCACCTGGTATCAGTATAATGGACTGGGGGAGTGGTACGCTTGTCTGCGGCGTACTGACTCTGTGAGCTAGCATGGTAAAGTCGCCCTGAGTGCGCGCTAGTACAAGGCAGACCATACAACACACTCGCACTTCACATGCATACACAAAATAGTTCATAGATTAATCCATAGAGAATAATTAAATAGTTCGCGTCGCGAATAGCTTAAAAATTGCTGATGCGACGTTAAGCAACATTCAACCAACCATCTTACAATCTAGGTTAAAATCCAACTCATGGCAGATTTTAGTGTGAGAAGTTTAGCAATTTGCATGATGTAGGCTAGTGGTTTTCTCAAGGTACCATTCAAGAACTGATTGCTACTATATAGGTGATTAAAATCTTGACGGGGACGTAGAATTTCATTACTTCACTTCACTCTATCAAGTGTGTTTTTATTGTTTTATTTTCAGGAAAAAGTGACTGTTTTGAGCACAGTTAACAGCAGTAAGGACTTGCTGGCAGAGATGATAGGTTATCAGCGTCTTTCCGAGGAACCACTACGGAAAGTTACTCAGTTAAAGGACTTACTGGAGAAAATGTTGATGTTTGATCCGACGAAACGAATCAGTCTCAATCAAGCTCTAACTCACCCATTTATACAGGAAAAGATTTAATTGGTTGTAATAAATGACAAAGGTTGACTGTGTTATTAAACCTTAAATATGAGTTCTGTGTGTTCAAACATTTATGTGACAGTCAAACATTTACGTGACAGACACAATCATGACCAAGAATGGTTGAAAATATATTTTGTTGTTTTATATTAAAATTAATCTTTAATATAGATTAATTGTTGACAATAATTGGCAGCTTTTGAAAAGCTTTTTTTTTAAGTAGCTTTCTTAATACACATACATGTAGTAAATTTATGCTGGTATTCAATGATCTAATGGATGAAAGACTATCTTCTTAATTGCTGTTTTGGACAAAAGACAAAATTTTTCCCAATTGATTTGGGTTATATTATGGAATTTTTTAAAGAAAACTGAAAGGAATCTTATATTCTGAGAATGGAAGAATTTATTGGAGCATAACCTTAGTTTGGACAATTCATGTTTTTAAAAAAAACTTTATGACAATGTTCTGTTGATTGAAAGAAAAGTAAAATTTGTAATTTTTATAAAAATATTTTGTATTTATCAGTTATAGAGTTTGTATCTTTATTTTGATATTTACTGCCTTTATATTTCAGCCGTACACATACAGCTTTGATTTTAATGGAGCCATCCAATCACAAAGCTTGTTTGTAAAGATAAAATTATAAGGTAACCATAGCAACTGCATTTAGTAATCAGTGGTATTGTTTATTTTGATTGTTCATGAAAACCATAGTTACCTATCATATTCATTATCGTCATCTGATTATCACGTAAATTTCATGCTCATTGCATTTGTGTAAAAATTTATAACATTGTTTGTCTCAGGTTAGCGAGTCTTTTCAAATAGGTAAGTCCAAATTATTAATATTTTTTGTTTTTTAAATAAAAATACAAAAAAATATATATATTACAAATTGGAAAAAAATTAGTCTTTTTTTAAGTCATTTTTAAAAATTTTAAAAATGACTTGTTAAAAGCAAAAAGACTATTATTTCAAATTCCAATTGTGAATAAATATTTTCACTCTAAAGAAAAAAATATGATGACACTACATGTACTCTGATGTAATCTGTAAATAATTAAAAGTTAATGACAATATTTTTAAAAAATTCAAATTTCAAAGTTTCATCTACTTTAAAATAAATTCTTGAATATTTTTCTGGCCGAATTCATTTGTTTTTTGTAGATTTACTCGAGGCATTGATATAATCACACATATTGATGTGTATGAAAAGTCATGTTACCGGTCATATTGCCTTATGACAAGTGAATCGGGTTTCATCTGAAAAAGATAAGTTAAACTCTGTTGTTAATGCTAAGTTTTTCAAAAGTGAAGATTGCTTTTAGCATGCGCCAAATCAAGACATTACACAGAAATCGTTTGTTCATCTGTATACCTGTTGCCTGTCTTTGTGACCATAATATTTGACGCTAGCCTCTCTGGTCCATTCTGGTTAAGTATGCATTCATAAATTTATTATGCACTAACCTCTCCAGGTACATGTGTAATTCCAGTTTGTAAGTTGTACATACATTTGTCACTTCCTGCAGATAAGTATAGCAGTCTGGCAGAAATTTAATGCGATTTGATTTTATATTTTGGGGAATATAACAAAGGTACTCGCCAAAATTCCATTTCTTATTTGGGTAATTTTTTTTAAGAAATGAAAAATATTGGGAAGTTATTTGAATGTTATTATACATGTATACCATTTTTGTGTTTTGCTTTGTTTTTGAAAATTTCTAATACTGTTTACTCAAAATATTGTTTGTTTGCCCTCTCCCACCAGCCACTTTAGAAGTGATCTTACTGAAAAGATTTTATTAACATTTTTTCAATTTTTTTTCCGCAAACACTAACTTTCTATTTGTACCATAGTAATTTTAAATGTAAATATTCAGATTTTAGTACAATTTGAATATCAAAAGATTTTGCAAAATAAAAAAAAACACTATGAAAAATATGGTTAGAGAGAGGGCAAACCAACATAATATTAAGGCCTGTCTAATAGGTTGAGAAATAGCGATTGGGACAGTGGGAAAGATTTGTATAAATTTATCATTTTGCATACATAAATGAGTACAAAATGTTTTTGAGTTTGTAATATTTTTGGATACTCTTTTTCTTTTGCATCTGTACCATGTGAGATTGAGGGAGAGTGCGAAACTAAATGGGAAAAGCCAGAGAAGGTTGACTGAATTCATCGTTAGACCATAAAGGATGGATTTGGTTTGAAATGTAATGTTATAGTAGATTTTATTAGCATAACAGAAAATCATTGGAATTCTATATACACATTGTATACATGCATTTGTAGTTTAATGATTTTGAAAAAAATGAGTATTATTGAATAAATTTTAAATCAATCAGGTTAGATTTCCTTAAGTTTTTGGCTTTGAATAAGAGATTGATGTTTCACTTTTACTAAATCTAATGAATTGGATAATTTGGGCTTTATACACTTAACATTTTAGAAGCAAGTCTAGTTGCACCTGAGTCTGCAGGTCTTGTCATGTGGCTAATGTGAAGATCAACAGCACTTGTCTCAAGTACAATAAAAAGAAAGTATGTCAGTTTACTTGCTGTGGATTTATGCCATCTGGTTTTCTCCATGAATTTTAACTTCTTGTACTACTTCAGAACGTGTGCAAGTGGGATAATTTAATAGATGCCATTACTAAATCAGATTTTGGGGGCCTCGGGGTCTAAAGTCGATGCTTACATATCACAGTGCTTCTCACCGCCTAGGTTCGAATCCAACTCCGGACAGATTCTTTATGTGGGGAAATTTGTCAGTACACTTACTGAGATTGGATGGTTTTTTCTGGGCATTTCAGTTTCCCCCACCAATCCAGAACTGACCATTTCCATATACTGTAAAACACTTTATTTTCACGGCATGATATTTTCGTGATATTTGTATCAAAGTCATTTCGCGGCATGAAATTTTCGCGATATCCCGTTGAGAGCCCGATCCCATCGTGAGCCCCTTATGTAAAAGTGGTAAAAGTCCATTCATATTTATTGGATCAAATTTATTTTCTCCCATATTATATTCGCGATTTTTTATGAACTCGCGAATTACGCGAAAATAACATGCATGCGAAAATTTCATGTTTTACAGTAAGTGAAAAAATTGTGAATAGGTGTGAAACTCCCTTAAACCACTCGACTCTTAACATGATTTTACCTTCAGAAGAATGTAAATATATATTGTCTTCCTTTTTCTTTTTGCATTATTGTGACCAATGGAACAAAGTGAAAGTACATCTAAAATTGGAAGCTAGATGTTAATCAAGTCAGCTGAGAGTGTAACTGTTGCAGAGCCACTCCCATATACATGTAGAGCGGAGAGAGTCTCTGGCGTTGGTCTGCGATAAGTAATGTGTAAACTAAATACATGGTAATATGCTGAGTTAGATGTCAATTTTTCTATGTTTAAAATAACATGGTGAAAAACACCTTGTACAAGCATGCCAACAGTGGTCCAGAATATAGAACAAGTGTTCAGAATAAATTTATCAAAATAATTTTATTGATGAGTGCATTAGACTTTGTAGTTTATGCATGCATACAGGTTTCAAATAAAGCATGTCAACTTTTTGATAGTTCTGACCTCAGATAAAGCACTCAAACTTTCGTTCTGACTGAGTTGAATTGGCACAGTGACCGGCGGAATTTTATTCACACTCGTATTAGTGCCAAGTTTATCACACATTGTCCTTAAATCTAGTTAAATTGTCAAAATTTCATGCTAAAATGAAAAATGAAATTACATCTTTTTCTAGTGCTAAGTTACAACTACTTGATGATCAGCTGAGTACACAACATCTGATTACATGGCATAGTACCATCCAGTTTGGAAAAAAATAATCGGACCCCTGACATACATACATTGTATACCAATAAACTGGAATCCAATTCTTCATCTAAAATGTAATGGAGACATACTAATTAATCACTGATTTCAAGTTTTATCATTTGTTCTTTCTGTGATGCTAACATTTGTTCCTATCAGGTACCCATGACTGGATGAGATGACCTTTGGTTGGTTCATGTATTATAATGAAAGCAGCATACAGTGTTCAAACTAGAAGGGACCGTTGTGCCATTGACCACAAAATAATATCCCCCCCCCCCCACCACCCCAAAAAAAAATACTGTCTGTGGACCAACCCTGGTCTATCTTTTTAGTTGAAATTAAATTAAATCATTTCTTCTATTTCACCCTTGTGCCATTGCCCCCAAAGTAATGATATTGTCCAAGTCTATCTTTTTAGTCTTACTTGAGTTTTGTATCTCTGCCTCATTTACATGTATATGTTTCTTTATACTGATCTTTTCAAGTACATGTAAAAATGCATCAAGTTCTGTTATAATAATGACCGTTTTTTTCATAAGTGGCCTCCGTTTTTTTTCAAGGTCTGGGCCACCAGGATGATCGTACCAGCGGTATTTCTAGATTGATCACTGTATGAATTTTCAACATGCATGTAAATGCAAAATGCAGCAACCCATTTATATATTTAGCTGAATATAAAAGATGGAGAAGAGCATTAGGGTGTCCACCAAGGGGGGTTTGATTGTAACCTGTAGCAGTTCATGGTTAACATGTTTAATACAAAAATACCAAGAAGACACAGACAGATGATACACATTTAATTTTATGTCGGACAATTTCTCTAGCAATGCCAGTGCTTTAAGTATTCAAAAACTTTTTTTCAGGCAGTAAAGTTTTTTTTTTCAGTTGATGGCTTATGTAATTTTTCATGTGTTTGAACATTTAATTTACATTGTACCAACACATTACTACTATTGATTACTTCAGAATGTGTTTGTCATATACTTTGCTTGTTTCTTTCAGATTGTGTGGAGAAGAAAATGACATGTATGGTCCAGTCTATATACAAGGTTGTTCCCCGATGTCAAAAAATACAAATTTAATATATATAAAACATTTTTTTCAATGTGAGATCATGTGATGTTGAGGTTGTGTGTAATATAGGTGTGCGTTTTGGTATTTGGGTTATTCGAATATTGATTGAAATTACAAGTGATGCGTAAATGTGAAGGTCATTGATTAAATTTCATAGTCACACACATGTTCACATAGCAGAATGTTTTAAAATGTCAAGGTCATTGATTGAAATTTAGGTGATGCATGCAGTTTTAAAGCACATTTTGAAATTGACTGTTGCACAACATTTAGAATTTCAGGTCATTGGCTGAAATTCAAGGTGATGCACATACAATGTCAAGGTTGTTGCAATGTCAAACATGCATTCTTAAAACAGCCCTGTTTATAATTTGAGAAATGAAAAAAAACCTTTTCACAATGTTTATAAATTCAATGTATTTGAAAAGTAAACTAACTTTACCTGGAAATATATCATGAATATTACCCTTATCTTTTTGACACCAAATTCTGTGTGTCTAAAGTTATAGTGTGTTCGATATAAATTGAGAGGTAAGTTGGAAACCATAGATAGTGCATGTATAGTAAAGTGCATACCTGCCTACCCTTATGATTTTTGGTGTAAGGTGTATGATTTTTAAGTACAATTACCAGTTAAAACTTACGATTTAAACAAAATTTGGATATTGGACTTTTTTTAGTCTGTGTATATATATCAACCTCCTCCAATTCATTTTGAGCGAAGGCCAGTTTTAATCACAGCCCTGTGAATTTATAACTGTCCATGAGGCTGGGATTTAGTGTTGCACATTTGTTTAAAAATGGCTTCTCAACACAATGGTCATGAAAGTGATGATCAGGATCCTTAGCTGCCTAGAAAAAGCGATGAAGAAACAGTGGGCTAAAAAGTCCAGATCCTTACTGTTGATTTTGTTAAACTTGCGATCAAAATTTACCCAAACTTACTTCTAGACTGGAAATATATTGGCAAGTTCGATAGTATGAGAAACACTTGCTTGTTTGAATAAAATGTTATATTTTAACTACATTGAACATCAGACTCTGCCAAATATCTTGTTATTGTTGCACCCAAAAGTGTTGTTTTGACTTTCACTGACCTTACAAAAATCTTGTAAAAAGTAATTGAGCACTCTGAAATTGCTTGTTATCAGCCACCCCCCCCTCCCCAATCTAATTGGGGGGGGGGGGGTAATATAGAAATCACCATTTTCATCATCTGACTGTCCCTGTAAAATCTTGTCCGCTCCATAACTTTCACATTGGTCAATTTTGATCAAACTTGTCATAAATATTGACCAACATGAGATATCTGTTTTTTTAATGTATTCACATGTAGTAATTTTTGTATCAAAATTCGCTTCTTTTCAGGTAAGTCTATTATGGTCATGGTTAGTGGGTGTTTGTATGTTCTGAAACATGTTGGGTCCTAGGGCGAAGAACCTGTTGAAGAAGAAATTAAATGGATATGGAAGTGTGAAAGAACAAGATCAAAAGTTGACTTTTTTATACAGCGGAGATGACGAAAATGTGTTCTTACATTGATTTTGATATGTTGTATATCTACAAGAGGAAAAAGATGGCGAAAACTCAACAATTTCTGTATAGTATAGACTATAGACATTAGGCAAACAATGAGGAAACCTTTCAAGAGTTAAGCTCTTGGCTTTTATGTTATGATTATTAGTATTCTTTTGATTAGTGCAAATGTGTTATATTATATTTTTTTCCTTATTTCATGTTAAAAGACTAATAAAATTTTGTTTTGCTACCTGAAAGTTCTACATGTATTTTATTTTTTACTTCAAAAAAAGAAAACTAAATTCAGTTTCAGGTTGGTTTTGCGTAAGATTTGTCTTAACATGTGAAAAGTTTTATAAACAGATGTAGTTTAAAAATGTCCAAATGTTTGTACGAACCCTGTTCTAAATGCCAAGTGCTTGGCAAAAGAACTGTCGCTCCCTATCTTTTCCCTTTTTGAGTTGGATCCTGCCATGAATCATGCCTTCCACTATACACCTGGCAAAACCAAAACGCTATGCTCAGTTGATAAAGTGCTCCCCGCCCTGTATGTGGGGGTTTATGAAGTTCAAACCCGGGGTAAAATTGGTAGAAGCTATTTTTTCACCAAGCACTCGGCAATAAGAAAAGAAAGCCACAGGGTACTTAAGATGATACCTTCAAAACGTTTGTCCGTGTCTTGGGAAGCTTGGTAAAGAACCCTCCTTGCACTTTGTCCTGGGTGCATTGCAAAGGTAAAAATATCTGTCACTTCACCTAAAGATATCTCCATATAAGTGAAATATTCTGGTCTTGAATGTAAAACGTCATCTAAATCATAAAACTAACTTTTCCATGTAAATGTTGCAAGACCTATTATTCCTACAGTATAAAAGACCGTGTTTTTTTTTAGCTCACCTGAGCTATTGCAATGGTTCACCGTCCGTCGTCTGTCGTGCGTTAACTTTGTACATTTTAATCATCTCCTCTGAAACTACCAAGCCAAAATTGATGAAACTTAGTGATTATGATGCCTAGGTGAAGGCCTTTCAGATTTGCACAAATAAAAGGATTATGTCCCCTTGGGGCCCCATAAGAGGGAGAAATTCTCAAAAATCTTTAAAAATTATCTCCTCTGAACTTACAAGAGATATAGCTTAGATATTTCATGTGAAACATACTTAGGGTACCTAGTTTCAGATTTGCACAAATCGTAACTGTTGAGGCCAAAATGGGGAAATGGCAAGGTACTTAAGGGGAAAATCGCTAAAATTAATGTATTTGTCAATATATCTTGAAAACTATAAACTTTTTGTATAGGCATGTATACTGGAATATTGTAGGTATTAGCATAATGATCATTTTGATATATGAATGAAGGTCATAGGTTCAAAGGTCAAGGTCACAGACGCGAACAAATACTTAAATGGTTAATTATCTCAAAAACTATAAACTTTTTGTATAGGCATGTATATTGGAATATTGTAGGTATTGGCCTAACAATCATTTTGATATATGAATGAAGGTCATAGGTTCAAACGTCAAGGTCATAGCTGCGAACGAATATTTAAATGGTTAATTATCTCAAAAACTATAAACTTTTTGTATAGGCATGTATATTAGAATATTGTAGGCATTTGCACAACAATCATTTTGATATATGAATGAAGGTCATAGGTTCAAAGGTCAAGGTCATAGATGCAAACGAATACTTAAATGGTTAATTATCTCAAAAACTATAAACTTTTTGTATAGGCAAGTATATTGGAATGTTGTAGGTATTGGCCTAACGATCATTTTGATATATGAATGAAGGTCATAGGTTCAAAGGTCAAGGTCATAGATGCAAACGAATACTTAAATGGTTAATTATCTCAAAAACTATAAACTGTATATTGGAATATTGTAGGTATTGGCCTTACGATCATTTTGATATATGAATGAAGGTCATAGGTTCAAAGGTCAAGGTCATAGCTGCGAACGAATATTTAAATGGTTAATTATCTCAAAAACTAAACTTTTTGTATAGGCATGTATATTCGAATATTGTAGGCATTTGCACAACGATCATTTTGATATATGAATGAAGGTCATAGGTTCAAAGGTCAAGGTCATAGATGCAAACGAATACTTAAATGGTTAATTATCTAGGTATTGGCCTAACGATCATTTTGATTTATGAATGAAGGTCATAGGTTCAAAGGTCAATGTCATAGCTGCGAATGAATATTTAAATGGTTAATTATCTCAAAAACAATAAACTTTTTGTATAGGCATGTATATTCGAATATTGTAGGCATTTGCACAACAATCATTTTGATATATGAATGAAGGTCATAGGTTCAAAGGTCAAGGTCATAGATGTGAACGAATACTTAAATGGTTAATTATCTCAAAAACTATAAACTCTTTGTATAGGCATGTATATTGGAATATTGTAGGTATTGGTCTAATGCACATTTTAATATACAGATGTTTTAGCTGTTTATAAATAATTTATTGTAGCTAGACTTTAGATATGTTATATATAGCATACAAATATTATTATTATTATTATTAATTTGCAAAAATAC
Source organism: Anadara kagoshimensis (assembly GCA_021292105.1). Lineage (NCBI taxonomy): Eukaryota > Metazoa > Mollusca > Bivalvia > Arcoida > Arcidae > Anadara > Anadara kagoshimensis. The sequence goes on along the minus strand of CM037875.1, from coordinate 25,655,066 downwards.
TTGCATATTATTGGCCCTTACTGCTGAAAATTTTGATATACTCTTTTATTAATGTCATTGACCATTTAACCTCTGCGTAAGATATGTACTCTGCCTCAGGTGAGCGTTAAGGCCCATGGGCCTCTTGTTATTAAATGGTTTAGAGTGGAGTTGAGTAATGCCCTTTTATGTCCCAGTCAAGATCCTTCAACTCATTGTGAGTAGGTCAATTGAGATGATGGAGGAAACTGGAGTGGCTGAAGAAAACCACCAATCTTCAGCAATAGAACTGGCAAACTTCCGCATATTAGAATATGTTTCTAGAAGGATTCGAACCTAGGGGTGAGAGGCACTGCGATCTGCAAGCTTTAGATCATTTGGCCACCAAGGCTTCAGGATAAGTCACAACAAGCAAAATTTAATGCCATTGGATATCCAAATCAAGGAAGGACACACTACAAGCAGACAGAATGTCACTAAATAGCCAAATACAACACGACAAGTTGCAAGGGATATCCACAAATAGCAAAATCCATGAATGACACATGACATCAAATTGCATGAAATGTGGATGAAGTCAAATCCAGGAAGGACACACTACAAGCGGATGGAATGTCACTGAATAGCCAAATACAACACGACAAGTTGCAAGGGATATCCACAAATAGCAAAATCCATGAATGACACATGACATCAAATTGCATGAAATGTGGATGAAGTCAAATCCAGGAAGGACACACTACAAGCGGATGGAATGTCACTGAATAGCCAAATACAAGACTAATACAACACAACAAATTGCAAAAATAAGAAAATCCATGAATGACACATGACAACAAAATGCATGGAATGTCGATGAATAAACATAATCAAAATCACATGTATTTTAATAGTCAAATCCAGAAAAGACGCCACAAAAATCGCATGGAATGTCAATGATTAGCCAAATCTTGGAAGGGCATGCCATAACAAATCTTATGGAATGTCACTGAATAGCCAACTTGATCCAGGAATGCCAATGAATAGCTAAATCGAGGAAGGGCACGCCAAACAAATTGCATGAAAATGGCAAATAATAGCTGAATATCAGGAAGCTACGCCAATGCAAACTGCATGGAATAAGACAACATTACATGATTAAGTTAAATTATGCTTGTTCAAACTTTATATCTCATTTTGGGGACAATTAGAAATTGAATAGTTTGGGATATTAAGGGACTCAGGTAAGTTTTGTATTATCAAGTAATAACTTCTTATCTTATTATTTTGCTAAAACTAGAACCCTTTCATAGAATTTTCGAGGACATTTTTATATCTTTCCGAAAATATTATATTTTAACCCCGGGGACATGAAATTCACAGAATCATGTCACTTTAATGTAGAATGAGTGTTTTATATTATAAAGTTGATAGTCATAGACTTATTTAACATGGTGCACGTATTGAGATCATAACAAAACGAAATTAAATGCTCGCGAAAAAAATAACGTAAAATCAATACTTCTTATTTAAAACATTTATATTTTTTACCAATGTTATTTTCACAGCATTAGACGGCAGTTGCGAATTACAATTCATCATCATTGAAACCAAAATTGTTTTCGAGGAAAAAAACCATAACACTATGGTTATATTTCACCAATTTGTATCATAGAACCAAGTTTAACAAATTTGACAAAGATATCTGCGCAAAACCGAGTGTTTACATCATGAAATGGTGTTCCGTGACAACGGAAGGCATTAAGAACAACGCTAGTCAATGTACTACATAGACAGAATTATTTGTTGTCAACGACTTCGGCAGCAATAATTTGATCTAAGTGCTAGGCTACTTCGTAACTAGAACTTTTCAATTTCCACAGGTAATGTGGATTTTTTTAAATTTATGTAGATACTGTATGTTTTATATAGAATTCCGGGACATTTCGGCCTACATCACTATGCCCATAGCAAATTCGGCCCTAGAATTTGGCATGTACAAGTTAATTCACCTTCTCTGTTATAAAACTATACATGGATTTAATAATAAAATAATAATTCACTAATTTTATGTTTATCATCGTTAGATCTAATTGTATTTTAATAGATTTTCTCAGTGATATTGCACAGTCAAACCTGTCTATAACGACCCTAGGGAACAGTAATTTAAGTGGCTTTATAGAATTCAGGCTTTACTGATTTACGTGTTTAGATCGGTACATTTTTAGTACATAAGGTCGCCAATTAGGTACTTTTTAATCGTTAAGTGTTTGATTTTGGTTCAATTTCCATACAAAAAGTCCCCAAAATTTTAGTACTTTTCATGAATTAAAAAACTGAAAAACCCGTCAAAATGGGGAAAATCCGTCTAATTTGGTCTTTTCATTTTATCCGTCCGTTTATCCGTTTTTATGGTACAAATCCGTCAGAAACGGACAAATCTGTCGAATTGGCCAACCTTATAGATAGGTGGCCTTTACATACAGGTTCAGAAAACATGAATGAAGAATCTTATATTGAGGTGACCATTAAGACAGGTTTGATTAATTTGTATAGGCGAATGTTCTACCAATAGAAGTACCCAGGCCGTTACATTTCTCCCCATGTTACCAGTATATTTTGAGTTTATCACACTGTCCCCTACGTAAGAAACTTCACCCAAATTTCCTCGGATTGACTTTATAATTATGGTCCATGCACAACTTTCGAGGGGCACACTGACCATCCGCTTGAAACTAAAAAGGAGAAAAAAAAACAGGATAGGACAAGGGGTCAATCCCGGACCTCCCGCCACACTAAAGGCATGTGGTCTACCAACTGAGCTACCCCAACGGGGCTACACATGACATTGTTTCCATCATGCTTATTTATGTATTGTCTTTTTTCCAGAGAATAGAGAATAACGTCACAATTGACGGTAATGGCACGATACATTACCTGTATATGTAGTGATAATGAGAAGATGGAGGTAGACTCAGACTTTATGAAAAAATATTCAGACTATTTTGCTGCTTTAGAAAATAGTAATATGAAGGAAAAGAGAAAAGGAGAAATCAGATTTCCCCATGTTAGTTCAAAAACATTAAAGACCATGACGAGAGTTTTTGAGAAATATGAAACGTTTGAAAATACCCTTGGTCAAGAATCAGGAAATAAAAAGAAGCAACAGTCGGGTTTTTTGAATCATGACAAAAAATTTGAAAGTAGAAATTATGACAAATCTGACAACAAAGAGAAAAATCGGGAGAAAATTGTGAAGTGTTGCAAAAGGCATGAAGATGGAGAATCGGATAATAAAGAACAACAGAAATTGGAAGCTGAAAAATCGCTTTTGTTTGAAGTGGTTGATTTTATTGATATTGCAGCAGTCGATCTTGATAATTTGCTGGAAGCAGCCGATTATTTCGTTTCACATTCCTTGAAACAGTACTGTATCCAATATATGAAATTTACTTTAAAAGAAACATGTAACCATGGCAACAGGAGACGCCATGATTTGGTTGAATTGTACAGCAACTATTCCAGTATATTTGAACTTCAGTTGGAAAACCATATTGCCAAAGTTATCTTCTCGTCTGCTCCGGACATTCTAGATACACCGGAAATAGTCTGCTTATCGGAAAAATGTTTAGTATCCGTTTTGTCCGAGTTAAATAAGTATGAATGTGGTGAAATAAAGAAATTTTTGGTATGTTTGAATTGGTACCGCAACGTTTTGAATTATGACGCGTTTAATCGCATATTCGAAAGAAACATTTATATTTGTAATCTGTCAAGATTCGATACGGAATTCATCAAAAGTAAATTGAAAGAAATTCCATTAAAAAGTTTGTTCGAGAAATTCAGTATAATGTGGCAAGAATACACTTCAAATAGCCACAAGTTTATACGGACTTTCCCGATTCAAGATGTCAGGAAAAAAGACATTATCTTGTTGTGTTTTTGGACTACAAATAGAAATTCAAATTCAAAGACATTTTCCACATCAAATACTATAGCATACATGGAAACGGAGAGTGCAATGTTAGACACTAGTGAATGCAAAACTAACATTTTTTGTTTTAAAGTTAATCCAAAATGGTCACCGATACGTCCGGAGACATTGACAGAAAATTCAGTATGTGTTCTAGACGGATTTTTGTATGTACTTGGTGGACAAACCAGGTATTCGGACTTTGCTAAATATGCAACAAATAAGGTGTTACAGTTTGACCCCTTTAAACTTAAATGGTCAAAGGTAAGTTGAACAATTATAGCGTACACTACAACGATCATCATCTACTTAAGAAAGTTTGGTTGGTTATTTGATCAACTGTAATGACGTTATACGGGTCGGTCCAAATTTTCTTCGCTTATATCGAGACGGGTAATTCTGGAATTATGGAGGAAATATGCGCACCCGACCTCTGGCAAGCGAAATTATTAGGATCGACTCCCGAGTGGAAATTGGGAAGACGCGATGTTATCAGTTAACCGGCGCTTTAGACCACCCAATCTATTATGTTTTCAGTGTTCTTGCTAATCTATAACGTATCGTAAAATCTCGCCAAATTTAATCGTCGGTAAGCCAGTTGTTTGCTTTGTTTGTTTTTGTTTCAAAGACAGCCAATCCCACCGCTGCCACCAAAATTACATGGGGGTAATTCTAAGCCCTTTCTCTTATTCTGTGGAATTATAACCGACTGGAGGATTGTGTATAAGTCTGGAACAGAGAAATGAATTTTTAACTCCCAGTCAAGATTCTTTCACTTATATCGAGGCGGTCAGTTAGAACTGGAATGGTGAAGGATATTGGAGTTTTTGGGAAAAAAACAACCGACCTCTGACAAGCAAATAAAGTGACCATATCATCTAAAATTATTATTGTTGTTAGTGTACATTGTAGTAAAAATAGTTTTTGGTTTTTAGGTGGCACCAATGATTGAGAAAAGATGCTTATTTTATGCTGGTGAATTAAACGGTAATATCATAGCGGTTGGTGGTTACAATCAACAGGGGGCGCTGTCTTCTGTGGAATGTTATGATCCCGATACAGAATCATGGAGATATGGGTCTTCTTTACCACACTCACTACACGAACACTCGGGTAAGATTTCTTTAAATAAATTATTAAATTGTTTGGGATATTTTTTTCACTACCCGTTTTATTGCTTTGCCTGAGTTACCTGTATTCATAATATACATAGAACTTTGTTTCAAGGAATTCAGAAAACATTATCGATTAATTATGAACAAGGGTTGACATGTTTAGGGGATTGTACAGACACAAAAATACCGTTCTATGTCCAAATCACAATCCCAAAAGCAAAGCAGACAACTGGAAATTCCAGTTAAACATGTGAAATTCCACCAAGGAAGCGAGGCCGGTGGCCCGGAAGGGTAAGCGCCTCCTCCTATCCAGTAGCTGCCTATTACAATCAAAATTGAGATTGCAGTACAAGGAAAATGGAACTATGGTATAAACAGGGCAAGTTTTCTTCTCCTAGACAAGTATTGTTTTGGTTTTATTCAAGTTCTAGTAAAGTTGTAGTATTCTATCACATTCAAAAGATAGCCAAATACATTGTATTACCAAAAACTATAATTACTTGTTCATGCACGAATCACGATTCCATTTTTTTGGTCTTTGTAAACATGATTGGCATCGCGAGAAAAGGGTCTTATTTTCTTACTTGAAATAATCCACGTCAAAGTTTTTTCCGTGTTTCAGTGAAAATCGTTGAAGTCATTAGGCATGATTTTAAATAATATAAGGTAATTGCAGGATGCAAACTAAACAATACGTTATATATAAGCGGTGGACATACTGATGTTGAAATTACCAATAAGATGTATGCTCTTGACGACCCTTTGTTTCCATGGCAGCAGAAAGCACCAATGTTAAGTGAGAGAACATATCACGTGATGGCGGCGGTAAATGGAAGTATATACGTATTAGGAGGCTGTAGAAACATAAATGATTAAATACAAGATTGTTTAGTAAGTTTCCCTCCTATAAAGTATGTAACCTATAAATTCACTAGGTTGGTACTGATCCAAGTTTCTAAGGCAAGAATCAAGAGGGCACTGTAACAACTCCTAATGAAGTCCAGGCTTTAGGTCGATTAGATTTCAATAACATGATTGACAATTTCGACGCCTGATGAAGTCCAAAGATTGAGGCTACAGACGCGAAGTCAAATACAGACGTTTAATCTTGTGAAAAGTTTTATTTTGTAATAGTACCAAGAAGACTTTTCGTCTGACACCCGATGATTCTTTGGACTTCATTAGTTGCTTCAGGGCATAGCTCATCTAAGGGTTAATCCCCTACTGGTACTAAGTATTTTCCGTCAATGTCCATTCATTTGGCAGTTGGATGAATTTGAACAGGATGTGCCAACCCTTCCGGAGCACCCGGTCTTACTTCCGTGGTAGAAGTTCACGTGTCTAAGCTAACTTGTCAGTTCCAAAGGTTTTACTTTGCTTCTGGATTGTGATTCGGACATGGATTAGTATGTTTGTTTTTGATTATCAGTTTGTATTATTTCAACAGATGCTATTGTTGGAGAAGAAATATAATTTTAAAAATCAGATGTTCAAGAAGCGGACTGTTCACTATAAACCACAATTATATTAAATGGCAAATCTGGTCTCTGATGAGTTAATCCAAATACACTTTTGCACATTGAACAAATAATTCAACTGCCGTATTGATTTTAATGGATTGAATAATTAATGTTTTCTTGTAGTGTGCTAGCTTGGTTTCTGATATGTTTGTATCGGAGTTCGTGTCTTCCGAGTCTTTATAATTGTACCTATCCAACCATTTGAATCTAGTGGCTAAACTATCCCACAGTCGACGGTTGTAGAACCCAAAGTACTAGCATTTTGGCAATTTGACACGTGACCGATGTAGTTACACGTAGTGGGTATGGCTAGCTACACAGTGAGTGCTTGAGCTTCCGGAGCACCAGGTCTGGCTTCCCTGGTGGAATTATAGCGTGTTTAACTAAATTTGTAATTTTTCATTTTTTTTATTTTGCTTATGTGTGTTTGTTTTTTGTATTTTATTAAGTAACTAAAAGGTACCATAAAATTATTTTATTTATTTTTCAGGATTGTGAGACATATAACCCTCTCACGGACCAGTGGTCAAAGGTTACATTAGGATCCGAAGCAGTTTGCGTTTCTTGTTGTGTACCTATAGTACTCAACGAACGCATCTTATGTATAGGCGGGTATCGATTTGGTAATGATACGTTCTCCGAGGATAAACCGGGTTACATATATCATTCTGTCAACATCTTCAACGTGAACACTGGTACTTGGAGTCGGTCAGACTGTAAACTACAGATAGGGACCAAGACCAAACCAATGGTCAAAGGGTGCGTTTCTGTCCGCATAAAAATTTATGAACAAAAAACTGGTTGCTTAAAATTCTTATAGCTTTACTATTTGATAAGTGGATTAATTGATTGATTTAATGTGGTTAACGTCCCAGTCAAAAAATCTCACTTATATCGAGACGTCATCAGCTATAGATGAAGTGCAGAAATTTTGACCAGCGCAGTGCCCCCAGGGCAGCGTGCAAGGAGGGTTGTTTAACGTGTCACGCGTTTTGTAAATGGAGATTTTTTAACCAATATTTTTAAAATTAATATTGAAAACTTAATATTTAAAATTATATATTTTTTCAAAACTCATTTACATTTAGTTTTTTTTTTATTAACCTGCAATGAGTCAACTTAGTTCATAGACAGTTTAGTGTTTGCTAATCATTGGAACGTTGAAATACACGAACTGTAAATCGGGAAGTTTTCGCATTCGTTTTATTTTTTCGTAAATTTGCGAGAGTAGCAAATGGCCAAACATTACTTGTGCGAATGTATAACTTTGATATTGTTAATTCGCGAAAATAAAGGTTTGCGAAAACAAAACGTTCGCGAATATTAATATAATTTTGATATTGCTCACTTCCATTTGCACCGACTTATCCGACGACATGAAATAAGTTTCCAAATAGCTTGAAATTTTTCTTATTGCGAAAATTTTCCGTTTTACAGTAACCGTTGCCTTTTTGGGTGTTATGTCTTCCTGTACAATGTCGAACCTGCCTTAAAGGCCATCTTTATATGAGGAAAACCTGCTTTATAAAGCCAGTACCATTTTAACTCCATTGAAATTATTCATATTATTTGAAATCTATATAAGGGCCACCTGCCTTTAAAGCCACTTTTACGGTTTCTCTTGGGTGACCTTTATAGACAGGTTTGACTGTTCATGATATAGAGGCCACTTTTATTGTTTCTTTGGGTGGTCTTTATAGACAGGTTTGACTGTACATGAAGTGATTATATTACTATTAATATTAAATAATACTAGATACGTGCTTCTTTCGATAATTTTTTTTATTCCGTTTAAATAAGTGTCTCGCCTGAAGTCATATGTACATGTAGTCGGTCAGCAAATTTTTGGCAGAGTGTTTATAAACATGTAAAAGTCTATAGAATGTAAATAGAGATCATATATAGGTAAACAACTTTGACCTGTCCGCTTGACCTTTGATTTAAATATTAATCACGCACCAAGTTCATCTATGTATAGGTAGCACAGGTGTTTAGTTTGTATATATCATATACTGACCTCAAAGAATACACCTGTGCACTGTGGATATATTAACTAGGATCTTAACACTACCTATGTATTAGGTGGACTCTCTTATATGAATATTCCTAATTAAAGGTCAAAAGGACAGGTCAAAGTTGTTTACCTATATAAAGGTGGTTTTGACAAATGAACTCGTAAATATATACATATAGATAACACCGTATAAATACCTATTTGTGTAATTTAGACTCGTTCATGTTCATAAACACTCTGTTAACATATCGCGGACGGGCTATATTATAAATCGTAAATATCTCAGAATTTGAAATATCCTTGGTAATATTAACAAGTGTAATTAAAACGTTAAGAGGAATAACAACATGTCATGACTGTCCTCCCTAACAGTGTAAATCTTGCATAATATCATCAAAACAAATTTAACAATGTACTAAAAGCGCACATGGACAGTACAGCAATAAACTAGAACTGTCTCGAAAGAGCCAAATAACCCCCCCTCCCTTTTAAAGTTTTCCTGCGACCTTGACCTTTCCGAAATGACATTGGTTAAATGTCATGACGCACTTTTGGACCATGAAGATTATTCATGTGGAGTTTCATGAGTCGCCCTGATGAGATATGTCCCGGACATGATTTTACACGGACAGACAGACATGGTGATTCCTATATACCCCCTCAAACTAGTTTGCAGGGGTATAAATACATATGTATCAACAATTGAAAATAGGGAAAGCAATTTGCAAGACCAAGACAAAACAATAAATAAAAAACACAAACAATCAAGACAAGGTGAATAGATTGGTACCACTGATTGTAAAAAACGACACAAGCAAACGAGACAAGATTAAGAATAGATAACAATTATGGAAAACAATGTGCAAGACAGTATTACCAAGAAGTCAAAACATTAAACAAAAAGACAAAACAACAAAATAAGGTGAATGAATTTGCACAATTGATTATAAACAAGACACAAGCAAAACAAGACAAGATGATCGTATTGAGATCACCCATTATAAAAATCCAACCAAGCTAAGTAAACAAGACAAGATGATCGTATTGAGATCACCAATTATAAAAAACCAACTAAGCTAAGTAAACAAGACAAGATGATCGTATTGAGATCACCGATTATAAAAAACCAACTAAGCTAAGTAAACAAGACAAGATGATCGTATTGAGATCACCCATTATAAAAAACCAACTAAGCTAAGCAAACAAGACAAGATGATCGTATTGAGATCACCCATTATAAAAAACCAACTAAGCTAAGTAAACAAGACAAGATGATCGTATTGAGATCACCCATTATAAAAAACCAACTAAGCTAAGCAAACAAGACAAGATGATCGTATTGAGATCACCGATTATAAAAAACCAACTAAGCTAAGCAAACAAGACAATATGATCGTATTGAGATCACCACTGATTATGTACAAGGCACAACCAAACAAGACGAGATAAACGTATTAAGGCTATCGATTCGAGTCCAGACAAAAGCCACTAAGACAACATGATTGTTTGGGACCACCGATTATAAAAACGACAAGCTCAGAAAACAAGACGAAATGAACGGATTTAGACTATCAATAATAAAAAAGACGCAAGTTAAGAAAAAAAACCGCAAGAAAACGAGACAATGTGAACTATTGGAACCACAGATTATACAAAAGACCAAGCTACGAATGCAAGACAAAATGAACGGATTGAGACTACCTATTATAAAAACACGAGACAAGATTAACCATGTATTGGGACCACTAGTATATAACTGTCATATGACACAAAACTAGACTTTGAACGAGCACTGGATTTAATATCACAATGGTGTCCAGTAGTCGGTTTGTCTTGTTGTTGTCCGTTTAGGTCCCAAACCATCCCACTCATTTGACAACCATGCAGTTGTCTATCAAAACAATTGTAAAATTAATTAATAAGCTTTATTGTTAAAATTAATACTAGTAAGCCTTATAACCATATACATGTATTACATTGTGCTGAAAATTTGTAACCGTCCACACATATATGATATGTATACCAGTAACACAAACATACCGATCCATGTCGGCCTTTACTGATTCACCTGGTATCAGTATAATGGACTGGGGGAGTGGTACGCTTGTCTGCGGCGTACTGACTCTGTGAGCTAGCACGGTAAAGTCGCCCCGAGTGCGCGCTAGTACAAGGCAGACCATACAACACACTCGCACTTCACATGTATACACAAAAATTGTTCATAGATTAATCCATAGAGATTAATTAAATAGTTCTCGTCGCGAATAGCTGAAAAATTGCTGATGCGACGTTAAGCAACATTCAACCAACCGATCCATGTCAAAATCACAATCCAAAAAGCAAAGTAAAATCCGACAGGTGTAAAATAAAATAATGTATAAAAGGAACATGGAACACTTGGATGTCAAATATAACACGGATAATTTTGGACACCATATTTTTCAATAATTTGTGATGGCAGTCAAAAAATCTTTTGAGGTATCCCATAGTCAACAATGCATTTGTAAGCAGCTGTAAATAGTTCCATGTTGTGAGAACAAGCTCTACCATAGCGTATTAACTGTAAAACAAATGCACCATAAGCAAGAAAAGCTGTTATATTGCTACACAGAAAAAGAAAGTTGACAACAGAAAAATTGAAGTTATCACCCACTAGAGTGTTCATTACACACAAGTTATAATAGCATTCAGTGCATATCTGTAGAAAGTTTAACACTGAGCTAACAAAGAGCCGAAGTTTGGCTTGACCGAGATATGGATAGCTCTCACATTAAAATAGCTTTAACCATTTACATACATGGCAGACCTGTCGAAAGTTTAACACTGAACTAACAAAGAGCCGAAGTTTGGCTTGACCGAGATATGGATAGCTCTCACATTAAAATAGCTTTAACCATTTACATACATGGCAGACCTGTCGAAAGTTTAACACTGAGCTAACAAAGAGCCGAAGTTTGGCTTGACCGAGATATGGATAGCTCTCACATTAAAACAGCTTTAACAATTTACATGCATAGCAAACCTGTCGAAAGTTTAACACTGAGCTAACAAAGAGCAGAAGATTGGCTTGACCGAGATATGGATAGCTCGCACACTAATAGAACAGCTTTAACCATTTACATGCATAGCAAACCTGTCGAAAGTTTAACACTGAGCTAACAAAGAGCAGAAGATTGGCTTGACCGAGATATAGATGGCTCGCACACTAAAATAGCTTTAACCATTTACATACATAGTCGACCTGTCGAAAGTTTAACACTGAGCTAACAAAGAGCCGAAGTTTGGCCTGACCAAGATATGGCTAGCTCGCACACTAATAGAACAGCTTTAACCATTTACATGCATAGCAGACCTGTCGAAAGTTTAACACTGAGCTAACAAAGAGCAGAAGATTGGCTTGACCGAGATATGGCTAGCTCGCACACTAATAGAACAGCTTTAACCATTTACATGCATAGCAGACCTGTCGAAAGTTTAGCACTGAGCTAACAAAGAGCAGAAGATTGGCTTGACCGAGATATGGATGGCTCGCACACTAATAGAACAGCTTTAACCATTTACATGCATGCAGACCTGTCGCAAGCTTAACACTGAGCTAACAAAGAGCAGAAGATTGGCTTGACCGAGATATAGATGGCTCGCAAACTAAAATAGCTTTAACCATTTACATGCATAGCAAACCTGTCGAAAGTTTAACACAGAGCTAACAAAGAGCAGAAGATTGGCTTGACCGAGATATAGATGGCTCGCAAACTAAAATAGCTTTAACCATTTACATGCATAGCAAACCTGTCGAAAGTTTAACACTGAGCTAACAAAGAGCAGAAGATTGGCTTGACCGAGATATAGATGGCTCGCACACTAAAATAGCTTTAACCATTTACATACATAGTCGACCTGTCGAAAGTTTAACACTGAGCTAACAAAGAGCAGAAGATTGGCTTGACCGAGTTATGGCTAGCTCACACACTAATAGAACAGCTTTAACCATTTACATACATGGCAAACCTGTCGAAAGTTTAACACTGAGCTAACAAAGAGCAGAAGATTGGCTTGACCAAGATATGGCTAGCTCGCACACTAAAATACCTTTAACCATTTACATACATAGTCGACCTGTCGAAAGTTTAACACTGAGCTAACAAAGAGCAGAAGATTGGCTTGACTGAGATATGGCTAGTTTTTGGCCGAAAAACTGCTGTTGTAGTTAGTAATCACCTGCCGATGGGACGAAGATGAACTGTCGATTCGGCACCAATTTGTTAGTTCATATAAAACATTCGACAGGTCTGTACTGTATGGGTCGCTCGAGGATGTATGGTCGCGAGTTTCCACCAATCACAACAAAACATTTTAGAAAACAATGTTAAATTCAAACATCTAGGTCTATTAAGTCTGTCTACTGGCAAATTGAATTTTTTTTGTCAATTTTACGCCGAATTTCCCGCAATAGGTCTCAATTTTGAAAGTTTCATCAACGCAGGATCTCGAGATTTCAAAACGTGTAATTTACCACCCATTTAGACATCTTCGTTCGGGTTTGGCTGTTTATATTCTAATTTGTCTTGTAAATACAACGTTAAAGCTTGTTTTGCATCTTCATTGTCAGCCCATTCTTTGAATTTCCCTTCCTTTATCCTGTTATGAAGTAACGTGGGGAGATTCCTGGGTTCTACGTCAGCGTGCTTCACGATTACAAAGTCTTCAATTATTCCATTGTATTTACAATGAAGCATATAATCCACTTCAAATATACATCTAGCGTTTGGAAGGTAGTTATTGGAAATGATCAATATAACCAGTCGACTTGCCTCCATATTGTCCACAATATTTCCAACGTGTGATCTTCCCGCTTCTGAATCACGTGGTTCGAAGTACAACTTATAAACACCGCCAAAAGGATCGTCTCCATAATAACCATCATCAATTTCCGGCAAGACATTGTTTTTCACCCAATTAAAGTCATCTTCTGAACACGAGATGTATGCATCATATTTTTTATTTTCTCCGACTAATTGTTCGTATTCGTCGCCATTTTTTCTTCTTATTTTTCGCTTCATCCTTCGGTTGATTTTGTACAACCCTAATTTTAATGTCCAGCGTTTGCGATACATAATAGTCGTAACTATTGCCACTAAAATAACACTACCAACAGCGGCGAAGATGATCTCGTAAACCGTATAGACAACACAGTTTATCTTTGTCTTGTCAAACGAAAGTAGAAGCTTTCCTCTCCACGCCTTTGGTGAATTGCAGATATAACTTTCTCGGTTGAGCAGACGAACGGATGTTGAATTCATCCAATCGCGGAACCAGCGTAGATCACATGTGCATGCAAACGGGTTTCCGGTTAAATTGAGAGTAATCGGAGGTTTCAAATCTTGAACAGATGCTGGTTTGACAAGAGATATCAAATTCTGACTAAGATCAAGATTGGCCAAATTTTTAGTCATCGAAAACAAATGTTGACCCCAGCTAGATATCTTATTGGCTCTTAAAGTCAGGTTCTTTAGATTATTGAGATTTTTAAAACTTGCATCCGGTATTTTTGCAATGGCGTTATTAGTCAGATCCAGTGTAACAAGCTTGCTCAAACTTTCGAACAAAACGCCATTATTGTCTTGATCCATGATGGATCCGAACTCGTTGTTTTGTAGATGAAGATAGGCCAGTGCTGTCAACGGTTTAAATAGTTCCAAGGGAATGTTGCTACATTCATTGTCTGCCATGTTCAGATATTCCAGAGATGTCATTGCAGAAAAGAGATCTGGATGATTTTGAATGGTTTTCAAATTGTTCTTGTTTAACTCCAAGGAGACAAGTCGAACCATGGAAGAGAATAATTGCCCTGGCAATGTGGCAATATTGTTACTAACCAGGTGCAAAATGCTTAGACTAGTTAGTCCGACAAAAGAATTTTCCATTAATCTGTTAATTTTGTTTCCACCTAAATAAAGCTTCCTTAAATTAGAAAGATTGGAGAAAATCAGATTTGGTATTTCTGTCAATTGGTTTCCATTTAAATACAGAAACTGTAGCGTGCTTGGTAGGTTCTTTGGAATATTAGTTAACAGGTTATCGTTAAGAAGTAAATTGGTCAATGCCTTAAGACCATCGAAAGCAGTATCGGAAACAAAGGTTATCTGACTGGCAGACAGATCGAGGACGACCAAATTAGCTATGTCTGCGAAGCCTCTTTCTGGTATTCTATGTATCTTGTTATTCGGCATGATCAAATCTTTTATTGTTGTGTTTCTTAGCATCATAAAAGTTGTGTTTGGTAACAACCCTCCCAAAGTGATATTTGCAATATTCAGTGAGTCTAACGGCTTTCCTTGCAAACCAAATAAGGCGTCCTCAAGATCTAAGGCAGTTAATGGATTATGTCCAATCTTGAGCGACTTTATATCATTTAACGGCGAAAAAGCCTGTCTGGATATGGTATCAATTAAATTCCTGGACAGTTCAAGTTTTCGGATAGGAGATTGTTTGAGAGATACAAAAGCGTTAGGTTCTAGTCGAGTTATTTTGTTGTTGCTTAATCCAATATGGGCTAACTTACGAAGTTCGCTATATTCGCTCGGAAATGTGGCATTGGTGATCGCATTAGCTTCTAAATATAGCTGCTGCAATCCTTGCAACTGGCCCAAAGGAGGAATAGATGTTAGTTCATTTCCATCCAGTTGAAGATACGTCACAGCTTTGGAACCATTGAACGCAATTGTGCTTATTTTCTGAATTAGATTGTTGTCAAGGTGAAGATCGTTTAATTTTGTAACACGGTTTATACTGTTGTCTTCAATGAGAGATATTTTGTTATTTCTCAAATCTAAGAATGCCAAATTAGGAAAGTTATCTCCCGTGAAGGCGTATGATCCTAACTTTGCAATTTTGTTGTTACGGAGATATAACCTCTTCAAATTTGGCAATTGTCCAAAATTACCTTTCTCCAATGACAATATATCATTGTGGTCTAGATATAATTTTTCGACCTTCTCTGGAATCCCTTCCGGTACAGTTGTCAGTTTCCGGCCATCACAATATACTGTTGTCAATGTCTTGCTACATTGACACTTTTGCGGACAGCCTTTAATTCCGTCTGCTGTCGTTGCCACGGCAATTACCGCCAAGATAATCAACAGTGCCATCTGTAAAAGAAAAATAAATTATTGACAATTTATTGCTCATTAACAATTTTATACTCAGTGGCGGACCCAGGATACTATGTTGGTGGGGGGGGGCACACTGACTGACAAATTTTTAATTCATGTTTGGGGACAAAAGCTGTATAGAGCAATCCTTACCCCATGTTATAGTGTGGTGATGAGGCTGCGAAAATTTCAGGGGGGGGGGGGGGCACAGGCGGGGTGTGTCCCCGTCTGGATCTACGCTTGATACTAGTACTCCTGATCCAAAAACTGAAGCAGGCTCCCTCCACCATCATTCATTTATAACTAAAGTTTTCTTGCAAAATTGAAAACTTGATAATTTAATTTATTGTTGACATATATGGGAATTTAAGGTGTCATTTGGAAGATGACTTCAAGTTTATAATACATGTAGTTTGCTTGGAGAAAAATGTTTATTTATATTTACAATACAGGATGTCAAAATTCGCTAAATCAAAGTTGTTAAGGAAAAATTGTGAAAAAGGTGCCACATGTTTAATTAATCAAAAACAAAAACATACTTATCCATGTCCGATATCACAATCCAGAAGCAAAGTAAAAACTTTGGAATTGATAAGTTAGGCTAGACACGTGAACTTCCACCCGGGAAGTGATACGGAAGGGTAGGCACCTCTTGTTAATTAGCTAGCTACACCCGCCACGTGTGTAATCAAAATTGTGTGAAAGGAACATGGAACTATGGGACGTCAAATATATCCAGGGCAATCCTGGACATAGACATCAAACTTATCAACAATACTGTGATGGCGGTCATAAAACTTTTTGAGGGCCTTGATAAGCCTAGGCTTACAAGCTCTACCATAGCGTATTAATTGGGAAACAAATACACCATAAGCAGGAGAACCAATTCTAAACGTTCAGCATCTTCTGACGCTCACGTTCGTTGGAAAGAACACAGGGAAACTTCACCAAATGTGTTAATTTTAAGTATTAAATTGAAAACAATGAAGCACATTTATTATTTCCCGTCTGTCAATTTGCCTTAAATTTGAACAACGTTCTTCCATCCAGACACTCGTCTAGAGTAATTTCCAAAACTATGAAGCACTTGTTTACCAAACTTGGTGTGAAGCATCACCATTGATGATAAATACAAATATCTTTAACCCGGGTTTGTCTGTTCCTCATCGCACTATCAGTTATGGCCCTTTGACCGAATTTAAGGTTAAATTTTCTAAAACGCATGACCGGAGCCTTAATCTGATGTGATCTTTGGCGGCTTTTCTATAGTCGTGTACTAATAATTTATTCATTTTGTGAAATTTGTTTGGAAAATAAATTACGAATTTTTACGTTAAATTTTGAAAAAAGAAAAGAAAAATGCCTTCAAATTGTAATGTCCAGACACTTATTGTCTGGAGTAGTTCTCAAAAACTATGAAGCACTTTAACGAAACTTCAATATTGATAGGAAATGTGCATATCATTAACCCGAGTCTGCTCATTATACCCCCGAAAACTAGTTTGGAGGGGGGAGGGATATATACGAAACACCGTGTCTGTCTGTCCGTGTAAAATCGTGTCTCTGGGCCATATCTCATAGCTGCTTTTGACAACTGTCATAAAACTTCACACGAATAACCTTCATGGTCCAAAGGTGTGTCATGACCTTGAATAAAGGTCATATCACATTACACCCTTGTAGATGTTGGGGCGGGGGTATTTGGCTCTCAAGAGACAGTTTAATTGGGAGGTGATGCCCATTGAATAAATGACAAAAAGTAAAAATGAAATTATTTTGAAATTGGTTCTTTAGCATTGACATACTATGAGAGAGAGAGAGAGAGAGAGAGAGAGAGAGAGAGAGAGAGAGAGAGAGAGAGGGTTGTCTTAATGGTATGAGGTGTTTCTTACATTAATGAAATTATTTTGAAATTGGTTCTTTAGCATCGACATACCGTGTGTGTGTGTGTGCGTGTGTGTGTGAAAGAGAGGGAGAGATTGAGAGAGAGAGAGAGAGAGAGAGAGAGTTTAAAATTTGTCTTAATGATATGAGGACATTTTTTTACATTAATGAAATTATTTTTGAAATTGGTTCTTCAACATCAGTGCCCTGAGAGAGAGAGAGAGAGAGAGAGAGAGAGAGAGAGAGAGAGAGAGAGAGAGAGAGAGGGGGGGTTGTCTTAATTCTTACATTAATAAAATTATTTTGGTTCTTCAACATCTAGAGCCTGAGAGAGAGAGAGAGAGAGAGTTTGTGTCTGATTCATACATTGTATGCACTAACAATGCCCTTTATCCATTACTGTAAATGTCACTTGTTCGTTATGTGCGAGTGTACCACGCAGTGATGATGTAATCACGCGATTCAGGAAACACTTGCCGGTATTTTCAATTGATCAAATAAATTTTAATAATGTAAGTATATCCCAATGCTTTTTATGTATAATTTGTTTTAGTAACTATAAACAAAAAATAACTATTTTAATAATTTAGTTTTGTTAATTTTTAAGATATACAAATTTTTAAGGTGTAATTTTGCCGAAGATTGCTTGAAGCTTTTAACATTTGTAGTTAGTTTTGTCAAAATGTGTATTCTTAGTTCCAAAAAAGATTGGCAAAATTTGAAAAATATTAACTTAAGGAAAATATTGATTAAGAAATTGGGATTGTGAAACTGGGACCTGGTCCCCCTCGGACTTGGCGAATCGGAGTGTAAAATCGCACCCCGAACTCTATTTGCAGAGCTTTTAAATGGGACTAGTTGAAGTCAAGGGTTATCAAACTCTTTTTGATCGACTGTTTCATTGATAGCCTTCTTATCAATATTGGCAGTTCAAATCTATCTTTAAAGTTACACACAATAAATTGAGTGAATGAATAAGTAAATATAATGGACGTTAGGATATTCAGGTGATACCATCGGTCAACACAAATAGAACAATGTTGAATGGGAATTGATGCGATAATGTACGGTACAGACCTGTCGAAAATTTAACACTGAGCTAATGAGTTGAGTTATGGTGTTTAACGTCCCAGTCAAGAATATTTCACTTATATCGAGACGTCGTCGGATATAGGCGAAGGTGCAAAAATTTTGCCTGTGCGTTGCGCTGATGGCATTATACAGCAGGGTTCTTTACCGTGCCAAGCCTACCAAGACACGGGACCTCGTTTAAGTTCCCATCCGAAAGAACCGTGACTTTCATTTCGTGATGCCGAGTGCATGGCGAAAGAACAGTCACTACCCACGTTTACGTCTTAGGTCAGACGCGGTCGGGGCTCGAACCCACGACCTCCCACTTACGGAGCGAGCACTCTACCAACTGAGCTACCGCAGTGGTTACTGAGCTTATTAAACGAAGTCGAAACTCGGCTGTGAAGTGATCGAGATATGGATACCTAGAGGCTGAAAAATTGTCAAATGGTAGATAGATAGTTGCTGTCGAGATATAGATAACTAATAGACAAACTGAGCTGCCAATTCGATACCAATCCGTTAGTTTAGTGTTAAACTTTCGACAGGCCTGTACTGTATGTTTGTATAGATAAACAACGGAATTGGGCAACTCGAAACTATCTTAACGACAAAATGTTCTTTATGGACATTAATAAACTGTATTTGAATTTCTCAACTCATATTTAACTACCTTCGTCACCTACAACACCACCAGCACCACCACCAATAACACACACACACACACACACACACACACACACACACACACACACACAGCAGCAGCAGTAGGCCCCAGTTTAACAATCATTCCTTAGCTAAGATTTTCCTTAGCTTAGTTTTAGCAGAGACATCTAAAACATTATATGTCTCTGGTTTTAGCAAATTTTGGTGATCTCTTTTTGGAACTACTGATGAATATTTTTGTCAAAACTAAATGCAAATGTTTTAATCGCTAAAAGATCTTTAAAATGACTTCGATCTTTAATTCCTGAACATCTTGAAAATTAACAAAATTACAAAGATTTGAAATTGTTAAAGATGTTAAGGAAAATCTAAGCTAAGGAATGATTGTGAAACCGGGGCCTAATGTTATCACCAAATACAATACAATACAATACAATACAATACAATACAATACAATACAATACAATACAATACAATACAATACAATACAATACATGAGAACAACTTGTAACCATTATCATGCAGTAAACCGATACATGCTTAAAAACGTCTTCATGAATCTATTAATGATTATGCCATGTGCTTCTTTTAAATAGTTGCACATGACAATTTATGTCATTCAAAAGTAGCACATGGCAATTTTATACACTTATACACACGATATAAGTCTGTAAATAACAAGTATACTGCTACACAATTATTGTATTGTACTGAATAAGTCTTGTTACTATTAATAAACTCGTCTTTTATTGTTCTGAATAAATAGTCTTGTTACTATTAATAATCGTCTTGTGTTGTACTGAATAAATAGTCTTGTTACTATTAATAAACTCGTCTTGTGTTGTACTGAATAAATAGTCTTGTTACTATGGATAAACTCGTCTTGTGTTGTACTGAATAAATAGTCTTGTTACTATTAATAATTAACTCGTCTTGTGTTGTACTGAATAAATAGTCTTGTTACTATGGATAAACTCGTCTTTTATTGTACTGAATACATAGTCTTGTTACTGTTAATAAACTCGTCTTGTGTTGTACTGAATAAATAGTCTTGTTACTATGAATAAACTCGTCTTGTGTTGTACTGAATAAATAGTCTTGT
Source organism: Anadara kagoshimensis (assembly GCA_021292105.1). Classification (NCBI taxonomy): domain Eukaryota; kingdom Metazoa; phylum Mollusca; class Bivalvia; order Arcoida; family Arcidae; genus Anadara; species Anadara kagoshimensis. Next base: position 25,634,612 of record CM037875.1, on the reverse strand, counting down.
TACTGTTAATAAACTCGTCTTGTATTGTACTGAATAAGTCTTGTTACTATTAATAAACTCGTCTTTTATTGTACTGAATACATAGTCTTGTTACTGTTAATAAACTCGTCTTTAATTGTACTGAATAAATAGTCTTGTTACTGTTAATAAACTCGTCTTTTATTGTACTGAATACATAGTCTTGTTACTGTTAATAAACTCGTCTTTAATTGTACTGAATAAATAGTCTTGTTACTATTAATAATAAACTCGTCTTGTGTTGTACTGAATAAATAGTCTTGTTACTGTTAATAAACTCGTCTTGTATTGTACTGAATAAATAGTCTTGTTACTATTAATAAACTCGTCTTTTATTGTACTGAATACATAGTCTTGTTACTGTTAATAAACTCGTCTTTAATTGTACTGAATAAATAGTCTTGTTACTATGAATAAACTCGTCTTGTGTTGTACTGAATAAATAGTCTTGTTACTATTAATAATCAACTCGTCTTGTGTTGTACTGAATAAATAGTCTTGTTACTATTAATAAACTCGTCTTTTATTGTACTGAATACATAGTCTTGTTACTATTAATAATCGTCTTGTGTTGTACTGAATAAATAGTCTTGTTACTATTAATAAACTGGTCTTGTGTTGTACTGAATAAATAGTCTTGTTACTATTAATAAACTGGTCTTGTGTTGTACTGAATAAATAGTCTTGTTACTATTAATAATCGTCTTGTGTTGTACTGAATAAATAGTCTTGTTACTATTAATAAACTCGTCTTGTGTTGTACTGAATAAATAGTCTTGTTACTATTAATAAACTCGTCTTGTGTTGTACTGAAAAAATAGTCTTGTTACTATTAATAATCGTCTTGTGTTGTACTGAATAAATAGTCTTGTTACTATTAATAATAAACTCGTCTTGTGTTGTACTGAATAAATAGTCTTGTTACTATTAATAAACTCGTCTTGTGTTGTACTTAATAAATAGTCTTGTTACTATTAATAAACTCGTCTTGTATTGTACTGAATAAATAGTCTTGTTACTATTAATAAACTCGTCTTGTGTTGTACTGAATAAATAGTCTTGTTACTATTAATAAACTAGTCTTGTATTGTACTGAATAAATAGTCTTGTTAGTATTAATAAACTCGTCTTGTGTTGTACTGAATAAATAGTCTTGTTACTGTTAATAAACTCGTCTTGTATTGTACTAAATAAATAGTCTTGTTACTGTTAATAAACTCGTCTTTAATTGTACTGAATAAATAGTCTTGTTACTATTAATAACCTCGTCTTTTATTGTACTGAATAAATAGTCTTGCTACTATTAAAAACTCGTCTTGTGTTGTACTGAATAAATAGTCTTGTTACTATCAATAAACTCGTCTTGTGTTGTACTGAATAAATAGTCTTGTTACTATCAATAAACTCGTCTTGTGTTGTACTGAATAAATAGTCTTGTTACTATTAATAAACTCCTCGTCTTGTGTTGTACTGAATAAATAGTCTTGTTACTATTAATAAACTCGTCTTGTATTGTACTGAATAAATAGTCTTGCTACAATTAAAAACTCGTCTTGTGTTGTACTGAATACATAGTCTTGTTACTATTAATAAACTCGTCTTGTATTGTACTGAATAAATAGTCTTGTTACTATTAATAAACTCGTCTTTTATTGTACTGAATACATAGTCTTGTTACTGTTAATAAACTCGTCTTTTATTGTACTGAATAAATAGTCTTGTTACTATTAATAACTCGTCTTGTGTTGTACTGAATAAATAGTCTTGTTACTATTAATAAACTCGTCTTGTGTTGTACTGAATAAATAGTCTTGTTACTATTAATAAACTCGTCATGTATTGTACTGAATAAATAGTCTTGTTACTATTAATAACTCGTCTTGTGTTGTACTGAATAAATAGTCTTGTTACTATTAATAAACTCGTCTTGTGTTGTACTGAATAAATAGTCTTGTTAGTATTAATAACTCGTCTTGTATTGTACTGAATAAATATTCTTGTTACTATTAATAAACTCGTCTTGTGTTGTACTGAATAAATAGTCTTGTTACTATTAATAACTCGTCTTGTATTGTACTTAATAAATATTCTTGTTACTATTAATAACTCGTCTTGTATTGTACTGAATAAATATTCTTGTTACTATTAATAACTCGTCTTGTATTGTACTGAATAAATAGTCTTGTTACTATTTATAACTCGTCTTGTGTTGTACTGAATAAATAGTCTTGTTACTATTAATAAACTCGTCTTGTGTTGTACTGAATAAATAGTCTTGTTACTATTAATAAACTCGTCTTGTATTGTACTGAATAAATAGTCTTGTTACTATTAATAAACTCGTCTTGTATTGTACTGAATAAAGTCTTGTTACTATTAATAAACTCGTCTTTTATTGTACCTTACCGTAATATTTGTTATTTGTCTCGTATCGTGATTTTATATTGGATTGCTATGATCAGTTACTGAATTGTGTCGATTCTTTTTATCGGTCATTTAAAATAAACGAGGTCCCATGTCTTGGTAGGTTTGGCACGATTAAGAACCCTGCTGTATAATGTAATCAACGCAACGCACAGAATTTTTTTTCTGCATCTTCGCCTATAGTTGGCAGTACCGTAACTAGGCCCTTAAATAAGAGGCAAGACATACAGAACAACAGCCTCAATGTGTTTAATCTTTCAATTGTAACAGTGTAACAGGAAAGCTCAAAACTAGACCAGCTGTTGTGAAATAAGTGGGATGGTTTTGTGCCACGAAAACTAGTTTAACCACACCACTAAAACTCTTAATGTTAGAGGATAGTTTAAAAGTTTAAATTGTATGTGGGCGGGTATCAGACAAAAATAGATCTATCATTTAGCCTGGATTTTTCAGAATATTTCTGCATTTCCATCAGCAAGAACGCTAAATGCCATAATCAGACAATATTGCAATACAACTAGTTACCAAAATGACAAATTAAATGATAATGCAAACGTTTAACGTGGCAATCACTTGATTAAATCATTAAAATAGTTTCATATAAACTGTCACTAGATGAAAGAACAACTCGTTGAAAACTAAAACTCGCTCTCTCTCTCTCAATATCACACATCTGTTCGAAAAAGTACTGGGTTAAATTCAGTTTACCGAGGCAACTGCCTCGGTTGCCTCATAGGTAGTTACGGTACTGAGTTGGGGACGTCTCGATATAAGTGAAATATTCTTGACTGGGACGTTAAACACCATTACTCTACTCAACTCAACTCTTTATCGGCCATTTAGTGAACATACACATTGAAACTGTTGAGGGACTAGGTATTTATGTATGGATTAAAGGTGTATTCACGCATTAATTACATAACCTATATTCACTACACTACACGTATACACACAGGTCTACCACATTGAATCAATGCCAATGTTAAAATTAAAATAAATAAATAATATTTATATTAAAGATATGCACAATAATAACTGTGTATTCTTACCTTCAAAAAGCTTCTGTGGTCAGATCTGGACGTCTGCTACCAGTCTTTATGCCGCGCGTAGTTACAGGGAATCCCTTTAAGTGGCAGACGACATTGATGATATGACTCATTGAACGCGCTCACACAGACCGGGGAAATCCAGAACAGCTGTGTTAGTATATAGAATCTAGATCATTGGGATTTTCAAAATTTCCATCGAAAAATGATTTTCTGAAAATGTTGTTTGTGTTAGTTACTGATGCGGCAATCATTGACATAAATTCTATTGAAGTGCAGATAGGGTACATGTAACAATGTGTAGATCTTATATCTAGTAAATCTTTTTTTTTTCATATTGTGATCACAGGGGCCAGTTTCATAATGAATTTAAAAAATACCCATAAGTATATAAAAAAGAGTAAAGGGGAACAACGAAATCAGATCTTTGACTTGTAGGTACTCGGACAAAATTCTACATTACTTTTTTAATTTGTGTCCGATCATCGTGATCTTGGTGTCATTTTGTTCGCAAATATGATCGAGGAAAGTCGGTCCGTGTTGAAACAAAATAGGATATTATACCTTGTAGATTTAGAAGTGAGTAACGGTTACCTTTGAAAATTATTGCTTTTTATTTAGTTCTTCGATCCACATCTGTCATCAGCATTTGTAGTTGACACGGACGCTGATAGTGAAAAACATGATCGTAATGCGAATTTTAAGCTACTTTTACATGGACAGGCTTAGCTACATCGGGCAAAATTACAACATTTTTCTGTGTTTTCCGTGTAAACATTTTATTAAAATTTTAAGTCATGTCCAAAAATTTAATGTCAATTTAAAGAATATTTATCTGGGAACAAAATGACACCAAGATCACGATGATCGGACACAAATTAAAAAAGTAATGTAGAATTTTGTCCGAGTACCTACAAGTCAAAGATCTGATTCGTTGTTTCCCTTTACTTTTTTTTTATATACTTATGGGTATTTTTAAAATTTATTATGAAACTGGCCCCTGTGATTGTGATTTGTAATTTCTTTTTCCAAGATAACACGAATTGAATTTCAGTTTTAATTTGATAATAAATATGTAATGCTTATTTAATTTCATAAGTTTTCCCTTACATTTATTAGTCTCATCTAATAGCAAATATCAGGTTAAGGTGTCGCTATCTATCTAGAATGCACCATTTGACGCCATTTTTTAATTTTGTACCGGGGAGCATGCCGCCCCGGACACCCCTATAATTGGTTATTATCTACCCCTGATATGAAAACGTGTTTTTTCGTGACCCTTATATACACAGTGTATTCATGAACGGAACTGTACGCAAAAAGGTAGCTACTGTTCGTCGAAGCGAGAAGAAGGTGTATCGGGAGACACGAGGTTGTTGATTATCTATCTTTATAGCTCAATTTTAATGGATTTAGTTTGTCCCTTTTATTTAATCCATCTTCACTATATAAAACTTTAGTGGTAGCCATATGCTCTCAGAAAAGTGTCAACTTATATAATAAATATGATGATGAACATCATCAAACGTCGAGCCGTGGGCTTCTCACTTCTAGTTAAATGATGTAAAATACGTATTATTTCACATTGTATGTTCCATTATCAGTACCTATATGTAGGAAAATATTCTTAGATTCCCTAACTCATGTACAGAATGTTACAAAACTCGTATTTACACTGAAAAAGCAAGTTTTCCTTCCGTGGTCGAAAGTTAGAACTGTACCGGTAGTTTTCAACACCTGTATTGTTTCTGTACCGGTAGCTACTTTTCTCTTCCACGCCATCCATGCGAGTTAGATAGAATTTTCAGTTTGATACTAGAAATTTTTGTAATTCAATTGTAAATTATAAATGCTTTTCTATTGAAGCAAAATATGCTGTGGACAATATTAAAGACCAATAGCCCCTTAATTATAGTACATTTTGCAATTGCATTAAAAGATATCGTATACTGTAGCATGTTTTTGGCAATTTATTACTCAAATTTCCATATTGCCAGAACTGAGGGGGTGATAGCTATAATAGAAATATTATTAAACGTAAGCTACTATTCGCGACGAGAACAAGATTATTACCCTCTGAGAATTAGTCTATGTGCGTGAGATTTGCTAGTGTGTTTACTATCAGTCATTAGCTGTATGGTCATTCAGGAGTGGACAAGAGACTCAGGAAGGAACAGGCAGGATTTAGACCAGGGAGTGTAACAACAGAGCATCCTGAGAAAAATACTAGAGCAAGCAAATGAATTTAGAACTCCAATATTCACATATTTTGTGGACTTTGAAAAGGCATTCGACTCGGTGCACAAGAAGTGCCTTCGGGCGATAACGAAGAGCTATGGGATTCCAACCAAAATCACTAATGCTATAAGAGGGATGTATGAGAGATTCGAATGTGCTGTCATTGAAGAAAATGAAACATCAGAGTGGTTCGCTATTAAAAGTGGTGTAAAACAGGGATGTGTAATGTCAGGCTTTCTTTGTACTAGTTATAGATTGGATGATAAAGAAAACAACAAATGGAGTGAGAAGAGAAATAAGAAGTGACTTTACAACATTATTGTAAGGTCTTTGGTTTGCGGAAGATATCCAAATTCTAAGACCTGAATGATAAGACTAGGAAAACGACTGAAGAGGCATCAAGGATAGGGCTTAAATTAAATTCAAAGAAATATACTTAGAAGGATTTGGAACACCAAAAATATTGGAAAAAATACAAAGATGCACCTATTTAAGACCTTAGTAGGACCAGTATTTTATTATGAAAGTAAAACGTGGAAAAGAACGAAGAAAAATGAAGACCTCTTACAAACGGCTTCCAAACATATTGCCTCAGAATGATACTAAGAATAAGATGGCAACAGAAAATACCTGAAGCTATGAGATCAGGAGAAGAAAGTGGAACTGATTCGGACACATACTAAGGAAAGAGGGAACAAATGACTAAAAGACAACACTAGGGTGGAAGCCAGAGGGAAAAAGGGAAGTCCAAATGGAGAAGAACAACGAAAAAAAGAAAGAAACGCTTTTGGGTGGAGTAGATGGAACACAGCCAAAGCAGCAACGAAGGACAGACAAAAATGGAAGAATAGCGTTGAGGCCTTATGCGCCTTCTGGCGCAGAAAACATTAAGTTTATGGTTTTCATTGTACTAGCGCACACCCAGGGCGACTTTAAGGTGCGAGTAGTTTTACACTTAAGTTCAAGCTCAATGTCGTAAAAAAATAAAAATGTATGAAGACTATTTGCAGTAACAACAATGGTAAGAAGCCATCTGTGTATATGAAAGTATTTTATTTTACGACAATCTTTTTTGGCCAAAGCAATATCACAAGTTTAAGAGGAGTTGAGTTGAGTAAATGTGTCCTACGTCCCAGTCATGAATATTTCACTTATATCAAGAAATCGCTAGCTATAGGCGAAGGTGCATAAATTTTGTCTGTGCGTTGCACTGATGGCAATTTACAGCAGGGTTCTTTATCGCGCCAAGTCTAACGACACGGGACCTCGTTTATTTTAAGTTCCCATCCGAAAGAACCGTGACTTTCATTTTGTAATGCCGAGTGCTTGGCGAAAAAAAAAGTCACTTCCCACTTCCAAGTTTTGGGTCAGACCTGGTCGGGATTCGAAGCAACGACCTCCCACTTACGGAGCAAGCACTCTACCAACTCAGCTACCGCAGGGGTTGTGTTTAAAAGGAAGTGATGGCTGTATTACCATAATACTTATACAACTAATTATGGTAGCATAATAAGCATAAAAGTACTAAAAATCTCTGACTGGAAAAAGAGAAATTTCCTCAGTATCCCAGGGAGACTGAAGTTAAAGTATCACAATAAAAACTACCGGTACAGTGTTTCTGTTACTAAAAACTCACTACCGGTACAGACAAAATATAAACTACCGGTACAGTAACATCTTGTCAGTCATGTCGTTTGAATTCATATTTTGAATGTTTCTGTGCCAAAGTAGATTTTGTAACTATATAGACTGATTGAAAAAAGGTTTGTTTCCATCATGTATTTTAAAATTCTCGGATATTTTCGATTAAATGAGCATAAATCTACATTTTAGATAGGTCCAGAGTTGCTCAAATACGTGTTCATGACTGTTCTTAATGGAATATTCAATTTATTTTGAGAGTCTAAAACATACAAATACGCCCAAGAAGAAGATAGAGAACAATTGCTTATTTACCGTATTTGATTTCGAGTTGCTATTTACGCAACAAGAAAATAAGAAACAATTTACTCGTTGACCTCATTGTCTCTCGCTTCTCCGAACAGTAGCTACCTTTTTGCGTACATTTCCGTTCATACACTGTGATATAGTTACCTTACAAAAAGAAAAATGTAAATCTGGTAAACTCTTTAATAGAGGAAATAAAGATATGATGATGATGATGATGACTAATAAATATCAAGGAGCATGGCTTAGTTATTTATAAAATGTGATACACTTAACAGAAAACCCCCAAGCCATTTGATCTATCAAGGCAAATTGTATACACCATTCATCTCATTGTGTAAGGTTTTAAGTACAGGCGTGTGACGTGACAAGCTGTGGTTTTAAAATCGCCAAGTTTTTAACGGTCACTAATCGGATTAACTCATAGCTGAAAGCATTGGCTTAGTATAATTAAGGTGTCGTAACCAGCTTATGTCCATTCAGAATTGGTTTCCCCGGGTATTTAACTACGTATTTATTTACACCCACCCACCCACCTTCAAGATAACGAAAATAAACGCGTCTTGATTATCTACACAGACAACAGATTATTGGTAGCAAATTTCATCTAAATCCATCAAGCCGTTCCCGAGATATGCGTCAGCATATGGTCTTGAGAGAAGAAGAATAATAAGAATAATAAAAATAATAATAATAATAAGAAGAAACAGAACGAAAACAATATGATTCCCCACCTTCGGTGGTGGGGAATCATAATTACGAACTATATCAATAAAATTACTTGTTAGAAATCCACACATATTTAGTTTTTTTTTAATTCAAAGTTAATATTGTGTATAAGGAGATGATATAAATTTACCATTTTCCTACCATAAAAACTAATATTTCCTTAAAAAATGTGGCAAAAGGAAAACTTAAATAAATTTTAATGTTGCATTGCTGTATATTATTTCAAAAGTCCACTATAGATTAGAAGATTTGATAATGTTTGATATTTTTAAAAGAGGATTATCAAATAATTCTTCTGCTGATGAACCATATTAGACTTCTCTCTCTCTCTCTCTCTCTCTCTCTCGTTTGTTTGTTAAACAGTTATGAAGTTTTAGGTGGCGTAGGACATTTGAGCGAACGCATAGGACAAAAGAGTAAAATAAAGGGAGTCTTCAAATCCAGGGTCTCTCACCGCTGTGAGTTCGAGTCCCGCTCGGACCACATGTGGGAAAGTGAATTTTCCTTACCGTTGGCCTTTACTGATTCACCTGGTATCAGTATAATGGACTGGGGGAGTGGTACGCTTGTCTGCGGCGTACTGACTCTGTGAGCTAGCACGATAAAGTCGCCCTGAGTGCGCGCTAGTACAAGGCAGACCATACAACACACTCGCACCTCACATGCATACACAAAAATTGTTCAGAGATTAATCCATAGAGATTAATTAAATAGTTCTCGTCGCGAATAGCTGAAAAATTGCTGATGCGACGTTAAGCAACATTCAACCAACCAACCAACCAAATATATGGTAGACATTTGAGCGAAATTTGTTCTTGCTCTCTTCTTTCCATTGTGGATGTGGATGTGGATGTAGGATTTTGAGCAGGGATAAAGATGTTGAAAAACATCACATTAAAATTTATAAAATTCATTAACAGTCTAGCATTACATTTTATAACACTGTTAAAACTTGGTAAAATTTACAGGACAAAGTTTAATGTAAAATAACATATCTTTTCTGGTCCGATATTTAAATTCAGCCCGGGTACATGTGAATCTGTTGCGATCGACTTCACTATCTGCAAATTCCTGATAAAATTCTCAAATATTTCTTTCTTTCTCATTTTATTTATTTTTTTGTATTGTTAACATTAACTTTATAAAACATTTAATTTTGAACTAACTGTAGAATGATGTTCTACTTAACAAAGCTATTATAATATTTAAGAAAGAATAATAATAAAAAATATAATATCAATCGTTTTTGTGAGAAAAAGCTCAGTTGTATTAGTTTTTAATTGTTTAACTTATTGAAACAGGCAAATGTGCATATTTCAATTAATAAAAATATTTATTTGTTTATTTCAAATAATTATTTTTTATTTATTTCAAATAATTATTTTTTATTTATTTCAAATATTTCTTTCTGTTCATTTTATTTATTTATTTGTATTGTTAACATTAACTTTATAAAACATTTAATTTTGAACTAACTGTAGAATGATGTTCTACTTAAAATATTCAGCACCACAAAACAATTTTGCTGAAAAAGACAAAAACCTTTCCAGGTTTATTTAACAATGTTGGCTAAGTGGGAAGACACCGTTTGTTCAATATCTTCAATAACAAGAGGCCCATGGGCCTTAACGCTCACCTGAGGAAGAGTACATATCTTATGCAGAGGTTCAATGGTCAATGACATTAATAAAACAGAATATCAAAATGTTCAGCAGTAAGGGCCAATAATATGCAAGTATTTTTGCAAATTAATTATAATAATTATTATATAAGGATGCTATATATAACATATTTAAAGTCTAGCTACAATATATAATATAAACAGCTAAAACATCTGTATTTTAAAATGTGCATTAGGTTAATACCTACAATATTCCAATATACATGCCTATACAAAGAGTTTATAGTTTTTGAGATAATTAACCATTGAAGTATTCATTTGCATCAATGACCTTGACCTTTGAACTTATGACCTTCATTCATATATCAAAATGATCGATAGGCCAATACCTACAATATTCTAAAATACATGCCTATACAAAAAGTTTATAGTTTCTGAGATAATTAACCATTTAAGTAGTAATTTGCATCTATGACCTTGACCTTTGAACCTATGAACTTCATTCATATATCAAAATGATCTTGTGTAAATGTCTACAATATTCTAATATACATGCCTATACAAAAAGTTTATAGTTTTTGAGATAATTAACCTTTTAAATATTCGTTCGCAGCTATAACCTTGACCTTTGAACCTATGACCTTCATTCATATATCAAAATGATCATTAGGCCAATACCTACAATATTCCAATATACATGCCTATACAAAAAGTTAATAGTTTTTGAAATAATTAACCATTTAAGTATTCATTTGCATCTATGACGTGACCTTTGAACCTATGACGTTCATTCATATATCAAAATGATCATTAGGCCAATACCTACAATATTCCAATATACATGCCTATACAAAAAGTTTATGGTTTTTGAGATAATTAACCATTTAAGTATTCGTTCGCATCTTTGACCTTGACCTTTGAACTTATGACCTTCATTCATATATCAAAATGATTGTTAGGCCAATACCTACAATATTCCAATATACATGCCTATACAAAAAGTTTATAGTTTTTGAGATAATTAACCATTTCAGTACTTGTTTACATCTGTGACCTTGACCTTTGAACCCATGACCTTTATTCATATATCAAAATGACCATTGTGCCATTACCTACAATATTCTGATATGCATGCCTATACAAAAAATTCATAGTTTTGCAGATAATTTACTATTTTGGTATTCTTGGACAGCTGTGACCTTGACCTTTGAACCCATGACCCTGATCTATGTATCAAAATGATCGTCATGTCAATACCTACAAATAACTGAAAATCCTACGCCATTATCACAAGAAATGTTAAAAAAATTATCATTTTTTATCAAAGGTCAAAAACTGGGACATGACCTTGACCTTCGACCTTGACATCAATTGGAAGAAAATTGCAAGACAAGATCAACAGTGAAAACTCCATACAGTTATCTTCAGCCGTTATGAAGTTATAACAATAAATGTCTCATTTTAAAAATTACGTAATTTTACGCAAAAAACGCGTAACCCATTTTTCGTCTAATTTTCATGAAAAACACAATTTTAATGTTCCCAGGTATGCTGAATCCAAATATCAAATCAAAATTTGCCTGCACCTTTTGGTTTCAGAGAAGAAGATTTTTTTGTCTTTTTGCTATTTTAGTAACAGCGGCCATCTTGTTGGGCGTGGCCAAACCCCGAACACAATTTTGAAAGGCTGTTACCTAGGCATGATAGTCACCGAGTTTCATCAAATATGGCCCAGTAGTTTTGGAGGAGAAGATTAAAATGTAAAGTTTACACACGACGGACGACGGACGACGCACGACGGACGACGGACGGTGATAGATTGCAATAGCTCATCTGAGCCTTTGGCTCAGGTGAGCTAAAAAGCAAGGTTGTTTTTTTCTATAGACTTAGTCTATAATGATATAAAATGCGAAATCCCGAGCGGCAGGTGTCGAGCAAAATCCATCAGTTTAAGCAGGGGATGTGTTAAAAGATGCCTATCCTCTTTAAACATGTTAAAATACTGATATTTTTTTTCTAAAAATTCCTTATTATATAACTACCAAAATGTTTATAGGTTCCCATAGTGGAATTCCGAACGCAAGCATTGTATTAAGAAAAAAACTTAATTTCAATTTCAACGAAAAATTAAAGTAACAATAATCGCAAAATGTTAAAATTAAATAAAGAAATGGGAAAATTTCCTAAATTCTTAATTACTTGGTTAGACGAGTGCTTTAAATTGATTGCCGTGTGAACAATGTCTGACAAGCGTTTTATCGACTTAAAGCGGAAGTAAAACTTTCGGAATATCTCGTGAGTTAGCATTATTGATAGCGATAATTCTAGATAGGCTCTAATGGTTAGCATTTGTATACACAAACGACAAATATGGCGATGTTCAAAACGTTGAATTCCTAAGCTAAGCACAGGTAACGGGATGAAGTAATAACATCGATAGGTTACACCAAAGATTAAGAAAAGTATACTAAATACTCCCGTAACTTGCAAATGTCTCCACAGCTACAGTGTCTCGACTGGTCACTTTCCAAAAAATAATAACCGGCAAAATAAGAACATAAAAAATCTGAATCAAAATAGATCTAGAAGGGTAATGAAGTAACGCACGCGCTCGTGTGTGTGTGTGTGTGTGTGTGTGTGTGTGTGTGTGTGTGTGTGTGTGTGTGTGTCACAACATGTTTCACCATGTAATACAATTATGACACTGTATATGTAAAATTATAATGGATGGTTCTTAGTTTGTGGCAGATAAACTTGTGGCTCTGAATCAACATGTCTTCTCTTTATGGGGATCTGCAGTTCAAACAAGATAATACAATGTTGTTGATAGTGTCTCATTGCAGAAAAGAATGTCAAGCCACATTTGACACCCCACCCCATGATGTATCCTTTTGTTAGTTTACCTTAAGTTCTTCAAATGTGTCAAACAACACTAATCACTCTTGTACGGTAGTTTGGATATCACTCTGGTAAAAAATACTGTCAGTAAAAATCTAACCTGAGACAATATAATGTTATTGCCAGATTGGGAAGTGCTGGAGTGGTACGCTTGTCTGCAGTGTTCTGACTCTGTAAGCTAGTGCCCTAAAATCTTAGATTACCAGTAATCCTAAGTCTAAGAGATAAATAAACTTGATCTCGCCCTGAATAGTCAAATTATTTCTAATGCAACGTCAAACAACATTACAAACATTTACATCCAAACTTCATTATTTGATAGCCATTTATTTTAGGAGCATAAATGTTTCATGTGTTTTGAAGGACATTTTAATTTTAATTTTCAGACAGTCCAGGCATTCATAATATTGGATAATAACTATCTGAAAAGAAGAACTAAACATTCAGTGACCATGCCGTCGGGGAGTGTGAATACAGATAAAGTGTTTAGTGGGGCTGGTCATCCTCAGAACACAGCTGTGTTAATGGACATTATATCTAAACTGAAATATGACTTAAAGCAGTGTAATAATGAAAAACAGAAATTAGCAGAACAGCTGAATTGTTTTATAACTTTAGTAAAAAGGTATGTTTGTATTTATCATCAATATCAATGTGTTCCCTAAGGTTACCATTTGATACCCCATAATGTTTGTAAGGTGGCCAAGTGGTCTAAATCTTATGGATCTCAGCATCTAAATGCCTAGGTTAGAATCCACCTCAGGACAGGTCCTAATGTTAAAAAGCTTGTCAGTTCGCCTTCAGAAGGTTGGTGGTTTTCTCTGGACACTCTTGTTTCCTCCTCCATTCCAGAACCGATCACCTGTTAAATTTGATTCCAGATTGAGCATCTAACAATATGGACATTCAATTTTAAAAAGCTTTAATAATCAAAACAATGTTTTGATCAGAGTTCAAAATTTTTTTAATATTTAAAGTATTTTGACATATATTAGATATTCAGACAACCTATTCACCTTTCCTGATAGCTTGATATGTTTTCAAAGTAAAACCTAATTACAACTCCCTTTAAAATTTTTGCCACCTTACTTATTGCTGCAGTATTATTTTGAATTTCAAAATTCTATTTCTTTTATGTTTTTAATTGCCCATGATTAGAAATCAAACCTTCTTATAACACCAACTGTAAAAAAAGACAACAATGAATCAAGGTTTTACTGTAGTTGATAAAAGAAGTTTATTTATTAATGATTTCAGATCATGGGAAGGTGACCACAATGCAGCACTTCATCTGGGCAATATTGTAGGTAAGTGGTAACTGGTGAGGTGAAGTTGGATGGATGGCCAAGTGTTCAAGTGAATAAAGATGTGGATGCATAATTCAAGGGTTTGAGCACCAAATCCTCCAGCATTCTGAATATTGTAAACATATATATTAAATTTTGCGTGTATTTATTTCCGTGGTATGGGAAATTTAGACATATCCGCATAGATAAATTTTGCCTTTTTTGAAATATGGGCTATAACATCATAAGTATAATATAATTTTCGCGCAAAACAAAAAACCATGAAATAAGTGAAAATTAGTACATATCAAAAAGAAACATGTTTACAGAAAACAGGTGCCCCAAATAGCACGACAAGGAATTTTCTGGCCACTCACATGGTCAGGTAAAAGGACCCTTCCCTAATGCCAAAAAGCATTTTTTCCTCAAATTTATATATAAATATTTCCCAAATCTGCATGAAATTGAGGGTGAAACTCAGAAAAAGTGTCAAACACCCCACAAGCTTGTATTCTTTTATAATAACCTGCATGTGTGGTGTATTTTGTAATGTACATCTGTTACAAGGGATGGAACTGGTTTGAAAAAAATGTATACACAACACTAATATTATTATTAAAAGATATCAGAGTTTCTTTGTTTTTCTTCTTTTTCTCAAAGTTTGCATTTTCAATTTATTTGCATTTTCAATTTATTTCCCAATTTCATTTTGAGGTCTTTTACTAAATTTTCCAGAAAAATCCCTGAATGCTTACAGATCACACCAGGTTTGAATCCGAATCAGGGCACATTTTTGTGTGGCAAAGTTTGTTGATACACTTGCTGAAGGTCAGTGGTTTTCTCTGGACAATCCAGTTTAATCTAGGGGTGCCTTAGTTGCTTATTATAAAAATACATTTACCATGTTATGAACATTAAATATATAAGTATCTCCATATGTTTTGGTTGATATTTTCAATCAGGGTTCTGATCAGATCTATCAACCATGATTTTTTCTTAACCTCTTTTTTTAAATATTGACAGGTGTTATGCCTCCTGAAGAGTGGAATAATAGCTATGATGGAAAACTTAGAAACACACCTGTACCAGGCAAGGTAGGTGTTGGAGGATAGAAAGTAGTTGAAAAATAAAATATTTTCCAAGCATATATAAGTATTATATAGACTGTTTGCATAGTACTTTCCTCAGTCTGTTTTAATAACTTTTTAGTGGTAAGCATCCTCTTTAGTAGCCACATGGGCCTACTCTTTTTCAAACTCTACAGAGGTGTCTTTAGTGTGCTCTGAGACATGGGACCTTGGTTTTGAGTCTCATTCAAAAGACTTTACTAGTAATTAGCTGTTCACAGCTCTAGAATGGGCAGGAGATTAAAATCATCTCAGAAAATTTTTAAGTCCAGAGTAAGGTTCTAACTCACAACCCTTGACTTTGAAAGCCAGTGACAGTACCACTTGGCCATGTCTGCCCATGGTTGTCATACTATGTAACTATTAGATTTAGATTATTGTCTAGATTAAGGCTACCATTTTGTTCTGGTAGATTTTGGAATAAGTAAGAGGGTTAGTGTTAAATTGAAGGAGGGGCATAAAGAAAAATGCAAAAGATATAGTGGATTACTGGATACATATCTCCCAGCACAACAGATTAACCAATCAGCACCCACTGCCAGATACATATCTGGCAAAATTGTGGTATAAAAGTGGGACACAAATTTATGCTAACCATCATTGACTCTGATGAAGGATTACCAATATCCTAAACTGGTCAGGCTACATAGTTTACAGGACACAGCATACGTCTGTCGGACTCTGTCCCATAGTTTGTGTCATAGTGGACCAATTTAGTTGGTATCATCCCTTCACTTGTTAAAAGAATTAAACTTTTGGACTTGAATGTACTGTGGTGATAAGTGAATTGGCAAAGTTATCGAATGGCATTATAACAAGGCATTACTTTATTTTGTTGGCAAAAACAGTTATGAATTGGGAGAGATTTGCTATCAAGCTAACAGAATTATATTATTGCTTATATCATGACCACCATTTTCTTCTGTCAGATTTTAACATTATAAAGATAGAGCAAGACATTAAGAAAAATATATAAGAAACAGATTTTGGGGCTTCAAAGTACTGTGACAATCAGTAACGTGGCAAAATTATTGAGAGACATTATAACAAGGGTTTTCTGTATTTTGTAGACAAGAGCAGTTATGAACTGGGAGAGATTTGCTATCAAGCTTTTAGAATTAGACTACGCCAGAATGCAGGAAGAGATTCATCACAGACAGCAACTACACCTACAGAATAGAAATCTGTACATGGATGCTGTGCTAAATAGCCATGAAAATGAAATGTCCAAATTACCTTTACATAGACGAAAGAAAATGGATGAAGTTGATCAAAGATTTCTGAAAACTTATACAAAGGTGAGAGACTTATTTTTTTACAGTACATCTCTGCCACATCACCCTTTAAGAATGGAGTGGAATAATAGTGTTTAATGCCCTAGTCAAGATTTGTTCACTTATATCGAGGCAGTCAGTTCTGAACTTCGGGGATGGTAGACGAAACTTGAGTGCCCTAAAAGAACCACAACTTTTTACAAACAAATTGAAAAACTCTCCCTCACAATGACCTGCCCTTGTGGGATTTGAATCTAAGTGGTGCATTGGACTATCAATGATTCATTTGCAGATATTTGTGTTCGGTGTTTATGGACAAAGAGTCCATGAAGATGATTTCTATAGCAGGTTTTATTTGGAACTGAAAATAATGAAGTTGATATGGCCATTGACCTAATGAAGAAAAAGCAAGACAGGAAATGCTTGTTTGGTGATGAATTGGACTTAAAATTTTATAATTTTTTATCATTATAATAATTAAGACACCTGTCATCTGTAAATATTTTTGAAAAGCACTACTTTTGGTCTAAAAATGCTAAAATTAAAACCAGCAGAAATAGTCAGTTATATTTTGCCAAAAGCATATTTGTCAGTGTCCAATAATAAGTTTATGGAGCAACCTTTATAGTACTGTAAAACACTTTATTTTCGCGGCATGATACTTTCGCGATATTTGTATTAAAGTCATTTCGCGGCATGAAATTTTCGCGATATCCCGTTGTGAGCCCGATCCAATCGTGAGCCCCTCATGTAAAAGTCCATTCATATTTGTTCGATCAAATTTTTTTTCGCAAAATAACATGCACACGAAAATTTCATGTTTTACAGTATGTTGCATCCACACAGACAAGCTACATGTATCAGGTGACATATATTACCCTTTGGTCCTGGTTTTTGGTATCTAAACCTACAAATTGACTATGAAATCTAAGAGCTGACTAATATTTTGGGCCCAATGTAAAGAATTAAGTTCTAGAAATTTCAAAAATCAAATTCAAATATTGAATTATCTTTCTACAACTGTTACTTTTAAAAAGTTTTTTTTTTCCAATTTAGAATTCCGGTAATAACAAGAAACCATCCAGAGTGAAATCTGCACCAGCTTCAAGGCAGGTTCGAAACATAGTGGATGGTAAAAATGTGACGTTAAATGACCTACTTGTCAAACCTGCACAACAGGGCAACACTGAATCAAATAGAGTAAGTCCTTAATATATACAGGGATTCATTTGTGATTGAAGTGGAGTAATGGTGAACTATGACCTTTTGCAAGCAAACTGGTAAACTTTATCACAAGAGGATGTGCCCCAAGAGTGATTAGAACTTGAGTAGTGAGAGGCACACACTTATTGTCTACCTTTGAATAAAAAACACATTACTAAGTCAATTATTATGAATTTAGTGATCAAATATTTTAAATTAACTTGCCTAAAGGCTATCTCTTTATAAGGACCACCTGGTTATAGAGGCCAGAAGAATTTTATCTGAATTGTTCTTCATTCATATTGATGAACCTGTATATAAAGGCCACCTGCCCATAAAGGCCACTTTACTGGTTCCATTCGGTGTCCTTTATAGACAGGTTTGACTATATGTAAACATATTTACTTGTAAATGAACATATCTTGCTCTGTCTAGCAGCACTCTTATAGTTAATGTTAAGATGTATTTTGTGAATTGTCGTATCTTGCCTTGCCTAGAATCACTCTTGTTGTTGATGTTAACATGCATTTTTAAAAATTTCTGTTTTCAGGCCTTTTTAGGAATGTATCAGTTAGATAATGAACAGACTGGTTATTATGATCCGATCAGTTATGATGACCCAAAGAGGTATAAACAGGTAAATATTTATTATATCCCCCCTCAAACTAGTTTGAGGTGGGTATACAGGAATCACCATGTCTGTCAGTCTGTCTGTCCGTGTAAAATTGTATACAGGCCATATCTCATAATTTCTTTGGATGACTGTCATAAAACTTCACATGAATACTCTTTATGGTCCTAAGGTATGTCATGACCTTGAATCAAGGTCATACCGGAAAGGTCAGGGTAGCGAGAAAACATTAATTGTTGGCGGCTCTCAAGAGACAGTTCTAGTTTTATTTTAAAGTATACTTTGTAGTAAATACATAGCTTATGCATGCTTAGATACGGCTAAAAATCACGTAATCCATATAACTGAAGGCACATGTCCAATCCTAAAAGCTGTATCACCAAAACAGCAATACTATATCCTTTCACAAATTTTTTGCACACCATCCCTAGGCCTCTCTTTATCTTACATAAATGGGTACAGTACAGTGTTGCTATGATCCTGTCATTTATGAAGACCCAAAGAAATACAAACAATGATACTCTCTTATATTTGGCCTGATTAGCCTTGTAACATATATTGTATAGCTTGAGCTATGTTGATAAGGTTTTTTTTCTGGCTAAGAGGTCTAACCCTGAACAGATCCTAGTGTGAGAAAGTTTGTCAGTTCACTTGCCAATGGTTGATTGTTTACTACAGTTTCCTCCACTATTGCTGAATTGAATTGAATGCCTCTATATAAGTAAAAAAGAATCTTGACAGGGCATAAAAAATTTGATTGTTTTTCAGAACAATTTGTTTGATTTGGATACAGTTTTTGGACCAGATGACCCCATGAAGAAACCTCGACCAATAAGTGCATTTATGCCAAGGGAAAGAAATGCAACAAGAGCTAGACCAACAAGTGCTGGAGGTATATATTTAATACGTTTATTGTATAATAACCTCCAAAGTCCACACAATAAACCATTGTAATAAAATCATATTACACACATGTAATATCACTCCTTCATTAATGATGTAACATGATTGTTGTATCATATTATGGCATCATATTTTAGCTGGTGTAACTTGTGGTTTTGCAGCCATTTTGACTGTTCTGTTAAAGCTGAAAAAACACTTTACCCATACAAAAAATTAGCTGTCTTATATTATACAATAAACAGAATCTTATATAAGTGTTTATGTAATATTGAATTTGTTGAACTCATTGAATAAATGTTTTTATGCAACTCGCGTAAGGCTTGATGTATAAATGTTTTTCAATTTGTTTAATAAATCAAATGTTACATAATTACTCATGTTAAATACTCTCTTCCTCTCTCTCTCTCTCTCTATTGTGGACGAAGTTTCACCAATACACATATTATTGTGGGTGAAGTAGTAGAATTTTCATTTATCAAATTTCATATATATTCTTCTCAGTTGTTTTGTTAATTTGTTAAGCTGGTTAAACATGGTGAATAAAAGTGACCAGTGCCTTACATCATTTGCATTTTGTTTGGCTTAATTATATATAAATTGGAAATTAGTCACTTAAACTTGTACTTGACAATAGCAACTATAACTGAAACAACAATACACTAAACAAAAGAAAAAAACATTTTGGATCCAAATGTGAAACATTAGTTAAGATGGCAGTGCATGCAATTTCAAGAAGGTGCTTACCTTCCAGAGCACTGAACTGCCTCACCTCCCTGCTGGAAGCACACCACTGAGGTAGCTCAGTTGGTACAGTGCAAGTTGCTCAGTAAGAAGGAGGTTGTGGGTATGAATTCTGCCAGGTTCTGACCCAAGACTTAAATGTGGGTAGAGACGGTTCTTTCGCCAAGCACTAGGCATTTTGAAATGAAAGTCACGGTAGGCTTGGCATGATAAAGAACCCTGCTGTATAATGCCATCAGTGCAATGTGCAGGCACTTTTGCCTATAGCTGGCCACATCTTGATATAAGTGAAATATTCTTGACTTGGACTTTAAACACCATTGCTCAACTCTCCCTGCTGGATGTTCACATGTTTTACTCAATTTGCCAATTTTCTGTTTTTACTGTGGATTTGGGATTGATTTGAACATGGAATGTTAGGTTTGTTTTTGATTTTTACAAAACTTAACAATTACTAAAAATTCCTGATAAACCATAAATTTGTATATTTGTACTTTTTCATTTTCAGTATTTTTAACTCAAAAAAATGAACGACCATTGAAGTATGAGTCAACACGTCCATTTTCTGGCAAATCCAAGAAAAATAACAAAAAAGGTCAAAGATTAAGATCTGCAAGTGAACCATTCATAAATTTTTACGAAGAAGAAGATGAAAAGGATATACAAGAAGAAACAACAAACGACGCCAAAAATGAGAATACAAATATTTCATTTGAAGAAGAACTCTCTGATTTGGAAGAAACTACAGTGCAAGAAGATCTCATTTCTCCTGCGTTAAGAGTCCGAGTGAAATCAGCGGTAAACAGACCGCAACATGTCGATAAATTTGTAAATGATATGCAGCAAATGGCAGAACTAGAAAAAGACTTTCAAAAAACAGCCATAGAACTTCAGAAAAAGCTAGGTATAACTGAAATGGGTATGGTAAAATGAGTGTATTGAAAAGTAACAGTTATATAGACATATCATGTGTTAATTTAGTATTGCGGCCATTCTTTTCGTGTAAGAGCGATGTTCAAGGAAAATAATCTGGTTTAAGGACACTTGTACCAAGTACAGAAGAGCTTACTTCGCTGTATCCCCAGAAGTGTTTATTCTAGAAGGGACCATGGGTCCATTGAACCATTTTTTGCCAAATTACCCCCATTGTTAAGGCCTTAGGGGACTATATTTAACATCACATGACTGCAAAAATATTGATTAGACATTGTTTTGAAGCAAATTCTTCTCAAAATGGCCCCTTTTGAAAAGTTCTAGATTGAACAGTGTTGATGTCCAGAGGTATATTTTTGGACAGCAGTTGCTGTTGAAAATCTGTCTTTTCCTTAGATAGTACAATTTACATGTACAGTCAATCCTCACCTCTATATATGGATCACCTACTTTAAAAGGCCAGTAAAATTGAATCTCAATTGCTCTTTATTCATGTTATTTTAACCATAAAGACCACTTTTACCGGTTCCTTTGGGTGGCCTTTATAGACAAGTTTGACTGTACATTTAAAATCAACATCAACAATAAAGGAAGGCTTAACAATTTTGGTAATCAATGCTGTATTAAGTTGATATATATAAACAAAAATGATAGTAATACTAGGTATTGGGTGCTTAAACTAATGAAACATGCTGTCTTACCTCTATAACACAGTCTATTAGCCTAATCTAATATTAAAACTTAAGGTCAAACAGCCAGACCGAACTTGACACACCATACCACAGCCATGAAAGTCTACATACTGTATTTGATGTATTATGTAATGTGTTCTGTAATAACTCATGATTGCTTCATAGTGCAGGGATTTCATTGCCATTATATTTTTGTTGTTGTAAATGTTTATATATTATTGCTAGGATCTTAAATTGCATTCATTGCTTAACTTAAATTTATGTTTTTTAATTTTTATAATGATTCCTCATCTAATGCCATTGTTATAGTCTCATTCTAGAAATGTCATTGATATAGTCCCATTCCAAAAATGCCATTGATATAGTCTCATTCTAGAAATGTCATTGATATAGTCCCATTCCAAAAATGCCATTGATATAGTCAGAATTCAGAAATGCCATTGATATAGTCTTTTTTCGAGAAATGTCAGTTATATAGTACTATTCTTATATACTATTCCAGAAATGCTACTGATATAGTCTATTCCAGAAACACTGTTGATATAGTCTGTCCCTAAAATGCCATTGATATAAGTGAAATATTCTTGACTTGGACTTTAAACACCATTCAGAGATGTTGAAAATAGATTTAGTCATGGATATGATGCCCATAATTTCAGTTTTGTATTTAAGAAATCTGATAAAACTTGAAATTTAAGATAATTCAAGTCCATGTGAATTTACATAAATTATGATAAGATAAATTATAATTTGCTGGGAAAAATAAATAAAATAAATAAAAAACAAACATATCAGTCCATGTCTATGTCATTTTATGCGTTTCATGTCCAATAGATGCAAGCAACATGTGGTATTTTGTGGTTTGATGGTAATCCCCATTGCTTCAAATGTAAATATTGATTACCAGTAATGTATTTTTATATTGAAGATTTATTTTCATTTATGGTCAGAAAATTTATGGCATTAGTAAATTTCAGGGCTTTTCAAACAAAAACATTCGGATTTATTTTCAAATCACAATCCTAAAAGTAAAAAGTAAAAACTTTTAAAACTGGCAAAAAAGTTATGTTTCCACCAGTGAAGTGAGGTAAGGCGCTCAAGCTTACCTCACTTCCATGATTTAAGTTCATGCGTTTAACTTAATATGCCAGTTTTTGTTTTGCTTTTGGGATTTTGGTTTGGACATGGACAAATATGTTTATGTTCGATATAATCTTGAAATTTTTAGGTTGGGTTGCATCTTGGTACTATTTTAGATAGAAATAAACTAAATGTCCCGAGTGTAGTATTTCATTGCCAAAAATAGCAAAAATATGAAGTCAAAATGTGGCACTTGTTTATAAAAACCTACTGATAAAGAGTTTAATAAATGTTATTTTGTTAGACTATTTTGTAGAATTAATTGTTTATTAAATTTATATTTTATATAATAGATTTAAGAAAAGGGATGGTATTATTAGGGTTATACTTGACCCTAAAAGTGATTTGTAAAAAACTGGGGCAGTTGTTAAAAGCTTGATAATTCAATCAAAATTGGAATTTTTCATAATTTCAAATATGTTGTGAAATTAAAGTTGAAAATTAAAAAAAAAAGAAAAAAACGGATAGAATTTCATAAAAATAAAGCACATTGTTATGAAAATAACATTTTAATTTGATTTTTATTTATATTTTAAACTGGTGTTAATCATTGATTAAACTAATCAAGGTTCGAACAACTACTGGCCACTGAAATACATTGTACAGTGAAAACAATTCATTAAGCATACCTTTTAATGATAAACCCAAAATTAATTCACAGTATTTTGGTGTAATGAAAGGATGGTTAAGATAACAAAATACATTTTTGGCAAAAATTTGTCATTTTAGCAAACAGGGGTTTTGTTTTGGTCTGCAAAGAACTGATTGTGTTCAACAACAAACTTTACATTTACACAACTTATTTGAATATACAAAGTTCGGATAAGTCAAACTATTTTCATTTCCCCGTGGAGTTTGAGATAAAAGTCATTCAGGGTATACAATTTTAACAATTGTTCACTGGCTAGATTTTTTGTCTGGCAATGTATTTGATGTATACTTACTGAAGGCATTATTTTGATGTCTTTTCAAATATCCGTTCATTTGTAGAATAGCTGTAGTACAACATTGGATATTCCTGACCTCGTCATTAAAAGCTTCAATATTTTTGTTTTACTTTAATTGCTTCTATTTGATAAAAAAATAGTATGTGTTTTATTTGAAAAATATTGCCAAATACACAAGATACAAAAGTTTTGAAATATTTGTATTAAATATTAAATATCCGTCCAGTTGTAGTATAGAAGTATCTACCCAGTTGTTGTATTACTTAACTTGAATATCTTTTGTATTATAGAAGGAGGTTACTGTCTCCAAATACAAAACATTCTATGTTTAAACATGTATTTAATGGAATAGGATATGGTGGAATGTATAGTCTGTCAGCGATATTTTGGCAGAGTGTTTATGAACATGGAAGGGTCTATAATGTAAATATGGATCATATAAAGGTGTTTTTGAAATGAACTCATGCAGGCGTGAGTATACACATACCATAACACGGTATTGATGTCCCTGGAATAGACTGGTCCGTGTTTATAAACATTCTGCCATAATATCGCTGATAAACTATAGCTATGTAAATGCTTAATATAACTTGGGAGAATCTATTATTTACTTTTTAATGTATTTGTTTCCCAACTCGACAACCTTGTGATAGAGTCTTTTATTTATTATCAGATATCCGTCCAGTTATGATACAGGATCATTTCTCCAGTTTGTATTACAGTTATTCAAGGAGGATACTGTCTCCAAATGCAAAATTGTTATGTTTAAACATGTTGTAATTCAAATATGATAAGTAGAAATTGTCAAAATGTAGCGGTTATTATTAAATATATATATGCTTAATATAACATGGGAGAGACTGTTCATTATTGTCAAAACGTTAATATACACCATGCAATTCTTCTTCAAATAACTTATTTACTTCTCTATCGCTTTGAATATTACAGAATTTGATAAAATAATATACAAAATCGTTAAAGAACCAAAGCAAAACACTACAGACTTCCTAACTGGTCCAATTAAAGAATAAAAGCAATAACAGAATTTCTAATTGGAACCCTTTAGTATCTGACAAATTAGATATTCTAACTACATAGATATAGAGATCCTGCATGTGTGCCATGTCTTTAAACATGTTATTGAAAATAATTATTACTTTATGTCCATTATTTAAATTATATTTTTTGTTAAATATAGTTTTAAACAAAATTATTAAAGTATGCTTTGTAATTATTTCTTCTAATTTGATTATTTTTACATTTTATGTGGCTAATATGGCCACTAGTTGAATCGGTTTTGATCATTGTGACTGTTCGGTGCGTCTTTGTTACTGCTCTTTCGCAATGAATGGTCCATTTAAAAATGAAAGTCAAGGGTCCTTCAAAAGAGATCTGATAAACGGATGTCCCGTGTCACGGCGTGACACATAATCAAAATTAGGTACATTCTTTCTGATGGTCATGTTTATTTTGATGTGGAACGTTGACTAACAAAGTTAGATTTTACAAACATGGCGTCGATGTCTTTGTAAATCAAATTTGAATCTAAAATGTGACCGTGAGTGAAATGAAGCAAAATAATCCATTATGAGTTTATCCATATCGACAAGACTGTCTCTGACTGAAATGTTGAACCCTCGGTTGAGATTTCATTATCCTATATGGATACTCATGATTAATTCTTATATTCTTTCATATCTGCTCATGAGCAGAAAGGGTTTTCCCTATGTGATCTCACATGACCACGTGACCTCTAGTGATGTCATAATCAAAATACAATTACATGACGTCATCATATGTAAAACATGACGTTATCTTGCGGGAAAATGACATCCCATTCTTCACAATTTAGAAATTTTGAGTGCGTTTCAAATGATAAATATTGGATTTTTTAATGAACCACTTTGTTTTGTAGTTTATACATTTTGTATTTCATTATCCTATATGAAAACTCATGATGAATTCTTATAATTCCATTGTACCTGATACACGTTCAAATTAGTTTGAACCATGTTCTGGTATGGATGTTTATGATTTATTCAACACGTGGTCATAACCCACTTGCTTTTCCGGGAACGTTTTGGGAATATATTTCACAAATTGCCGGAATAACTGTATTTGAATGTCTCATCATTAATCCCAAAACTGATCTCGATACTAGTAAAAAACAACATGGCTTTGAACAAACACCACTACTTCATTTCAATCTTCAAGCTTTAAAAAAAACCATCACAAACTCTTTATAAAATGTAAGTTTTATTGTTAAGATGAAAATAAATGACTATAATTATGTGAAAACATTAACAAATGCATAACAAGACAATTAACAAAGACAAAATGAGTCGTTTTAGAAACATATCAACAAAAATACAATACGTAAGAAAGTAAACAACGGTTAACTTCTATATAAAAGCACCTGACGCGCACGTCCGTTTTCGTGACTTTATTAAAAAAGTTCACAGTAATAATATAGGAATGAAACATAACAATAAATAGACAAAAATCACATGACCATGTTGCTTTGAACAACACATGGTCAAGTTGCTTTGGACGACACATGGTCATGTTGCTATGGACAACACATGATCATGTTGTTTTCAATATCACAGAGTCAGCTCTTGATGAGCATTAATTGTTTTGCTGTGTTTCTTGACGTATGCTATTTGATTTTATAGGACAAACAGTGGTACATGTGAAAACCGAATCCCAAGTAAACCTAAGACATAGCTAACAAGGACAGAGGTTTAGAGCATACAGTCCAACCTGCCTTAAACCACCTCTATATAAGGGTCACCTGCCAGTGGAATTTTATCCCAATTTTTTTATTCATATTATTTGAACTTGTATATGAAAGCCATCTGTCTATAAAGGCCACTTTTACTGGTTCCCTTGGGTGCCTTTATAGACAGGTTTGACTGTACTGTTACAACTGTTTGTGAAATTAATCTGTTCTAACGGAAATTCTGCCCAATTCAAAAACAATTGTAAGGAACAGTCCTGTTTCAACAAGTTTCACTGTAGCATTTTCCTGAAAATTAAATAAAAATTCGGTTTTGATACCGGCACTAGATGGCTATGATAATACCACTTTTACACCCGTAATGAATCACTATATACAATATGAATGAAATATAATTAACACACCTATGTATGGAAACAATTGTAAAATTACAAATTAAAAACTCATTCAGAATCATGTTGGTTAAGAAACCTGCCAAAAACGATTTTAAGCGTTTAAAAGATACAACAATAACAGTTTTGTAACATCAATTATAAATATCACAGTTAGCTAAAATTAGTTCCATCAATTATCATTCCTTATCTTAAACTGGTTTAATAGCGACTTATACTTTTTTTCAGAACATACGATGTTGATGATAATGTTGTACGCGTATTGTAACAGTGAATTCTTTCCAAGAGGAATAAATCCGCCAATGTATTATATGAGAGTATCTTAGTTTTTAAAAAAAATTGAGAAACTGATATTGGTTCACAATTTTGGCCTAAGCACTACTGCATTATTAGTGACGGCGACCTATCACAAATTAAAATATAACTTCAACAACATTTGTTATGTTAAAGAGTGAAGAAAGATAGACGTCTCTGTGTCCAGGATTGCCCTTGATATATTTGACGTTGACGTTCCATAGTTTCATGTTCCTTTCACAAAATTTTGATTACACACGTGGCGGATGTAGCTAGCTAAACAGGAGGTGCTTACCCTTCCGGAGCACACGGACTCACTTCCCTGGTGGAAGTTCACTTGTCTAACCTAACTTGTAAATTCCAAAGTGTTTACTTTGCTTCTAGATTGTGATTCGGACATGGATTAGTATGTTTGTTTTTGATAGAACATGTAAGTATTCGCCGCTATTGAACATGTTACAAGTTTATGGTAAAACCTTCCAGGACCTAGTTCAAAGCTTGATTATTTTGATGCATTAATGATGATTACAAATTCAAAACATAAATAAAACAATAATATTATCATTATCAACAATTATAAGGAAAATATACTAAACCTAAACGTCTGTTAAAACTGACCAAACTTCGTACAACTAGGTCCTAGGGTTAAAGATGGAACTAACTTGAAATGGGCGTTTAGGCACGAATGTGAGATGTAGTAACATCATCATCAACAATGAACATTCTAAGACATCATTTATTCCAACTATCGTGGGGATAGCTATCCGTGGAAATTTTTAATAAAGAACATGGGAATTCGTCAAAATTCTACACATTTAACGAATTTGCATTCAACAACATACGAGCCTACGAACTCGAATGTATTCGTATTTATTTTTTGTGTTTCACCTGTAAAATACTACTCAGGTTTAAATGATATACCCTGCAACCGTTAAGTTTCAATCGCAGATATTTATTTTTTCTTTAGAAAAGTTCAACTGTTCAAACTTTGCTCGTGACATGAATCGACAAAATTAACAAATCATTATGTAATGAATATCAAGTTGATCACTTTTAAATGGCAACGTCCTTTTTCATTCATGGAGTTTTTTTACCATTCTATTCTTGTGATAATTAACTTTTTACGGATTTTTCCTGACGTTTGACAAAATTTGGTAAGAAAAAGAAATGGTTCTCTTTTATATGTATGTCACTGTATGGGTTGTATAAATTGTCCTAGGGTTGAAAATGTAGTCACTGCTTAGTTGAAATAACGTTGCTTGTATCTTCTCATTTAACGAAAATATTCTTCACTAAAATAAGCAACCCTGATCGGTTGTCTGGAAACATTATTGTACAAATGTTCCTCATGGCCGAATCCGGACAGCTCCATCGTAGCTGGGGCTATGACATTTCTCCATATTCGTTTATCGAATCTGCTGTTTCAAGCCGGAAACTCGGAATATTCTTCATTTGTCGGTGTACGAGCAATGAAGACGGTATTATCACCTCCGTCGTGCGCAGGTACACTTAACGTTTCCGGTGTGTAAATATCTCCTTCCTCAGACACTTGTTCTAGCGGAAATAGCGGGAACAATCCTGACCCACTAGTTCTTCGTAAAGGGGGATGTTCTCTGAAATTAAAACAGGATGACCATAATAAAATCTTTGCTGTTACCTGCGTGTCGTAAAGTCGAGAGATTAATACCCAAAATATTAATTTTAAAGCTCGGAATTTATACAATTTAAACTTGCATATCAATGATAATTTTTCACTGAACTCCTTGATTCATTTCACAAATGTTTTTACAATTCTTTCAGATGTGCTGCATTGCTATCTAAAAGATTTATGTAATTCAGACAATCTCTTGCAATGAAAATTTTATTAAGCTTGCAAGCTACTCTCATATTGCGTGCTCTGCGTTCACTTAAATTAGCTTGGCATATTGTCCATGTGATGATACATGGTGTGAATGGTATCGGGAGTTAACTATTATTCCACGTTCTTTTCATTCTCAAATTTGAATTCGCAAGTGACGGGTGTAGCTAGCTTGAGAGGATGTGTTTGCCGTCCCAAAGAACCCGGTCTCACCTCCCTGGTGGTAATTCAGGCGCTTAACTTCATTAACCAGTTTCAAAATATTTTATTCCCTTTGGGATTATGATTTGGAAATGGATTGCGTTGTTTATATTTGATAGCTAGTTGTCTATAAATAAGTAAAAAACTGGTCTCGATGCTGATGATTTTAGTGTTTGTAATTTTAACATGGTTGACAAACATAAAAACCAGGAACTGTTTAATAGCAAATGTATCTAAAATGACATTAAATCAGGTCATATTACCTGGATGATGCATCCGAGTCTTCTGCATTTAACTCATCTTCAGAGAAAAAGTTGACAGCACTGTCTTTTGACATCCGGTTCTTATATACGCTGCTTTGAAATATAGCCAATTTCCTTGCTGCCATTTCTAATTGTTTGTAGACCTTCTTGTCGTCGTTTCTAAAAACAAACATAATACAGAAGTTTTATATGAAGAATTGACGAAAAACATTGCAAACATGCAACTGTTATCAACAAATGAAGGCAAGAACAAGAATCAATGTTAAGAAAGAAAGCCGAACAACATAAGAAAGGACAAAGGCATACGCGGGTCACTGATTATAAAACTCACGACTTTTCAACACTAACGTACATGTACATTTACTGCTTTTAAAAAAACAAATAGAAGAAAGAAAACATCCATAAAACACAGAACAGTCATCAACGAACGTAATCAAGAACATGAAACAACATTTGTAAATGACAGTCGGAAAGATAGAGAACAAACTGATTATTAAGCTCTAGAAGTTATTGAAGGAATAATATCCTTTATCTTAAGAAAATCTACGAACAATACATGGCTCAATAAATATTTGATGCATTAAGATCATACATCAACTTTATATCAACATTCAGAAAAAAAACTTTGAAATCGTATGTAAACGACAGATGTAATAATTCGAAGCTGTCAACAGCATATACAGTTGCTAAATCACTTAGAAAACCAGTAAGACACTTCTATATCGAAAATACATTTTATTACAAAATGCTGTATAACGAAATAAAAAAGATTACAAATGAATTAAATGTTAGTCAAAAGGGAAACAGATAATGCAAATGAATACATGAACATTTGTAAGAATGAAATCACTAAAATGCAGTAGTAGGCATTTTTCTAATTTATAAATTTGATTTAGCAAATGTCATTTTGTTTGGTTGATTCAGCTATACCAATATAACCAATAAACCAATATTATTTTATTTCTAAATTATCATTAACAGTCTTACCTCTTTCCATTTGGCACATGTCTTTCTAAGTTGACGTCAATGATAGGATTACTATCAATCGTGTATCTATCGATGGATGACTGATTTGTTTGGTAAGCTGAATCCTTAACTCTCAATTCACTTTTATGTATATAGCTCATTATGTCTTCTTTAGATTCTCTTCGAGGTGAGGAATAAATGCTCTTTGAGGTTGAGTCGAATCCAGTGTCTGTGTCAGTCACGCTAAGAAAAGATGGATGTGTGTTGCTTTGTACAGTAACTACATTATCATTTGTGGCAACATGTTGCTCAGAGATTGTATTTGTCTTCTCATCTAAAATAGAACAACTGCTGTCTATTGTGTCACCCATTCCGTCTACAGATGCAGGTTGTTGATCAAGCAATTCGTCTGGATGGGGATAAAGCTTTTTAATAACTTTGGGAGAATGGAATGAATGTCTACGTCTCCTCTTACTTTGAGATCGGTGAAGAAGATCAGGTTCTGACATAAGTTTTAAATCCCTTGTTTGCTTGGTACTAAAGCTACTTAGATTCAAATCATTGCTTCTTGATTTTCTTACAGGTCGCATCACAGAATTTTCCTTTTCACTACTTGAATCTGACACATTCACTGGGCGATGCTTTTTTAAGTTTTTAGAATTTGCATAGGTTTTGTGGTTGGTTTCGATACTATTCTCTAAAGAATGTTTACTACGGTATGACGTCTTGATGAATGATCTAAAGACTTTTTATCCATACTTGGTTTTCGTTTCACGTTTGGATCACTATTTATACTTGTCGACCTTGAACCGTGACTACCATATCTACGGTCACTGTCAGACGATGGCAATTTGGAGGGACGGCGATTTATTTTAATCACGTATTGGTTTCGATTTTTCGATCTATGACGACGATGTCGATGCCTGTGTCGGTGAAAGTATTCATCTCGATATGAGTACAATGAGTGATCATATTGTCTGGGGTCCCTCAGAGAACCGGTTGACCTTACATTGGCTGCTAATCTTCTTTTTTGGCGTCTCAACTCCTCTTCTTGAAAATACTTCTCTAGTAGGAGATCATCATAGACATAACTGCCCTCTGCATCTCCAAGTGACGCTTAGGTATCATTATTCCATATTCCGTTTCAAAAGAGAGCGGTAA
Organism: Anadara kagoshimensis; assembly: GCA_021292105.1. Classification (NCBI taxonomy): domain Eukaryota; kingdom Metazoa; phylum Mollusca; class Bivalvia; order Arcoida; family Arcidae; genus Anadara; species Anadara kagoshimensis. The sequence goes on along the minus strand of CM037875.1, from coordinate 25,602,939 downwards.
CCCTTCTTCAGAACTGTATTCACTAAATGATATCGGGTATACTTCCTGTGAACTAAAATTTCGCCGAGGGTCAATCAATTTTGGATGATGATCGTCATAGATGATACCACAATCACTTCTTGCCTTGGAAGCAAATATTCGTCTTTTGCTTGAAGCATCTAAATTTGTAAAGGATACTTCATTTTCCTCTGTTTCATCGGTCTCTTCTTTGTGTAGGTCGTTTGGAACAGAAAGGGTTGCCATTTCTATCATTTCAGGTTCGGGTTCGTCTTCGTTCGAAGGGATATCCATCCGTCTGATTTCGTTGTCATTGATGATAACAATATCTGGATAGTAATGCAAGGATGGATTTTCTAGAGATCGTGACTTTTGAGGATACGGATTTTCATTTATATCGAACTGCTGGTTGGACGATTGTGAGTTATTCTCGGACTGACTTTTGTATTGTGAAAGACTTGATGTCCTATTACGCTTATAATCAAACGGACTTGGTGGTGGCTTTAACACAAACTTCTCTCCAACTTTCTCCGACATTGAATTTTCCGAATCAATATCAGTGAACGCTAGTGTTCCACCGACAAGACCGCCGACATTTACAGCACTGCTTGGATCTAGAGTTGACTTGTTTTGCGTCACCGTTGGATACTGTAAAGAGTTACTTCTAAAGGATGCATACAGTCTCGCTGCCGCACTTTCATTTTTAGAATCGATGGTAGGCGTCGTGGCAGCCGGAGAGGACTCTGAACTTTTCGCCTGTAAAATGAAAAGAAAAAAGAGATCAATTTATGTATTGTATCAGTTTTAATTTGCACAAATAGACGGGCGTTTCGGAATAAAATTCCCCGTCAGTAGTGTTCGGACGAAAATTCAAAATATATTAAATAGATGATGAATATAAGGACCAAAGTTTATTTTTACCAAATTGGCATAAGACAATACTTCAATACAATTATTTAAGCATAGTTTGGGTTTTTAGGTTCATTATAACGAGAAGTGTCTGTACAAACTACCTTGTCTTTCATGTTCCTGACTTCATCAATGACGATAGCCAAAGCTGGAAATCTGGTTTTATGTGGTTCCGTGAACGCCGGTGAAGCTGGAGATGTAGCTACAGATATAGAGACTGTGTTCCGTTTTGCTAAAATAACAAATAAAATAAACATTAAATTGTCGATTTTATTATTTTTCAAATTATACAATGATGGGGCAATAGTTAGTGCTGTGCACAAGGAAATACGTCCCATGTCGAATGGACACAATTAGTTAACGCTTAAAACAAAAATATATCCTTATTATCCTTATTTCTAAAAGAAGATTTAGTGGCCGGTTCACTGACTTGGTGTTAACCCTTCATTTTCGGAGGACCTGACCTCGCCTTATTTTTCAGTTTCAATGTGTTTACTTTGCTTTGGGATTGTGATTTGGATATGGACTTGTATGTTTGATTTCATTATCAATTAAACATTGTTTATTTAAGATTCGCTATAAGGTGTAATTACCAACTTGTAATTTGAAAATCCGTAACCGCTTTAGAAATAACATATTCTAGAATTTTTTCAGATAATACTTAGTTCCAGAATATCCGCCACAAGTAAAACTCATAACTGAGTATGAAAGAAGCATAAAGGTTTCTATAGATTTTTATTTTCTGTAGCAGTTTATTTCGAAATTTAAAAATAGTTTTGATGAATGATATAATTACCATCTTGACGCTTTATCATTTGTTTTGTTCCATCACAGCATTTGTAATGTCTCCCACAGTTTCTTTTAAATACAATAAGCATACCAAATGCAAACAATATGCCTAATATTACTATAAGTCCTATCCATATAGGTTCACCAAGAAGGGTCTTTGATGGATCCTTGTTTTTTCCAATCCTCACTGAGCACGTTACACCTGCAACACACCAATATGAATTAACATATGTTTACTCAAACAAAAACCTTTTTGAATAACACTTTTTTCACATCTACACTTCGAACCAGGTGTTTTTGAAAAATCAAGTTTTCATGTCAATATTATTTCATGGCATTTTTATGAAACCTGGCCAAATTATTCTAATAATTTTGGATTTAAAATTTAATTATCACCACTTTTTTATTTTTAAAATTGGTTTCAGATGTCGACCTTGGAAAATCAATAATTAAATAATAGTTATGAAGTATGTCTTACATACCTTCCCATTCTGGAAGACATTTGCATTTTGGAATCCAGCGACTTTCCTCGGAGCAAACACCGCGACCACTGCAATAAACCTGGTTACATTCATCGTGCGTCATATTGCATTTCGATCCATAATACTCTTCGTCGCACGTGCAGTTGTACTTGTTTCTGGATAATCCACACAAACCATGAACACAAGGCTCCAGCTCGCACCAAGTGACTTGACAGAAAAATCCTGTGAAAAATAGCATTTACAAGAATATTTGGTGTTTTTATTTTGGAATTTCAAACTTCAAGTTCAAATTGCAATTTTTTTTATTTCTCTCAGTTCATTACAAAATACAAATCGAGAACATTTATTAAATTATACATAAAAACAACATTCGAACCTTTTTGTTTCGGGCAGGCGGCTGGACCCAGGTCAATCAATATACCACTTATTTTCTTTGAAGCGGGGATATAAACATCTTGACATTTGTGCTCAAACTGCGGAACATTTGATGATGGTTATTAATATAATTTGCAGGAGGTATTTGATTTGAGTGTTAGGGTCTTTTGTCACACTGATTAATTCTAGTAATTGCATCTTTTGTTCATCTCTTTACCGTTTGATAGATTGATGATCAAATTAAATACTACCTATAATTCCGTTTCACTTACATTTACGAAGTTTTAATATTAAAATATTAACCCTTTCAGAAATATTGTTCATTCTCTTTTGTTTATCAAAGGATCAAGGTAACCCATATTTTATTCATGTTTGTGGTAAATTTTATATTATATTAATATATTATATTATTTTACATATTATACCAATTTAAATTTTACAACACTAGACGGCCGTTTCGTAATACAATTCCCTATCAGTAGTGCTTGTAGTAAAATTATGAAACCAAAATTGTTTTGATGTTATGATTGGTTTAATATTACATTACATGTCGATTTCATTATGAAATAGTCTTAAACATTACACAAGCGTTCTAGTATATTCATGTACATTGTTGTATAACCAATGTTCATCACACTATATTATGTTCTACAGCTCAAATTTTCGTTATTCGTAATAGTCCGTAAGATGATCGGAGGATTACATATTTGATAAAGAAACCGATATGCTTGGAGAATACAACCAACCTCCGGCAAGCAAACTGACAAACCTTCTCACATTTGGATCCTCCCTAAATGCGATTCAAACTCTGGCGGTGAGAGGCTCTATGATCTTAAAGCGCATGTCCCTACGTTGCCTTTGGATACTAGTAATGTTTTGCTATTTTTAGGCACACTTATGATTATATTTCTTTGTTTTTATTATGAACTTTAAACAGATAGAATACATGTATGTAGTGTGTTTTTGTTTTTAGAAACGTTCACTGTATAATCACACCACGATTGTATTATTGTAATTGTATCATCAAACGCGAAACCAGCATTTCATAGCTTTTTCTTTAACTATTTTTAAAAAAATTAAATAGATTACTAAGGTTATGAATTTTTTAAATGATTAGAAGTTATCACCATAGTTTTGTCTGATTACTTTTTAAAGTCTTATTTTGTTTATTATGTTGTAATTCAGACTGACCCTGATATCACAAGCATTCCTAAACTGAGACTTTCCTAAACCTAAACCTAGTTTCGAAAACTAGAAATACATATATTATAAGCTTGAAACGGTCTTCAAAACGAAACCTTAAATTCCAGAATATCTTAAAAAATAACGGCGTTTTCTAGAGCTTATTTAGGGATATTTTAGTAAAAACCAAGATACCAATCTAAAACCGCAATTCCAAAGCTAAGAAAAACGTTAAAGCTGGCAAATTAGGTGAACATCCACCAGGGGAAGTGATACCTTGTGGTCCGAAAGGGTAAACACCTCCTGTTAGGCTAGCTACACACGCCATGTGTGTAATCAAAATTGGGTCTGAAAGGAACATGGATCTATGGGATATCAAATAAATCCAGGTTAATTTTGGATGCAGAGACATCATAATTTTCACAATATTGTGATGGGAGTAATAATTGATTGATAGTGTAATTTTTCCCATAGTCCAATGTTCCTTTCACACAATTTTGATTACACATGTGGCGATTGTAGCTAGCTAAACAGGATGTGTTAACCCTTCCGGAGCACCCGGTCTCAATTTCGTGGCGGAAGTTCACGTGTCTAACCTGACTTGTCAGTTCGAAAGTTTTTACTTTGCTTCTGATTCAGACATGGATTAGTATGTTTGTTTTTGTTTAATTGAACCCTATAGACATATTCTGTTTTCCTTATATTTTGTAGAATACCTGTACATTATTGTGTGCATTTAGATACATGTATAATTGTTAAGAAGATCGTGACTGTCGCCACCTTGGATGATTGTATGGCATAAGAGATAGTAGGTATAAAAACTCTCATCATTAGAGCAATGGTGTTATGGGGAATGATGGATGCTTTGACAGCTATTAGACTTCAACATTTCAATAAGTATAAGCCAGAGAGCTAACAAAAAAAAGATTGATAGGTAATTAAGATATTATCTACAATGTGATGTAGAAATTTGTAAACGTAAAATATAATCTATTAGCCAATGTGGTGAAAACAATCACACAACATATTGTGATAATTATATACAGTCAAACCTGTCTTAAAGACCACCAGCGTTTAAAGTCCAGTAAAACTTTATCTTATTCATCGCACTTTATTCAGGTTTTTTTAACTTGTATATAAGGGTCACCTCTCCATTGAGGCCACTTTTCCTAGTTTCCTAGGATGGCCTTTATAGACAGGTGTGACTGTATTGAAATCAGACACAAAACTACAAACTTGTAAGTAAAGTTAAACAAGTGAACTTCAACCAGGAAATGTCACCAGGTGCTCCAGAAAGAAGGGTATATACCGCATGTCGAGATAGCTACACCCGACACATGTAAAATTAAAATTTGAAGGAATTATGAGGCGTCAACTATATCAAAATAAATTTGGAAAAATATACGTCATACATATTAACAACACTGTCATGTTGGCCATAAAACTTTTGATGGCCTTAAAGAAATCGTGAAGTTTAAACGGTTATAAATATGTGAAAATGGTATTTAGGTATCGACTACTTTTGTACACAATCTTCTGTTTTATAATCACTCGGAGATATTGGAAGCCTAGGCTTATCAAGGCCCTCAAAACGTTTTATGGCCGTCATCACAATATTGTTGATAAGTTTAATGTCTCTGTTTTCAGGATTGCCCTAGATATAATTGACGTCCCATGGTTCCATGTTCCTTTCACATAATTTTGATTAAACACGCGGCGGGTGTAGCTAGCTAAACAGGAGATGCTTACCCTTCCGAAGCACCAGGCCTCACTTTCCTTGTGGAAGTTCACGTGTCTAACATGACTTGTCAGTTCCAAAGTTTCTACTTTGCTTCTGGATTGTGATTCGGACAAGGATAAATATGGTCGGTTTTTTTTATTATATCAATATGTATTCATTTATATTGTCTTCATACTTTTATTGCGTTATGATCTTAATTCCATTTCTTATAACAAAGTATAAAATTACCGTTTTTTATTATGTTAAGTCGTAATTATTTCACTGATCCTCATCTACAAGAAAGTCAGACAGTAGATGCTTACCCTTGTAGAGCACCCGATCTCACTTTCAAGGAAGTTCACATGTATACGTTCAACTGTATTTGCTAGTGTTCAAAGCTTTTGCATTTGCGTTTGGGATCGTTTGTTTTTGGACATGGATCGGTATGTTTGTGCCGGATGTACAGTTAATTTGAATGTTGAATATTGCTTAAAATCGGTATGTTTGTGCTTGATGTACAGCTAATTGGAATGTTGAATATTGCTTAAAATCGGTATGTTTGTGCTTGATGTACAGTTAATTGGAATGTTAAATGTTGCTTAAAATCGGTATGTTTGTGCTTGATGTACAGTTAATTGGAATGTTGAATATTGCTTAAAATCGGTATGTTTGTGCTTGATGTACAGTTAATTGGAATGTTGAATATTGCGTAAAATCGCATCAGCAATTTTTTAGCTAGTGGCGACTAGAACTACTTTATTAATCTCTTTGGATTAATCTGTGAACAAGTTCGTATATGCATGTGAATTGCAAGTGTGTTTTATGGTCTACCTTGTACCAGCACCCACTCAAGACGAGTTTAAGGTGCTAGCGCACCGAGTCAGTACGCCGCAGACAAGCGTACCACTTCCCAGTCACATTATACTGACTCAGGGTAAACCAGTAAAGGCCAACGGCAAGGGAAATTCAGTTTCCCACATGTGGTCTGAGTGGGGCTCAAACTCTCAGCGGTGAGAGGCCCTGGATTTGTAGACTAACGTCTTATCCATTGTACGGTTAATTAGGGAATGGTAATTGATACCTTTTGATTGTTAGACTTTGGGGTATTGTCAAGTACATAATCTGTAGGAGGCCGATGACATAATTGATAATAATGATACTGTATGATAATTTGTAACCTCATTATCCGTACCTGTACAATTTCGCAGCATACTTGTTCGTGACATAACAACGAATAAGTGAAAAATACTGATAATAGACAAAAATTACAGAAATCCGACACCATTGTTAGTGTGTGATGATGGTGGTCTTTTTTATAACTGGATTTACGTCATTAAACTGAGTAATTACATTTTTTGTTAAGTTTCATTATAACAAACTAATAATTTCAAAACGAATTACCATTTTTGTCTTTATTGATCATTTTTAAATAAACTTAAATAAACATTGTTAAATATTAAATATCAATTACTTTTGCGCTAATTGATAAACCACCGGTTGTACCTAAAGTGGAAGAGTTGGGTGACTCAAACAGCGTTCAAGCCACAACACTGAATATTAACTCCAGTGTCCATCCATAGTCGGGAATTCTCAATTCTTTATAGTAAAAGTAACTTATTTCTATTTTCATGTGCTTATGTTTGAACCACCGGTTGTAACGTAAGAATATTCAAGGCGAATCCAAAATAACTGAAATTACACCACTGGAAATTTACTACAATGACCGTCCAAAGTCAGGAATACTATAATAATTGTTTACATGCGTTTGATTTGTTCTGCAAAATTAGACACGCTTTTAACCAGTTTACTCGAATAAACGTAATAAATAGGTTTATTCTAAAGCTTTATGTGTTATTATAACATGCTTATAGTTAGGACCAAGTACAATTTAGAAAGTCTTTATTCTTTAAATAATATTTTCGAATAGGCAATTTGCATTTACACTGTTCTTCTGTTGCAACAGGATTTTAAAAAAAAATTACTATCAAATATAGTACAGCGTATAAAACCTTTAAATAAAATCAGTGTATACTAATATATTTGGACTAAGGAATGAAGTCACTTTGCAAAGTGTTAACAAGAAACATATCACATACAAAGTGTTAGGTCTGTAGTTTACAATGTACTGTTGTTGTGTAAAGGACCTCTTTTGGCTTAGGCTTTATAAAGGGTTATCTGACAAAAACAATCACATCAATTCGTGTCCAAATCAAAATCCCATACCCAAAGGCAAACTGCAAATTTAAGTTATTCACGTTAACTTTCACCAAGGAAGTGAGCCCAGGTGTCCCAGAAACTTAAGCACCTCCTGATAGTCAACATTGAAAAAGAAAGGAAAATGAAATTATTGAATTCAAATTTATCCAGGTTAATTTTGAATACAGGGACGTCATACGTATCAACAGTTTTGTGATGACGACCACAACTCTTTTTGATGGCCTTGCTAAGCCTAGGCTTGCAATATCTTTGCGTTAAAAATGAATCACGTAACATACCTGTATAGTTTGTTTCACACTCGCACCGATATCTGCCGTCTTGCGTCTTTATACAAGTTCCATTATTCAAACATGTATTTTGATCACAGCTATCGATCGAACCAATGGTAGAAAATTTAGTTTTTGTGAGGTATTCCGGGTCTGAAATTTCAAAATAAAAAATAATTTTTTTCTGTTACTGATAAGTTTACATATAGGTTAAATATTCATGTAATTAAACTTCTCACAGTGTGGTTCAAGAGATGGTACCTTGTTACGGGTATCGTTTTGGTCCGGCGTACTGAAAATGAAAAAATATCGAAATGCATAATGACTCCGAAATAGAATTATCTGATAAAACGCAATTGCATTTATTTAAATAATTGGGATTTACTTTATAGTTGAGCAGTTTTAGATCAATGTGGCTAGAGCTTGATAATTGGTGTCAATCTTTCCGGAGCACCCAGTCTGACTCTTGTGATAAATCACGTACATTTATTTTAACTTAATTTACCAGTTTTCAAAATCTTTGTTTGCGCTTGGGATTGTAATTTGGTCATAGACTGGTATGTTTGTTTTGATTGCAAATACCATTGGTACCGCATACTTAAGTTCAGTTTTTGGTTCTTAAAAATAGTATTTATGAGAACGAAATCTAAGAAATTTTGGCAATTTGAACACCGAGATTCAATTAATTTTGGTAAATGACTTAATATTTAATTTGGTATTGTATTAACAGTAGCACAATAAATGCATATGTCCCGGGATAGCTATTTAGAAAATGATCAAAACTTGTAAATGTTTTAATCAAAAACAAACATGGCAATCCATGTCCAAATCACAATCCAGAAGCAAAGTAAAATCTTTAAAACTGACAACTTAGGTTAAACACGCACACTTCCACCAGGGAAGCGAGGTCGGGTGCTCTGGAAGGGTAAGATCCTCCTGTTAGGCTAGCTATTTCTTTTTATTTAAATAAATAACATCTGATGTAGAATATTCAAGAAATTGAAAAATATTTCTCAAGAATTTCACGTAAAAGAGTGGAAAGTAAAAGGCATTGGTTCAGCAGCTGTGATCTATTATTCAAATCGCCATCACTCAGTAAAAGTAACTCGCAGGATCTGGGTCCCATCAAGTGTCCAGTTTCTGAATTTCTCTCTGTCATATATAGTTAACGGCCTTGGAAAATCTGCATATTGACTTTAAAACAGAAATTAACAACTAAAATACATGGCTGGCAAAAGCCAATGCGATCAGAAACACTCAGCTCATTGGAAACAGCAAAACAAAACAAGACAGGGAAAGACAGCACAAATACATATTGATATTGCTGAAAAAAGAGCACATGATTCTGGACTAGCTCTGGAAGTACAATTAAGACATAGTCGAAACTTCCAAACTTATGAATAATCTTTACGCATCTAGTTCAAATAAAAAAGGGGAAAATAGGCTCATTGTCTTGTTGAATATTAATCTTAAAACACTTTATTCTGACTTATATTTAAATTTTACATGGGTTGGTATGTTTCTTTTTGTACAAATCACAATTCAAAAGCAAAGTTAAAACTTTAAAACTGGCAAAGGTAAAAAACGGTAAGTGAGGTCGGGTGCTCCAGAATGGCAAGCACCCCCTGTTTAACTATTTCATTTTTCAGTTTTAACGTTCAGAATATCATTGCAGACTGTATAAACAAATCAATTGGTAGAGTCGCACGAATGACAGTGAAGTAAAAAAATCTCATAAATGTATGTGTTGTGACAAAAGATTCGTGGATTTTTAATGGACCAAAACTACAACAATAGTACATGAAGACGCTTACCCATCTCTCTTTTTACTGGATATTTTAATCAAATCTATTATAAAATCTTCAATATATATATAACATACCTGCTTCTAATCTGTATTTAGCTGTAAAAAGTTTCTTTCCAGAACGTTCACCTGACACAAATTTTACCACTAGATCGTTCAAATAAGACTGAATCACAATCGGAAAATCTTTTTCAGCTGGTTTGGATAAATACGTCCAATTTTCCAAATTGAATATATTAGAATTTCCAAAAGAATGATCAGTGATTTCTAAGTATGTATCCACGGAATCGCTTTGTCCTTCAATTTGGAGTTCGTCAAAGGTTAATACTATGTTGTATCCAACGGGTGCATTGAGGTTGATAACTTGGCAAGTGTTCATGGCTGCGTTATCTGGATAATGCAGATTTTGAATAGTTCCAGTTTTATTTACATCGTCTGAAAAGTAGATGTTCTTTTCCAATTTTATGTCGTCTGCCTTCACTGCAAAATTGAAATTAAACGTCAGACGAAAACACATAGAAATAAAATAAAAACTGTTCATTTTGTTTTAACCAAGACATTATTGTTCCATTTTTTCTGATGAACGTTAAAACAAAAAACTTCAATCGTGTGTCTTTAAAACCAAACAAAAACCACAACCTCAAAACTCATTAAAGAAAAAAAGCTTTCTATAAAATATTTAGTTTTTCATTTTTATCCGTTTTGAATTACTTAAAAAAGCTTCAATCAGTAATAATTAAAATATTTCCACATGTTACTAGCTGTCGTTTGTTGATTGGCTTTTCAACTGACTGTTGGTCTGTGGTATTACCATGTATTAGTATAAATAGACAATAGATATGACAATATTCAATTTTATTATTGATTTTGTTGTGTATCTGATATCTAGGACACCTACGTCATACAATACATCATTCGTGACCACTGACAAAAGCCTTTCGTGAACTTAAGCCAAACATATATCATTGACATGGCAGTTGGAAAAATACATAGCAGTTGGAAAAATACATAGCACGACAATAGAATAATTATGTATAGGTAATTTATGTGGCTAGGATTAGCTGATTCGGATTTTGGATTAGGAAAAAACGACTTTTATGCCCAGGAACCTTCACGAAAGTTCCTTACCAAAAATATTTAAACGGACACAAGGCACACATGAAGCACACATAAACTGTGAGGTATTCTTTTTACAATTTGTCAATGAAACGACACAATCTTTTATTTTACCGAAATTCCATCTACCTATTGCCATTTCAAATTGTACCCCTATTTACCACATTTCATTATTATAAGTAAATAGTTTTGATTTATAACCAGTAAACCACTCTATGATGGAAACAAGTCAGGATTACCAAGTTAGTACATGATCTTCATGGTCTTGTAAGAGTAACCTTTCTATACTGCACAAGTTATTCCTTTATTACAAATTTTAACGTATATTTTTGAAAAAAAATAGGACGTCTTACGACCAATTCGATTTTTTCAAAATTTCATCATAATCTCTTATCTGATTTTTTAAAAATTTATTACAATGTGTATAACAAAGTGCATATTAGTGAAAACTAACATTATTACTTACCAAATGAATACTCAGCAGTAAATCCCTCGTTTAATCCAATGTAATTAGCATTAAAGCATACTTCTAAACTATTACTTTCAGAAACCACAGGATCAAATATGTTCAATATATCAGCAGAATTACACAACTTTAGAACTTGTTGGTCTTTGTAAATCACATTTATATTCACATTATTGCAATACTGATTAAAATAAAACGTGTTTATTTGAAATATCACTCGATGGCCTTCCTTGGCTGTAAACATTTCACAACAGCTGACATTATTTCCAAAAGGAAATGGGTAGTTTATATTGAGTATTGTGGATTCAGCTAAGGAATACTGAAGACATTTTTCAGGATTAATGGCGGACCAAGTTAATTCAAACCCAGCAGAGGACAAGGAAGAGTCACTATGAAAATGAACTGTAACTAAATGAGATCTGGACAGCAAGTATACTGGAGTTTCGTACTGATATAAACGGCCACAGTAAATTTCCTTCTCCAATACACCTGTTATTTTCAAATAATCAAAAAGGCAGTTTTCTTGGAATTCAATGTCTACCATGAGTAGTTTTATAAATATAAGTTGACTAGAATTAGTTCTTATCACAAACGTGTGGTCATAATTGGTTAAATATTGACCATTAGAATCCAGCAGTGGTTTTAGTGTCCCATTATATGTATCGTAAGTATCAATATATGTCGTAGGCACTACAAGTAAATGAAAATCTAATTTTATTAACATTAATTACATGCTACATACGTAGAAATATTCGCTGTGTAATAATGTTTGCTATTTTCGCGGTCGCTGATCACCACCGTGAAATTTTGTCAGATGCCTACACCACCTAAGTGACCGCGAAAGTTTATACCAGCGAAAATGCTCTCCATACCAAAACCGCGAAAGTTCATACCAGTGCATATTTGCATATATATGATAAATTCATTCGGAACTTTTAAATATACCGGCCAATGTCTAACTAACAATTCAAAAATAAAATTAATTTTGAAAAAAGCCCTGAAAAATTAAGATAGACACGTGAACTACTATCCGGAAAGTTAATGAGGTCGGGTGTTTGGTCACCACTCAATCTAGCTACAACCACCACATGTAAAATCAAAATTTAGAATAATGATATACATTAATGTATATCCATTCAAATGAGAGTTAATACAGGCTGTACAGTCAAGAATTATATCTCAGCTCACAATAACTGATACATACAAAGAACATAATTCATTCAGCAACAGAAAAAAATATAAATCTATTATTTCAAGGAATTTTCTGAAAATAACTATAACAACATATACTAAAATATTTGATTGTGAACAGCTGCAGGAAATAATGAAGAAAAAAAATCACAAATTTTCAGGTTGCACTGGATAAAGTGATCTAGTGGTCACTGTGAAATACATCTTAGTGCATCAGAACTAAGACACTTTAATTGTAAAATAGAGGAAATATTAAAAGATAATTAAACTCAACCCTAACCTTATTTTTGTGTTTATTATATTGATAACCTATTAGAATTCTCGATTTTTACAATCATGCCTTTCGGATAGTTTATACTGTTCCTTTTATGTTTTTGTTAATCTACCCTATTTGTTATATCACATTGACATAAATATCGATTGTAAGCTGTCATATTTTCACATATCATGACTTTCATTTATAAATACGCGTCAATGTGTAAATTATTTTTTAATAACGTTATTTCTACGTCAAATGTTAAATTAATTGTAAAGGAATCTACAGTTTTTAAAATAAACAATGTTAGCTAACAATTATGCAAAAAGTTTCAATTCAGAATAATTTTTCATACTTATATGCAACTGGTGCAGAAATATTAACACACTTTTCAGAATAATTTTTGTTATCACGTTTTATATTTTTATTTGTAGCATTCTTTACCAAAAGATTAGCATTTATACACAATACCTGAACAACATTTTTTTTATTATTCCTGTTTTCAACTTTTGAACAGTATCAATGCATGCGTTTCCAAAATAACGATACCTTTTATGTTTACTGGTATTTTGCAGATAAATTGCATTGGCTGATCACAAGGCACATATTTCAACATTCTACCATCATCCGTTGTTGTACTGCCATCCTGAATGGTATTGCCAATGGGTCTGATTTTGCAAAATGAACCTGGAAGGGAGAATGGTGGTCAATTATATATTTGAGTGTATCAAGTGCATTTAAAAGTCCATGGTAACGCACTAGACGAACAGTAACAAGTGGAATCTGAGGAGGCTAAGTTTCGGTTATAGACGAATATAAAACATCACAATTTTTTAGTAAAAAAATGACATGTATGTGCAGTTATAAGGATAATAATAACTAAACTGGACAGTTACTTACATGTCCAATATACTCGTGATGTTCATCAGTCAGTCTTGGAAAAATTAAAATGAATAAAGTTTTGACATCTTATTGAAGAGTGAAATGTGCTAGAACCACAAGAAGATATTGTTTGATTTATTACTGGTCTTGAGTTCAATATATTAGACCTTTTTAATCAATTATTCTATATAAATAGAAGTCATATACATGTTATAAGTAAAAGATAAGTGTAGTCATTGGACCAGAGTTAACATATCTTTTATACCGTTAGTTCAAACACCAAATGAAACACAACTTGCACCATGCAACATAGAATACATCTTTATAAATGATATTGCGATGATAAAATTGTTATCTATCTTTAAGGAGGTCCGGGTTCGAACCATGGTTGGGGTGTTACAAAGACATGATAACAGATAAAGACTGCTATTTCGCTAAGCACTTGGCATATAGAAATGAAAGTCACGGGGTTCTTCGAAAAAGACCTATGTCCCGAGTCAACGCACTGCAAAGGTGAACATATTTCACTTTAACTGATGACGCGTCTATTATAAGTGAAACATTTTTGACTGGAGCATTATACCCCATTCAATCAATTATTCACTCTATCTATCTATCATTAACAATCTGTTGATTTCTCTCATGTGTCATCACCACACCTACCTGTTGAATTTTCAATGAAGCTATTACCAATCCAAAGGACCAATTCTGATTCTCCTAAAATGTTAAAAGGGTTATCATTACAGCAGAATTAATTCCCACGCAAACATTGATATGTATTTAAATTCCCATCAACAAAATCAGAGATTTATCATACATTGACGATTTAACAACATGCTATCACAATAATGAAACTGGGTATAGCAATCAATACGAACTTGTTTTTTAAAGGTAGCTTGATTACGTAATGTAAATAGATTTTGAACATTAAGCCATAATCCTAGGTAGAATGTGTTATAAACACTATATAGTCCAACCTGCCTTAAATGCTACCTCTATATAAGAGCCATCTGCTTTAAAAAAGCCAGTAGAATTTGTATCAAAATGGTTCTTTATATAACTTCCCTTGGGTGGCCTTTATAGACAGGTTTGATTGTACATTTCTTTTCTTGATTTTTGTATATCGTTTATTTGATATTTTGTTCTTTTTTTGTTTTAGTGATATTAAAGCTTCTTGGTTTCGGCTACACATATATATTTTTTTAAATTCGGCATTTAGAAAACACTGTTTATAAGTTAATAATGATAGTTAAATATCCAGTGGCGTGGTTAAATTAAGTTTTGCAATGTCCTGACCAATACATCATAATTATTTTTAAATACTGAAGATGAATTCATTTTAGCGCAAGTTACAATTGGGATAAATTCATGGGGACTTGAATTAGCAAACATTCAATTGAGCAGTGGATTAAAACTAACACTACTTTATCATTCAAAAATTTGATAAATTAGTACACCGCTTAAATGAATATATTTGATAAATTAGTACACCGCTAAAATGAATATATTTATCTTAATATAAAGCTTTTACGTACAAGACAAGGGTTTCCAAAATAGTATTTCATCATAATTAAACATATGATGTAATGCTGCACAAATAGGATTAGATAAAGGTCAACAATCAAATATTAAATTATAACAATAATGAACAGTGTAAAACTGTGCAATGAAATCAAACTTCAGACTTGGGTAGTCTTAACTTAATTTATAGTCACATTTGATCATCATGATATCCAAAATACTTTTAGTACAACCGATCATTTTAAAAATCTATCGTTATTTTAAGATGACTAATGAGACATTTTCGTCCAAGAAGTCTGCATGTTCTGCAAAGGTAGTGGGAAACATACGGTTTTAACCGCGCTATATTTATTGGTCTTCCCGGTGAAATTTTTAAATTTCTATGCACGTTTTCTCGGTAAACAGTCTTTCTTCAACACGAAACGATTCCATTTGATATTCGTACAATAAGATTGTTGTATCAAGTAATTTTTAATATTTATTGGTGTCATATTTACTCAAAAAATTACATAATAAAACACTCTAAAAGGTTGAAAACTAAAACTCAGAAATTGAATAGTGTTAAAAATCGGTATATGTAGCGATAACAGCGGCACTTTAAATGATCTTACTTTTCACTGTTCACAAGACTTACGTTTAAGTTAAATAGCACTTTATTTTTCGTTAGATTTTCTGAATGAAAATCTGGTCATCAATTTTATGATTGCCTTCTTCATTACATGTGTAGCATTTGGCATCTTTAATTTCATTTGATAATGCGTTTGGTTGATATTTTAATGGCGTGTCTTGTGAAGCTCATTTTCGGAATCATTACCATTTTATTCACTATTTCAAACAAACAAATTGCCAAATGTGAAAATTTACTTACCATGCAAGGCACCAAGGACATTCATCCAAAAGTCTAGTTGCGGTCCATTTGTAACTAAAGCACCACCTAATCTTGAGCATTTATCTTTAGCATAGGTATATGAAAGACGTTCTTGAAAAACTGACGTATAACAAAATCTTTGACGTGAAGCAACTAGATTTACATTACTATGGGAGTGGACCTGAGTCGTATTTACATTTTCACATCTGAAATCTAAAAAAAACAATTCAGACATAATTACACATTATACCAGTTATAATTTTACAGCACTAGGCTGTTTTTGAATACAATTCCTTAATCAGTAGTGCTTGGACCAAAATTATGAAACCAAAATTATTTTGAAGATGTTGAAAAGCTACCCAAAGGACCAACATACATTTTACCAAATTAAGCTAAGGGAATACTTTGCATGAGGGAGTATACCTTAGTTTTTGAGAAATTTCAAATTTTAAGTTGCAGGAAATTTAGACAATTATAGTATATTTCTGACAATAATACGAAATTATTGCCTACTGAATTTTTTATATCCTCGGGCACCAGCCACCAGCAGAGATATCGGCTCAGGGGTTTAAATTACATATTATACCAGTTTAAATTTTACAGCACTAGACGGCCGTTTCAGAATACAATTCCTCATCAGTAGTACTTGAACCAAAATTATGAAACCAAAAGTGTTTTGAAGATGTTGAAAAGCAACCCAAAGGACCAAAATATATTTTACCAAATTAAGCTAAGGAAATACTTTGCATAAGGGAATATACCTTAGTTTTTGAGAAATTTCAAATTTTAACATAACAATATAACAATGATTCTCAAGAAATATTAAGGACAAACCTTTTCAGAACTGGTGAGCTCTTGCATAGCACAAATACCTCTATCACTATTCAGTATAATTAAAGATTGTTGTTACGTTTGAGATAGCTCACACTATCATGAATTTTCCCTACAATTTTTTGGTTTCATAATTTTGGCTTAAGCACTACTGATGAGGAATTGTATTCCAAAATGGTCGTCTAGTGCTGTAAAATATAACTGGTATAATATTTTTTATACCTTATTTTTTAAATATCAGAATTATCAGAAATTACACAATACATATGGTTTCATATAAATACCATGGAAGTTAATACTTGTATACAGGATGATACAAAAATAAAAGAAGTACTACCAGAGTAGTATGTAATTCATAATTCTTTCATAGGAAAAGGCTGTCAATATATTTGAAGATCGCATTTTTTATTCCTTGTCAGATTATTTTTCTTTTAATAAATTATCTTTTTTCAAAATATATTAAAATACACCAAAAGTTTATCTTTATTTTTTTTTTACATAACTTAAAATAAATACACTTAAAAGAAATTTTCAGAATTGTGAATTACTTGATCAAATATAATAATGTAAGACCAAACTGCCAGGCAGTTGAGACAAGTGCGATGTTCTAAGATTTCAATAAAGTTTTGTATAAAAAGTGCCTTTATTCTTTATCTTAAGCTTTTATTTTATTATTTCGAGTTGAATTTAATTGGAACATACCTTTTGACTGTGATATTTGAGCTATAAATCCGGTACGAGAGACGGAGTGATCCGATTGGAAACGCAACATTAAAACATTGGTCACTGATGTCCATGTGAGCATTTTAAGTTTCTGATTCCAATTTCCACAGTAAACTGTAAATCCTGTGTCACCTGGATACGAGGACAGTGTGAGATTATCATACACGCAGCTGTTGATTAGACAGATTACTCACGTATTATGACAAGAAAAGGTGTTTTTTGTTATTTTATGCTATTTAATTAGCGATATCACATGTCAGATAAATAAACTATTGTATAATACAAATAATACTTAAACAATTTCAATAAAAATAACAATATACTGTAAATCTTGAAACAAAAAACTCTTTCTCACCGAGATCGAAAATCATATAAACACAAATAGACAAAATGTAGACACCATACTGTATTTGAGCTTTACAGAAGATGTTTACCCTTCAGAGCACCCGGTCTCACTTCCTTGGTGCAAGTTCACGTGTCTAACGTGACTTGTCAAGTTCAAAGTTTTTACTTTGCTTCTACACTGTGATTCGGACATGGATTAGTATGTTTGTTTTTGATTCCTACAGTTTTTATTTTTCATTTTAGAACACAGAACTTGTACGTGCTGTAGTGTTTTTATCAAAAGTTATGTTCCTTTGGTCATGGTTTCATGTCAAAAGTGAACATCTCAAACCAACCCGTAGATAGAAAGATAGAAAGCCATTGCCTTAGTTTATATGATTTTGGCCAATCTAACATTTCAGAAATTTCTTTCAACCTACTGTATGTAATTGTATTAAAGGCATTAATCACCAGTATATACATATACATGTATTTTAACCATGATCCATAAACCAAAGAAAGAAGTATGCGAGTTTCAGGTTTCGCTCTTAAAAATAAGGGTTGTAAGGTATTTTACTTTCTTTACATTGAACATGTTTTTGGTCATTGGAAATGGAAACAGAAAAATATTGCATTCATGTACATGTTAAACATTTTTATTGATGTCTTCAGTATTATCATTATTGTGTTGCCGCATGCTTTTTTCAGAAACATTCTTTGGTATATTTCAGATTAAGTGAAAATCTAAATATTGAAATGAAAAACGATAAAGGAATAAAAACGTAACGTGAACGAAGATAATTTTATAAGTACTTGAAAAAAACAATAAATGAGTTTGCGGTTTTCACTAAAATAACTATCGTTATTGTCTTTTCAGTATTTAAAATTAAACAAAAACCTACCAGTCCATGTTATTAATAGATTTAATTCAAGTATATGCTCTTAAGTTTCCCTCATAACGTTTCATAATCTATTTGTCTAGATGGTATCTAATTGCTTACTTTTGAAGGCGTATCTGTGCATTGAATATGTAATGGTATAAACGTCTCCAATAAAACCAAAGATTGATTACTATTTTGGTAAATATGGAAGTGGCTGTTTTGATCAATGATTTTATAATTTTTAAATATATATTTTTAATAAAAATATTCAGACAGAACCAATATTCACAAAGTATTTCCAGAATTATAGACGTTAAGACGACAATTCAAGAGCAATACATCACCCTTGTCTGAAACGATATACGCTTGTTTAGAGTGGAGTAGTGGTATTTAACGCAACGACCAAATTATCTCTCTTATACTAGCTTGACATTTCGTGAACAGTGTCAGTTAACGAAACTTTAAAAAAAAACCGACCTTCTACGATCAAACTTTTTATATAAAATTTAGCCGAAATTGGATTCATATCTAGGAGTGGTGAATGTGCTGCTTGCTTAGAAACATTAGAACTACAATGATGATTTTAAAGCGTCTTACCTTGAATCATTTTCGAGGTCGAAGTTTTTAAAAGTAATTTGAGGATGAGTGCCTAAAGGATACGATATACTAATAAAACAATCTGCATTGTCTGGATACGACGATGGGTAATGTGGACTTGATACAACTGTCGTTTCATCATCTTTCAAAGACATGGTTTTGTTACATTCGATTGGACGTGTAGGTGGAGGCATAGTAACTGTAAAAACACATCAAATAATAAAATATTGAATGAATACCTTTATTGACAGGATGTTGAGTTGAGTTGAGTAATGGTGTTTAACGTCCCAGTCAAGAATATTTCACTTATATCGAGACGTCGCCAGCTATAGACAAAGGTGCAGAAACTTTGCCTGTGCGTTGCGCTGATGGCATTATACAGCAGGGTTCTTTAGCGTGCCAAGCCCACCGTGACACGGGACCTCGTTTATTTTAAGTTCCCATCCAAAAGAACCGCGACTTTCATTTCGTAATGCCGAGTGCTTGGCGAAAGAACAGTCACTACCCACTTTCAAGTCTTGGGTCAGACCCGGCCTGGGATCGAACCCACGACCTCCCACTTACGGAGCGAGCACTCTACCAACTGAGCTACCGCAGTGGTCTTGACAGGATGTATTGGCGGTTATATATGTATATTAATATAGCAAGGGATATATTATCTGCCTGTTAAAAGAGACCAAATATGAATTTTGAAACTTGTACAAAGATATCAATAACAGCAGATCTACTATATTAAAACTAGGAATGTAAACTCGGATGGAAATCATTAACCGGTACTCGAACGTCTTTCCGATCGAATACTCGAGTAGTCGTTAAACATAAGGATCTCTGTAGTGATAAAATTAAGATTTATTATTTACGAAACAAAATAAATTTATTTAAATAAATTGACTCCAAATGAACATTTAGAAAACGTGACAATAAACAAATTTTCAGTCAAGAACAAAATAAATCTTACTAACTTTTATATAGAATGTGACCAGATCTTCAGCTCAAGTCAAAGTAAGTAATAATCTGAAACAACGGACTGATCATAACTAACAATATTTGGCACTTACAAAAAAAACAGGATAGCGAGTATTCGATCAGTAAAATTGTAACTGGTTAGCGATTTTCCGATCGAGTACTCGAGTACTTGTTGACAACCCTAGCAAAGACAAATAAGATATATCTAATATAAGCAAACAACAATGACCTGTCCGTTTGACCTTTCATTAGGAATATTAATATAGGAGGGTCCACCCAATACATAGGAAGCGTTAGGATTCGCAGTTTATATATATATATATATATATATATATATATACGTTGCCCATGATTAGTGTTCACATTATAGAAACGAAATATACAAACATGATCTCTATTACTAAAATTTACCTGTCCACACTTATATACTCTATATCAACATATTTATTTATATCTAAGACGTCTAATCGCTATTATTAACTACTTTTAAATAGTGTTAAATGGATCTGTTTGTAAGGCAATTGAAAATACATGTATATACATAATTGAGAAAATGAAATCATTAATCATACAATAATTAAGTTAATGCGTACAGTAACGTGAGGGCAAAATTTTTTATTTCTCCGAAAATAAACTTGAAAATGAAAAATTATCTCTCTGTCTTACCATTAGCTGCAAAATACATTTATTTAATTTTTATGTTTCATTCATAAAAACGTGTATATTTGCAGGACCACAAACTAGCTGTAAAAATTGGATAATTTGGGTACCCGAATTTTATTGTAAGCACAACACTGAGTATTTTTGTCATTGTTCGCCCAAAGTCGAATTTTAAATTTTAATTTGTCCCAGTGATCTCAATTTTGTATTTTCTTGTTTCTTTGTATGTTGTATGTTTTTAAGACAAAATAATATGATAACTAATTCATTTTTAAATAACTAATTCATTATCATTAAATAACCGTATTTATGATTTTTGGGGCACTTGTTGTAAAGTAAAGGGCAATAGAAGGCCCACTATTGGTACTTTAGCCAACCACACCACTGAGCCCTACTGTAGTGCCCGTCAAAAGCCTGAGCTTTATACTCGGTCATACAAATAAGCGTTTTCTCCTTTATTGATGTGTCTTGCTTGGTTGTTTCTATCATTTATTTTTATAGTGTTTCATGTTATTAATTATGTTGTCAATTACATGGTTTTCGTTTACATTTTTTGTTTTTCTAGTTTTATTAAAAGATAAAGAGAACATAATTAAACCTATAGACAATAAACAAATTCCCATTCATCTATTTTTTTATTGCAGCACGTCTACTAAACAATCATTAAAAAAACAACATATTGTTTTTATAATATCTTCTATATCTTGTAATGTAATGAATGTATATATGCCCAGAAACCATAATCATTAAAGAGACATTATCTATTTCAATTGTGTATAGCATGATATTTATTAATTTTTTGTTTTGTTTCGCATTTGTAGAAAGTAAACAGTGTTATTATGTTACACTTTCTGATGAGGATAAATGTAAATATATGTGCTATACTCAAAATATTTTATTAAAACAGGAAAAAGAAAATACAATGAAATTACAGGCTTGTTTCCTTTACGAATTTCAAAAAGATGTTTATATTCTCAATAGCCATCTTGTAGCAAAATAAAATAAAATTAAAAAAAAAAAAAAAAAAAAAAAAAAAATAAAACGTAATTAACTTTTGCATGCTTAGTATTTTTGATATTTTGTCTTTTTAAAATCTATCAAACTTCAAAACAACATACATGATGCCAAACAGAGTTTCCACAAGACCGTATTATACATACAATGAAACAGATAGTATAGTATAACCTGCTGACAAAGACTTTTAAGGATTTCATCTTAAGTGGTATTAATAGGTTGGTGGCATTGATTTTAATGGTCACCGTGATAAACGAGTAAATCAATGTTCAAAGAAGAGTAAAAAATAAGTAAGTAATCCCCAGTCTGTATGAACTCTATTATTTGCTGCGCTGCGGTAGCTCAATGGGAGAATGCACGTTCGGTAAGTGTGAGGTTGTGGGTTGCATCCCCGGCCAAGTCTGTCTTCCAAGGCTTTACAGTTGGTAGTGACAGCTTCTACTCTTTGTGGTTTGCCTGTGTGTTAAAATGGCTATCACTCACAGAACAATGAGAAATCAAACTCATGAGATGCATCCCATATCAATGTCTGATGTTAGACGAATTTTCTTCATAGTTTTGGAAAATAATATCGACAAGAAGTGTCTGGACAGCCGAAAGGAAAGAAGGAAGTTCGAATCATACGTCTCCCTTTACGGCATTTTTCCAAGTTTTTACTTTGCTTTTAGATTATATTTTTAAAGTTTATAGATGTAAAAAAGTGAAATAATAAGAATACAATGCTAGCATTTGAATCCCACCATAAGATAACATTTCAAGTCCTTTGTTCGTCAACAAAAAAGGACTCTGTTTGTAATTATCAAGTCATCATCCTTAAAACATCTTTGTAAGATCTTTGTTTTTGTAAAGAAAATTGTCTATACGATTCTCATTATAGGCAATTCTACAGAAATTTTACACTGAATTTGAGATAAGTATTCAAAACAGCAAGACAACTTATAATTAGTATTAAATGTTTGCATTTGATGTTTCTGTTGAACTTTTGAACTCGACAGAGGAATCGATAGATTGACGTCAAAGAAATTATAATTTGTCATTTGAACACATGATGCATACGAGATTCTGAGAAAAGGCAATTAATTAGCTTAATAAGGTCCGTGGAGATTTTTTAATTCTTTTCACTGATGTAAATGGTACCCAATGAAGAAAATAAACAGATTCAAAAGAAAACAGCTTTAAGACCAATCATATAACGTTGTAATATAGAATTTTCAGGTAATTGTGGTCCTTGGAGATTAAATTGTTCTTTAAACTAATTTGAATGTCAGGTCATGGTCATGGTCATAAGTAACCAAAAAGTATTCTGCATTTGTCTTAAAGTTTTGAAATAGAAAAAAATATGGACAGTGTTCATGTTTTTTGAGTATTTTTTTGCGAACAGTGTATAAAATGTCTAATTACAACAAAATCAGATCTATAATAACAAGAGCTATATCCTAATAAAAATTATAAAACATTTTGTTTTAAATTGGCATTTTTAGAGAAATTAGTTTTTTTTTAAAATACAATTAGTGACACTCGCCAATCCGTCACTGGCTTCAATGTGTTATCACCTGTTAACTACTGGTGACCAAGATACCGGTGAACTTTGAAAACTTGTGGCCAGAAAAATCGCAAAGCGCCGTGTTTTGTCGCAAGTTAAAGAAAAAAATCGCAGTTAGCGATGCCCATTTGCATTTTGAGTTTGCCTACATGTTTATACACAATGAAAGTATTCAGATATTTTGAGCTCCCTCCGAGAAAGAAAAGTAACATATTCATCACAGTAATTGGAAAGGTAAGATATAGCCTAAAAACTTGTTGAGTAATTTATGCTTCAAAACAGTCACATATCAAATCAAACACAAACCTTCAATGTTTATAACACAATCCCAACGGAAAGTTAAAGCATAAAAAACTGGTAAATAAGGTTAAACGAAGTATGAACAAGAAAAAATATCCATAATAAGACAACGGTGTGATAAAATACAGAAGTTTGACATAAACAACGATGACAAATAACTTCACAAATTTAATGATCTTAAAAACCAAAATGAAAAACACAATAAAATGCAAAACTAAAAAAATATTGTTAAATACAGAAATTTGACATAAACAACGATGACAAATAACTTCTCAAATTTAATGATCTTAAAAAACCAAAATAAAAAACAAAATAAAATGCAAATCTTAAAAAAATATTGTCAAATTCTAGTGTAAGAACGATCGTCGCAATATGAAACCAATAGCCAACATACCAATTGATGTTCAAATCCCAATCCAAAGAGCAAAGTAAAAACTTACAAGATGTGCCCCGGAAAGATGAGCACTTTCTGTTAGGCTAGCTATTAGGGAAATTTCAAAAAGATTGATAACATTTTGAAAAAGATAACTGTTCGGAATTTGAAAGATGTATCATGCAATAAATAAAAAACAAATGATTTATATTATATACGAGATCATATCTTTATTTAGATAATGTAGCTAGCTAAGCAGAAAGTGCCTTCCCTTCAGGAGCACCCAGTCTAACTTCCCTGGTGGAAGTTCACTGGTTTAACCTTATTTATTAGTTTCATGGCGTTTACTTTTTTGTGATCGTAATTTGGACAACGATTAGTATGTTTGTTTTTTATTGTAACACACAGGTCAAGTTTATATGAATTATATAAGAGACACAACACGCTTTAAGTTAAACTTCATTGATTCTTTTTAAAAAATCAAACACTGAATTGACAACTTGGTTTTAGAAAAACAACTATTCTGTGAACGTTTTCAAATTAAATAAAATCTTAATACAGTACTTTTCTATATAAAAACAAATTTTGAATTGTAACATGAATAAGTGAAACTATTATAAGATGATGCATTTTGTCAGACATATATTGTTTCATAAGACGAAACAATTTCAAAAATACCAATATTTAAAATTTGAAATTGGAGAAACCCAATTTTAGTTATATCATTGGAGCCTTTTTGTAGAATCATAAACTTCAGAAAAACTCTAGTGTCACTGGATATAAGAAAATCGGTCAAATTTTCAAGTGCGTATACACTTTAATATTGATGTATATATTTATTGAACAAATATTTTAAATCAAAAACAAATATACTAATCCATGTCCGAATCATAATCTAGAAACAAAGTAAAAACTTTGGAACTGACAAGTTAGGTTAGACACGTTAACTTCCACCAGGGAAGTGAGGCCGGGTGCTCCGGAAGGGTAAGCACCTCCTGTTTTGCTAGCTACACCGCCACGTGTGCAATCAAAATTGTGTGAAAGGAACATGGAACTATGAGACGTCAAATATATCCAGGGCAATCCTGGACGCAGACACATCAAACTTATCAACAATACTGTGATGATGGCCATAAAACTTTTTTAGAGCCTTGATAAGCCTATGCTTGCAATATCCCTGAGTCAACAATTTATTTGCAAGCAGCCTACTTCGTTGTACAAAGTCCCCGTGGTGGGAACAAGCTCTACCATAGCGTATTAATTGGGAAACAAATACACCATAAGCAGGAGAAGCAGGTATATTGTTGCATAAAAAAGGAAAGTTGACAATAGAAAAATTGAAGTCATCACGTTTGTCATAAATTTATTCATACATGTGAAAGTGATGGAATACGCGTTTTTCAAGTGCTTATAACCAAATGATTGCCAGAATTTCGGTTTAAAATTGATAAAACTGTTCTCAAATGAGTCGAAATTCTTATGTATTTTAAATAAAATGAAGGGAACAAATGAAATACAGAAAAAATAATAAACAAAAAAATATGCTCATATAATCAGTGATGGCTTTAGTTGTTTAACTCTAGTTTTCACATTCCCTTTGTCTATGTTATTTTGAACATAGATATAAGATATAAGAACCACTTCATAATAGTGGCAGGATAAAACTAGAACCACTTCATAATAGTGGCAGGATAAAACTAGAACCACTTCATAATAGTGGCAGGATAAAAGTACCAAAGTATGATATACTATATAAAAAACTATTTTCAAACTTACTTTGCCAGTTTTCGGTCAAACTTCTCTGATGGAAGTTAATATAAAAACCTAACAGTTTTTACTATGTTTCTTGATTGTGATTTGTACATAGATTAGTATGATTGTGTTTTAGTTTCAACGTTTTTATTTTGCGTTTGCGATTGTGAACGTGGACCGGTGTGTTTGTCTTTGACTTTAGGGATTGTGATTTGGACGTGGACCAGTGTGTTTGTCTTTGAAATTTGAGATTGTGATTTGTACGTGGACCGGTGTGTTTGTCTTTGACTTTTAGGATTGTGATTTGGACGTGGACCGGTGTGTTTGTCTCTGACATTTGGGATTGTGATTTGGACGTGGACTGGTGTGTTTGTCTTTGAATTTTAGGATTCCGATTTTGACGTGGACCGGTGTGTTTGTCTTTGACTCTTGGGATTGTGATTTGAAGGTGGACCGTTGTGTTTGTCTTTGACTTTTGGGATTGTGATTTTGACGTGGACTGGTGTGTTTATCTTTGACTCTTGGGATTGTGATTTGAACGTGGACCGTTGTGTTTGTCTTTGACTTTTGGGATTGTGATTTTAACGTGGACTTTGACTTATTGGATTGTGATTTTGACGTGGACCGGTGTGTTTGATTTTATACTCACATCCGTTTTTATAATGCTGACATATATAAGGATTCTTTGTGTTACAATTTCTATCGTTCCACCAGTATTCTTCCGTCCGCCCTTGACCTTTGGCAGGGAAGTTAAATACACGTCTGATTTCGACACAATCTTCATCTGACAACCCATCATCGCTTGGTTGTTTGTTTGCGTTTCCATACTTACTCCATCCCGGGAACCAATCTGAAAAGAAAGAAATCTACTAATAAGTATTAATTGATTGATTGAATGTGGTTTTACGTGCAAGTCAAGAATATATTTCAATCATATCAAAACGAAGCTATAGGTGAAGTGACAGAAATTCTTATCTTTTTACTGCGCTCATAGCAATGTTGCAAGGAGGGTACTTTATCGTGTCACATCAGCGGTCGCTTTGTATTTTTAATTATTGTTCATACCCGGCCGCGGTTCTAACCCACGATCTCGCATACGAAGCGACCACTTTTGCAACTGAGCTTCAGTAGTAGTATTAAAAGGTCAAGCTAGATAATCTCGCAACAAGAAAAGTATTATGCTCAGTATATTATTAGTAAAAAGGTCATATCCAGTTGAATTTGAAATGTTCATCATAACAGTAATTGTGTCTTATTACTAAATCTTATTACTAAACTTTCGGTCCAATTCTTCACCAGGAGAGATGGAATTTAGTCAAGTTCGTTAAACTTTCGTTCCCCACTTATCTGAGATTTCTAAAAAAAATTAGCCATATCATACTAATGGACAATCCTCTATAAAGTCATCCCGACCCTTTGAAATCGTTAGATATGTATACATTATAATAAAACTTTCCATCAACACTGAAATTTCTTAACATCTCATCTTCTTGCTCAGTCTGTTTTATTCGATTCGGTTCTAGGCGTCCTCTGTAGCGGCCACAGGTAGCCTACTCTCTTTCGAACTCTACAGACGAGTCTTTAGCGTGTACTGAGACACGGGACCTTGGTTGTGAGTCTCATCTGAGAGACTATTCTGATAATGACCTTTTTACGGCTCTATTATGGACAGAAGATAAAAATCTCCTGGTAACATTAACATGGTAATTCTGAACAATGAAATTGTGTGTATACAAATATTATAGATATGGAACATGATGTTTATGATTACGTTTAATAAACTCTCTACTATATACACGGTATATTGAGACCAACCACAGCACCTAGGTAATGAACTGTATCAGTATCGTTGAGGTTATTGTTGTTAAAATATAAAGCATAGCAGTGGTTTCAATAAACTGTACACTTTATAATTTTTTTAAATTACTTTGTTGGATTTGGATTAAGTTTGTCATCTACTTTCACTTTAGTTGCATTTTTTAAATTATTTTTTGCAGCACATAGTCTTCTTACTTGCTGCATACTTAAACATTAATTTACTGAAAGGGCTGCAAAGAGATCTTGTCCAAATCAAAATCTAGAAAATGTATAAAATGGCACATTTCTATCATTTATTTTCAAGCAGAAGCGGCAGCAATTTAAAATTATGTCATCATAATTTTAAATTCATTGTTAATTTCAGAAATTGTCTCAGACGTCATTCACTTGTGATTATAAGGTGTAAACAAGTAATGACGTCATTTTGTTTTTGTATTACTGCGTTAACCACAAAGAAATACGCATATTTATTTAATATCTTTGATTATGGCATGTTTAGCAACAATACCGGTATTTATTAAATGATATAAAAAAGTTGGGTTATTTCGTGTATGTTATGAGATAAAACGTTTAAAATTTTTACATACTTTTCAAAAAATAACCGTGCTGTTTATTGCAGTTTTCTAAAGGTTTTTGGGTGTATATCCACAAATAAACCAACAGCTGAAATGTAATCTTTAATTACAAATTGCCAGAAAATTGAAGGTTGCCTTATGTAATTTGTTCGTAATAACGCCCTAAATCTAAAGTAGTCACATAATAATAGATATCGTTAGAAAACGTGGGTAGATATTATATATTACGTTGGTTTTTAAATGTGATATTTTATTTACATCAACCAAGTGTGGGTAAAGTGTTGTTCGCGTAGTTGCAAAAGAGGATTACAAGACGGGCGTCTAATTGTGTAAAATTAAAACATGTTTAATAAAAATAACAACATCAACCAAGTGTGGGTAATAGTGTTGTTCGCGTAGTTGCAAAGGAGTATTCCGAGACGGGCGTCTAATTGTGTAAAATTAAAACATGTTTAATAAAAATAACAACATCAACCAAGTGTGGGTAATAGTGTTGTTCGCGTAGTTGCAAAGGAGTATTCCGAGACGGGCGTCTAATATTGTAAAATTAAAACATGTTTAGTAATAATAACAACATCAACCAAGTGTGAATAATAGTGTTGTTTGCGTAGTTGCAAAGGAGTATTCCGAGACGGGCGTCTAATACTGTAAAATTAAAACATTTTTAATAAAAATAACAACATCAACCAAGTGTGGGTAATAGTGTTGTTCGCGTAGTTGCAAAGGAGTATTCCGAGACGTGCGTCTAATACTGTCAAATTAAAACATTTTTAATAATAATAACAACATCAACCAAGTGTGGGTAATAGTGTTGTTTGCGCTGTTGCAAGGGAGCATTCCGAGACGTGCGTCTAATACTGTAAAATTAAAACATGTTTAATAATAACAACAACATCAACCAAGTGTGGGTAATAGTGTTGTTCGCGTAGTTGCAAAGGCGTATTCCGAGACGTGCGCCTAAGACTGTAAAATTAAAACATGTTTAATAATAATAACAACATCAACCAAGTGTGGGTAATAGTGTTGTTCGCGTAGTTGCAAAGGAGTATTCCGAGACGGGCGTCTAATTGTGTAAAATTAAAACATATGGCATCTATATGGATAGCTTTCGTGACATATTATTAGTTCTATTCCTATTACTGGAATTTTAAACAACGAAACAAACTGCTTAAAATATAATCTACTGTTGATTCGGGGATATTGCAAGCCTAGGATAACAAATCACTCAAAAATTGAGTTAATTAAGTTCATAACATCATCAGATGAGAGCTTTTGAAATTATAAACAAAGGCCGACATATATTTTTAAACACAAACCATAATAGATGGATTAGAGAGCAAAAATGATGTAAATTCCCACGCACCCGGTCTCATTTTTCTGGTGGAGATTCACGTATCGAACCGAATTTGCCAGTATCAAATTTTTTACTTTGCTTTAGGAGTGTGATCTGTACTAGAATCGGTATCTTTTTGATTACAAAACAAGCAGAGAGTTGAGGGGTTTTGTGATGACATAACGTATTATGACGCATAATTGATAGAACTTCAAATAAAAGTCGTTTATGATTGACTCAGCACACGTTTGTTAATGACAAAAGGAATGAGAAGAAGACACCGTTATATGCCATCCAAAGGGTTTCATTCGTTCTATTGATGTTCAAAATAGAATTATTTTTATGAATTTGTCAAATATACACGTATAATGGCACCATTACACTTATAAAACACCTGAGGTCGTGAATCCCATTAGTAACATACCTATGATTTTCCACGATGAAAAGCACACAGCATCAAAAGACATCACCTGAACATTATTCTCCTAGGTATCGATTATCGCATATAAATGGCATTTTGATGAAATACCGGATATACTTGTTGCTAATTAAGTCTAAATCGATTTTAAATTTTTATACGATATGAATAACAAAAACCTGTTTTATTTCCGTTCATCTTGTAAAAAGACATTTTTAAAAATTTTAAGGACCTGTGTTGTAGCATCCATCAGTGAAATGGTTATTGTCTTTTAAGCAAAGTACATCTCTGATAGATTTTTTCTATGATCTATAAAAGCTTCATAATTAAAAGCAATCTGGGATCAAAAGTGATCTTAACAGTTACGGACACTTTACACGGATTATAATTTAATAAATAGACGTATATTCATAACCGTTAAGGAAGTTTTTAGTTACCTAACCAATGTATATAAATAGCCATGATAGAATATTAAGTTTATATATATATATTGATAGAAACAAATTGAAAACTAGAACTGTTTCTTTTGAGCCAAATACACCGTCGCAAACTAAGTTTTGACATTGCGACTTTGACCATACCTGTTGTGCGATACATTTTCTCCATTTGGCGTCATAACTTTCATATCATCAATTTTGAAAAAATCAGATATTTTGACTAATTTTATCAAAATCGATGATGTAAAAGTTATGACGCTCGCACGAAGGACAGACAAACATGGTGATTCATATATATCTATTCAATCAAAAACAAACATACTAATCCATGTCAGAATCACAATCCAGAAGCAAAGTAAAAAACTTTGTAACAGACAAGTTAGGTTAGACACGTGAACCTCCATAGGGAATTGAGGCCGGTTGCTCCGGAAGGGTAAGCACTTCCTGTTTAGCTAACTACACCCGCCACGTGTGTAATCAAAATCGTGTGAAAGGAACATTGAACTATGAGACGTCAAATATATCCAGGGCAATCCTGGGCACAGAGACATCAAACTTATCAACAATATTGTGATGACGGCCACTGCGTTTGTGTAGGTATGATTCGTAAAGATTCCTTGTACTAAACAATTGGGTAACTTTAATGAATAGTCACATTTAATGTTACTATTTTAAATTACTACTGTAAAGGCGTTTAGAATTAGCTTCTTTTGGCTTATTTAGAGAAAGTCGTGATAAAATAAAATGTAAAAATAGAGATAATGACTATTAAACTATTAACGTAATGTGCTCTAGAAATTTATCACATAGAATAATTTATAAATATCTGAAAAATTAAACTCGCTTTGGGAATAGATATTATTATAAATTTATTTTTGTATTAATTCATTAATGTTTCTTTTGTCATTTTTTAATAATTTTTGCATTGTCATTTTATAAAGTAATCTCATAACAAACCGTGTTTATAAATTAAGCAAAAAATAGACATAAAAGCATTGGGGATAGTATGTTGTTTTATAAATTGGTATTAAGTGGTACGTTACCATGGAAATGAAAAATAATAATTCAGTCATATGCCAGTTTAATATTAGTGATGCATGTATATCGAAATATTTTAAGCACTTAAACTAGATTGCTTAAATAATTGGAATCTCAAGAGACATAGTATTTGTCATTTAGTCTTATGAGAAGGTATACTGATATCCTATGCGTTGAATGCGTTACTTAACTGAAATTGGTGTAATTGTAAAGATATTTCGCTTCTTTTTGTGACTTGTGTAAAAAGAGAAAGCAACTGTTCTCATATATGATTATCTAAATGATATTTTTCTATAAAATAAAAAAAAACCATATTACATGTTCCTTATACAATTTTATGATTTACAATAGCTTACATGCATAGGTTTCGTGGGCTGCTAGGTCCAATGTTCAAAATTTAGGTTTCTATGTAGTTCCTACGTTTTTACTTTGATTCTGGATTGTGGTTCGGACATGTATTAGTATGTTTGTTTTTGATTTTTTAGTTGCATATTTCTTTTTTCGTTAATATAGCTCTTGACGGTTGACAGAATGCAATACTATTTTGGTATAAATTTTAAACTGTTATCGGTTTATGCGCATTTAAGAAATTTTTTAATATTTGAAACTTAATGACTTAGATTTAGAGTATCAAGTTGCCTCACTGATTAAATCTATTGTAATTCAAACGACATTGTTGCAATTACCCTAATAAATAATACGAAAAATGAAGAATGTACTGACTTCCTTGTTTCCTACTGTTTACAAATGTGACTGGAGTCTGCAAATTGATTTCTTGATATTATTAGTTTTTTCTGGTCTATAAATTTTGTGCCCATGAAAACTAATAATTAGTATCAACAATGATTTTTTTCATTTCCAATGATTAATAACATTATGTAATAAAATTGTTTGCACGACAAGTTTACTTTACTCCCTCGTACAAAATATTTCCTTAGCTAAATTTGGGTAAATATATTTTTATCCTTTGGAGATTTGAACCATGGGATTTTTTTTGTTTCACAATTATTGTCCAAGCGCTACTGATGAGGAATTACCAGGATATTTCGAACGGTAACTTTAAATGTTTACTGTGTAGACTCCGGTAATGCACAGAAACCGGTAACTTTGCTGCAAATACATTGAAGTCCAGAAATAAATAAAAAAAAAACAAAAAAACACACAATTATTCATGTCCGAATTACAATTCAGAAGCAAAGTAAAAAATTTGAAACAGACAAGTTAAGTTAGACACGTGAACTTCCACCAAGGAAGTGAGGTCAGGTGTTCCGGAAGGGTAAGCACCTCCTGTTTAGCTACCTACATACGCTACATGTGCAATCAAAATTGTGTGAAATGAACATAGAACTACGGTGTGTCAAAAGTATCTAGGGCAATCCTGGACACAGAAACATCAAACTTATCAACAATACTGTGATGGCGGCCATAAAACTCTATGAGGGCCCAAATAAACCTAGGGATATAAATGGATAGAAAAAATGTACTGATCAACGGCAAATGTAGCCAAGTACACGCAAAAACAATAAACGTTGACAAAGAAACAGACAAGTAGACGTACTTCGAAGTCTAGAAAGATATATTTGGAATAGAAAATATAAACCTGGCAAAGAAAATGAAATCGAGAGCAGGAAAACAATAAAAGTAGAAAAAAAGAAACGAACAAGCTGGGGAAAGAACCAGACAGACAAAAAGGAAAGCAGAACAAAGACGTATACAATATAAGAAACACTTAAAGATCAGAATAAGTAAAAATAATTTTGATCACTGATGAGCAAAAAAAAACTTACATGTAAATCTTGTTCTTGATCCGTCCGGCCAAAAGAAATCATTCTCATATTCCTTGTCGTTGGCACCAATCCAAACTGAATCCATGTTTACAGTACAGTTATTGCTGTGGTTGATTTAGAAATAAAGATTTTTTTTAAATCAAGAGTAATAATGTTTAACTTAAGAAAAGGTTGTTTTATTCAACAGATTGATTGATGAAATGAACCAGTGTTTTAATTGTGCACTTTTCATTGTGATATATGTTGGTTTAATGAAAACCAAACATAACAATCCATGTCCAAATTACATTCCAAAGTGAAAAAAAAACTTTGAAAATGACAAACCAGGTTAACAACTTGAAATTACACCAGGGAACCGAGGTGAAGTGCTCTTTCCTGTTCTGAATTAAAAATATGGTATCAGATTTCAAGATATGCATAATTGTTAGAAGCAATGCTATGAAGTGTGGTGCCATTGTAAAGCATATATGCTAGACAAGTAAAATTATTGCCGTTTCTAAAATTAGGAAATGGGTCACTTGATTTGCCTCCGCGATGTTTAGTTTGAAAGAGGTAGATACTTTATGAAAAAAGGAGAACACATATTAACAGAAGATGACAGATACAGTATAGTATTATAAAATGCCGTACTAAAATAAATACCTTCTTTTGAGACCAAATTCAATGGCTTTTTGAGTTTCAATATTTGGTATAATGGCTAACACAGCACCTTTACTTTTGCAATCTTTGATACTCTCTGACCAAGTTTTTGGTTCTCTGACCACTTCAAAATTATTATCACCGACATCGACCCATGTTGAAACACATTGTTCTGATGACACATTAGTCTCAACCACTCTCCATCTTGCATAAAATCCAGGTTTTGTGGTCACGTGATCGGAAACAAACCTCAATTGAACAACCGAGTTAGCTTTTGAACGAAACACAAAAGGATTTTCATCAATCCAGTGACCACAGTATTTTGTCGATTTATCGTTTTCAATAATCTCTACAAAATCCGATTTGCATAGATCCTCTTGTGAAAATGTATCATCATTCACAGATTCTGTATGAAAAATACTGAAAATTAATTCCACATAGAAAGACTCTTTTTCAGAATGTATACTATAAAGGCAATCTTGGTTGTTTAAATAGTTTGCAGGAAAATTTGTACTGGAAATAGAACCAAAATCCTCGTGAAATGTCTGGTTCTCGCAGCTTTTAAAACTTTCATAAGAAAAATAAAATCCACTATTTTCGATTAAATGGTTTGTTTTAAATGTTAGATAAAAAACGGAAGCACTGGAATCAAGTGAAAGGCTTTGGTTGGAATATAATACTTGTTGTCCACACAAAACTAAGCTGCTCCTAGATATAATATTTCCTATATTTGACAAAGGCAATGTGGTATTGTCAGACGACGTAAAAAGGCTTCTACCAGACGATACCGTAAACAGGTCGTCGTCACACGACACAGTTACGTTGTCGTTATCACATTTTCCTGTTTGAGTTTCTTCTAAATCGAGATTATGAAGTTTTAATCGAATTCTATAGATCACTGGTAATACTATCCTATATACACAAAATAAATTCGGAAAATATACATCCGGGTAGTTTGGACTGCTAATAAACCCCTTTGTAGAGTTTAATGTCACATTGCATTCTGAAAAATTAAAAAAACAAATGTCAATATTGAATTGTGAATCATTTTTAAATTTTTTATTTTTTCGTATTTAGTATGAATAAAGTAACCGACCATTACAAAAGTTTTGTGTTACTGTAAATGTTAAAAGGATCGGATAGGTTTCAAGCTAAAAACGCCACATGTCTAACGACAAAAAGACGTAATTTAATCCTTTAGTAGTTGCATAAAAAAACCATACTAATCGATGTCCAAATCACAATACAAAGCGAAATAAAAACTTTTAAACTGAAACAAAATTAGGTTGAACACGTGGACTTACACCAAGGAAGTTAGATCAAGTGGTTCAGAATAGTAAGCACCTCCTGTAAGCTAGCTACATCCGTCACAAGTGTATTCGATTGAGTGAAGGGAACTTGGAACTGTAGGACGTACCAAACAATTGAATAGAAGAAAAATTTTTCAATCTGGCGAGAGGGAGAGAGAGAGAGAGAGAGAGAGAGAGAGAATGAATTTACTAAAACTTTTAATTCTGGAGAGAGAAAGAGAGTATTCATTTTACATAATTTATAAGTACATAAATACACAATCAAAAACAAACATACCTATCCATTTCCGAATTACAACCCAGAAGCAAAGTAAAAACTTTGGAACTGACAAGTAAGGTTAGAACTTATATACTTACCATTCCTCTTTGTCACATAATAAACAGCCTTAAATCCCTTCTTAACAAGTTTATTATCACTGACTAATGATATAAATATAGCACCAGAATAAGATTGATAAAACATGTGTCCTAATTCACTTTTATTTTTTGAGCCACACGTCTTTACAGTAACGTTATCAAATTTTACAAAAACAAAGTCATAACATTCATCCTCGTATGCACTCTCTATTTCAAAATCCTGAAACTATAAAAAACATAAGAATGGTAAGAAAGCAAATACAAACGTACCGATCCATGTTCGAATCCAAGTACCAAAAGCAAAGAGTTAATGGAGAAAAACAACATAACAGTCAATTTTTAAATCACAGTAAAAAAAATCAAAAAAAAAAAAAAAAAAAAAAAAAAAAAAAAAAAAAATTTAAAATATAAAATAAAAAAGAAAGTAAAAATTTCAAAAGCGAAAAACTTAGTTAAACACATGAACTTTCGCAAGGGTAAAGAGCCCGGGTGTTCAGGCAGGGTAAGCACCTCCAGTTAGCTAAACTCACCGTGTCGTTTAAAATCAAAATTGAGAATGAAAGAAAAATGGAACAAGGGAACGTCAAATCTAATCATGATAATCTTGGAAACAGAGACTTATGATGACGGTCATACGGTCATGCAATTTTTTGAGGGATTTGATACACATAAGCTTTCAGTATTCCTGAGTCAACATTTTATTTGACATTCTGAAAGCAAAAAAAGGCCTTTAGAACAATCAAATTGTAATGCAAAAAACAGATCTTGAAATCGATTAATATACATGTAGTCTGTTTTGAAAACAAAGCTTTGTCTTTTTTATGAAATTTCTTTACAACTATTAGGGTGATTTCACTTTAAGAACTAATTTTGGTAAAACCTAAATTTGGTGCTTCAAAAATAAAACAATAGGTGAAAATCTCTAATTTTTACCCTAAGGACCCTTTTGCATATGGGTGGTTATTTGTAAGTAGATTGCTTCGTTGAATGAAGCCTATTTCCAAGCATCATTATGGCCTTGGATAAAGACATTGGAGAAGCTTAAGTACAAATTAATTAGTGCGACATTACATGTTAAATGTACATTAGATATCGATGGTAATTTTAATTCACCACTACAATCTTAATGTATATCAACAAGAAGACGAAAACTACCAAATCGTGCAACAAATGTCCTCTTTATGGTACAAGTATTATTGCTATCATACATGTATATTAGATATTATGACATTGAAAGCTGGTGTGCAAGTTATCATTTTAATTTGTCGATAGTTGTCTATCATTCCGTCACGACATTTAAATAAATCATAAACAAGCATTCTTATCTATCTCTGAATCCCGATCCAGACGGAAAGTAAAATCATTGCTTAAATAATTGGAATCACAAGGGACATTAAACGTGTAATTTAGTCTTATGACAAGGTATAATGATATTCTATGCGTTGAATCAAAAACAAACATACTAATCTATGTCCGAATCACAATCAAAAGCAGAAGCAAAATAAAACTTTGGAACTGACAAGTTAGGTTAGACACGTGAACATACAACAGAGAAGTGAGACCGGGTGCTTCGGAAGGGTAAGCAACTCCGGTTTATCTATCTACACCTTTCACGTGTGTAATCAAAAGTGTGTGATAAAGTAATAGACAATTTATTCATACTGTTTTTTGTGAACTAGTTCCGCAGTAGACTTAGTGTTTTTTGGTTTTAAACTGCATCAGTAGAAAAGATAAAAAAGTAAAAAAAAATATCATCGACAAGTCTTGTTGATAGAATAAAAAATACAAAGTACAAACATACCAAATCGCAATTCCAAAGCACATTAAAAATTTTGAAAACTGTCAATGCTACGTAAAACCGTGTGCAATAGAATACAATAAACAGTAACAACAGAGGAATTTACA
Organism: Anadara kagoshimensis; assembly: GCA_021292105.1. Taxonomy (NCBI): domain Eukaryota; kingdom Metazoa; phylum Mollusca; class Bivalvia; order Arcoida; family Arcidae; genus Anadara; species Anadara kagoshimensis. Next base: position 25,565,317 of record CM037875.1, on the reverse strand, counting down.
TTTGAATATATTTTGTCATAGTATTCCTTTACAACGCCAAAACTTACATCGTATAATCTGATATAAGAGAATTTTGTAATTTTAAGCTATTTGATGTCTTTTTGGGATTTTTCTATGGAAATGGGTGGTAACTCTTATAAAACAATTTGTTACGTGAACAACAAATCAGAAGTGATCGTTTAAATAAAAAACAAACACACCAATTAATGTCCAAACCATTATCGCAAAGCAAAATAAAACTATGAAGCTTGCAATTTAGGTGAAACACGTGAACTTCCACCAGGAAAGTGAGGCCGGGTGCTCCAGAAAAAGTACTGTAAAGTTACTTAATTTTGCGTGTATTTATTTTCGCGGTATAGGAATATACATATAGACATATCCACGTAGGTATTTGTTTGCGTTTTTGAAATATGCACAATATCCCAATAAGCATAATATAATTTTCGCTTGGTGTTATAGATTTTCGTGCAAAACAAACGACCGCAAAATAAGCGAAAATTAGTACACCGCCAAAATAAATACATTCACAATAATACCTCCTGTTTACACCCGCCACGTGTGTAATCAAAATCTACGTATCTTTGTTAAACAATTCTTTGATGTTTTCATTCGAATATATCTATACTATTTAATGATTCTCTGGAATTTTATTTTATTTCAATATGTTTATATTTTCATAAACGCGTGTAGGATTATGATTGATTTATACATGTTATATCTGTTTTTCTACAAAAATATTTATTAGGAAACAAACGATGTTCCCTTGAAATCAAGTTGGCAAGCTTTGGGTTGTGAATAGCCTTTTGCTTCCTGCAAACACCGGCATAAAATATCTCAAGTTGCAACTTGTTCGAGGCTAGGTCATACCTTTTGCTAAATGAACTGGGTTAGATGTGCAATTTGTTCGAAGTCTTGGCCTACCGTTCCTAAACAGACTAGACTAGATTTGTATATGGTCTTACCTGCAGATTCAATGGTAAAGTTCCTGTTGTGTATAAAATATATGTACAATTGTTGTTATCAGGGTACCTGTCCGGATATCCGGGACTTGACAGGTGTCCGTAATGTTTGACTAGTATGTACTTCCGGCAACCTGTAAAATGAAAAACACAATATAGTACTTTTCCATAGTTTTTGTACAATAAGGCAATAAGGATGATAAGCCTGCTGAAGTTGTTTTAATAAGCCAACGTTTATATAGAAATTTGAACCGACCCGCTGTCCTTCATTTCTTATCAGGCATGGGGTAATGCTAATTTGTAATTGTAATGCCCTGTAATGCATTACATTTTCTCAAAGTAATGCATGTAATGTGTAATGCCCCAATTTTTGCATTACATGTAATTGTAATGTAATGCATTACATAGACAAAAATGCATGTAATTTAAGCATTACATGGCATTACATAGCATTACTTCTCTGTATTAAATGTTAGATATTATTACCATTACAATTCAGGGCTAGTAAGTACCTACATGCTACTTTTTTCCCTAATATAAAATATGAAAATCGATGTCTAGAAAAATTGTAACTGTGAACTGTTGTCAACTAATGATTTATTTCATTCAACCTTAATACTAAAACTATATAAATGCTAAAAAGTTAGTATACTTAAGATCATTTTGAATTTCCAACAAATGTAAAGGATAAAAATACATTTTAAAGCAAAATGCAAATGCTGTTTTTAGTACTATCGTGAAGTCTAAAGATCACATCAAAATTTGCAACATATCTAAATATAAGTTTCAGTAACTACAATAATTTGTAATTTTGCTTTAACTGATAACCTGTCATGAAAACAGTTTTATTTTTACCAGAAATTGTTTTTTGTAATTCTTTTTATATGCTATTAAGGTAACCTATCATAATAATCTTTAATGATTAAAGAAGTTCTTTGTTAAGTATAGTTTCATGATAATTCACACCTGACAATACCACTAATTAGTTTGAATACCTATCAACTCCTTTTACTGTTTTGATTTAATGGTAATTAAGAAACATTCAGTGAATAAAATAAATAAAAAATAAAAACATATAATATGAAAAAATTCTTTACAGTATCTCTGTTTTTTTTCTTCTTAATTTTTAGAGTAAAACAGAAATGTATATTTGGATAATAAAAAACCTGACATAGATGAACAATCAACTTTGGCAAATTTTGTAATACCTACTGGTAAACAGCAGAAATATCAGTTGAATGACCCAAAGCAAAAAGAATCTATACATGCACTTATTGACTATATATACTCCTGTTTTCAACAGTTGAAAATCAAACCATAAGAACTTTATAGAAAATGAACCCAAAATTTCAATTTCAAGTTCTGAATCCCAAACATATCGTATTTATATGTTTGAATTCTTTATGAAATGTAATGTGTAATATAATGCATTACTTTGGTAAAGTAATTGTAATGTAATGCATTACTTTCCAAAATACATGTAATTGTAATTGTAATATAATGCTACTTTTGTCAAAGTAATTGTAATGTAATGCATTACATTGCAATGTAATTCGCCCCATGCCTGTTTCTTATACAGTTAAATCTGTCTATAACGGCCACCCAAGGGAATCAGTAAAAGTGGCCTTTATGGACAAGTGGCCTTTATATACAGGTTCAAATAATATGAATAAAGAACAATTGAGATACAATTCTAGTGGTCTTAATAAGCAGGTGACGCTTATAGAGAGATGGCCTTTAAGACAGGTTGGACTTTATATCCAACATATATACAAAACTTTAGTCTTCCTATTACATTTCACTTTAAATACAAAATCCTCAGAATTTTCAGCTTTTCCAACATCTATGGCAATTGAACTCTATATGTCCCGCAGCGTCACGTGACAGACTACATTAAACAGTTCTAAAGGACATGGTATATCAAAGACTTTATATGGAAACATATAGGGTTGTAAATATTTACATTTAAGCTAGAAAATCTGTATCCATGGCAACAAAATCACACCACAACAAAACAAACGAAATTAAATTGGATTGATTGAATAGGATTTAAGTCCCAGTCAAAAATATCTCACGCATATCGAGACGCTACCAGCTATAGGTGAAAAAGCATAATTTTACCTTTGTGGTGCGCTTAGGGCAATGTGTAGGGGGGGGTCATAAGCGTGCCACGCCTACTATAAGACACAGGTCATCGGTTTCTAAAGTTATTTCCGAAAGACTTAGTGTCCTGTATTTCTAAATTCCGTGTGTTTGCTGAAACAAAAGTCACTACCTGCTTTCTACTATTAATATTGACCAGTGCCTGATCCCAACAAAGACTTGACCTTGTGACCCCTAACTTACACAACTGAATGTGGTTCGTGACACATGGACTGATGCTGGTATACATCTGTGCCAAGTTTGAACAAAATCTATCGATAGGTGTAAAAGTTAGGGTGCGTGACACATAGATTGATGCTGGTATACATCTGTGCCAAGTTTGAACAAAATCTATTGATAGGGGTAAAAGTTAGGGTGCGTGACACATGGATTGATGCTGGTATACATCTGTGCCAAGTTTGAACAAAATCTATTGATAGGGGTAAAAGTTAGGGTGCGTGACACATGGATTGATGCTGGTATACATCTGTGCCAAGTTTGAACAAAATCTATCGATAGGTGTAAAAGTTAGGGTGCGTGACACATGGATTGATGCTGGTATACATCTGTGCCAAGTTTGAACAAAATCTATCGATAGGTGTAAAAGTTAGGGTGCGTGACACATGGATTGATGCTGGTATACATCTGTGCAAGTTTGAACAAAATCTATCGATAGGTGTAAAAGTTAGTGCGTGACACATGGATTGATGCTGGTATACATCTGTGCCAAGTTTGAACAAAATCTATTGATAGGTGTAAAAGTTAGGGTGCGTGACACATGGATTGATGCTGGTATACATCTGTGCCAAGTTTGAACAAAATCTATTGATAGGTGTAAAAGTTAGGGTGCGTGACACATGGATTGATGCTGGTATACATCTGTGCCAAGTTGAACAAAATCTATTGATAGGGGTAAAAGTTAGGGTGCGTGACACATGGATTGATGCTGGTAACATCTGTGCCAAGTTTGAACAAAATCTATCGATAGGGGTAAAAGTTAGGGAGCGTGACACATGGATTGATGCTGGTATACATCTGTGCCAAGTTTGAACAAAATCTATTGATAGGTGTAAAAGTTAGGAAGCGGATATTATTTAACACGGACGAACAGACAAACAGCCAGATGTGGTGCGATTCTTATGTATTCCCCTCAAACTCTACGGGGGTGTAGCAAATACGGATGTTTTATCAGCAGATATCGGAAACTTGTGACTATCTTTGGCAGTGTTCCGTTTATTTCTGATGTGTTGTACATGTGTTCTATGTGGCGCTGGTCATTGCCGCTTCAATCCCTAATTTGTTTTTATTTAAATGACAGATTGATATAAAGTTATCGTTACCTTTAGGTTTACATATGGTGGTGTTGACTTGATATAAATCACCTACGTTATCTGTCAGAATAAATCTACACAGAAAAAATAAAAAAAGTATTGAAATAAAAAGATTCTTGAAAAAATGTTAATATACAAGGACTATATACATTATATACAAAAAGCTTACCTAAAAGCTTGTTGACAGAGTATCCAAAAGAAGTGGACTAAGGGGATTGTACGTCCCAGTCAAGATTCACTTACATCGAGACGGTCATTTTCATTCTCCAGCAATTGCTAAGTACATACAGCAATGCGACGCATATTTAGTAGTAGTTGATGTTTTAACTATCCAGGTAAGTTTTACAGATGTTTGGAGTGTAGTAATGTAATTTATGCCCTAGTCATTTTTTCACTATATCAAGACGGTCAGTTCATGTATGATAGAATGAACCAGATGAATTAACCACCGACCTTCGATAGTTGTACTGCATGGATGGTGGAGGAAGTCAAAATGCTCGGAGAAAATCACCGAACTTCAGCAAGCAAACTGACAAACTTTCTAATACCTGGATCTGTCCCGAGTGGAGTTCGATCCTTAGTGATTGGAGGCGATATGGTCCGTAAGCGTGCTCTTTCGACCATCGACTGATGTTTGTTGTTGTTGTTGTCGTTAAATGTTTTTTAACATTGCATCAGCAATTTTTAGCTATTCGCGAAGAGAAATACTTTTTTAATCTCTATGAGTTGAGTTGAATAATGGTGTTTAACGTCCCAGTCATGAATATTTCACTATATCGAGACGTCGCCAGCTATAGGCGAAGGTGCAAAAATTTTGGCTGTGCGTTGCGCTGATCAGGGTTCTTTAGCGTGCCAAGCCTACCGTAACACGGGACCTCGTTTATTTTAAGTTCCCATCCGAAAGAACCGTGACCTTTATTTCGTAATGCCGAGTGCTTGGCGAAAGAACAGTCACTACCCACTTTCAAGTCTTGGGTCAGACCCGATTATCGAACCCAAGACCTCCCACTTACGGAGCGAGCACGCTATCAACTGAGCTACCGCAGTGGTTTTTTAATCTCTATAGATTAATGAACAAGGTCATATATGCATGTGAAGTGCGGATGTGTTTTATTGTCTGTCTTGTACCAGCACGAACTCAGGGCGACTTTAAGGTGCTAACTCACCGAGTCAGTACGCCGAAGACAGCGTACCACTCCCCCAGTCACATTATACTGACACCGGGTGAACCAGTAAAGGCCAACGGTAAGGAAAATTCACAGTGGTGTATTTGGTTAATTTGTAGACTGACGTTTTATTCATTAGTTCACTGCGGCCTCTCGGGTAATGTTTGGATACTTGAAGAAACCACAAAGCCAGTATTTATACCCCCCGCTTAAAAAGTGGGGGGTATATAGTGATAGGGGTGTCCGTCCTTCCGTTACACCTTAGGGTACCTATCTCTTATCTGCAACTCCTCCTAAACCTTAAATGGATTTTCATGAAACTTTCACACAATCTTTGTGATATAATGTAGATGTGCACCTCCTTTTAAAAATTTGATCCGATGGATATTTGGGAGCGGGGGGGGGGGGGTATTTTTTGTTAGCTTGTGGCTCACAGTTCTTCTAGTTTTAACTGAAGCCACAAAGCCAGCATTTAGTAATGGAGTGGGATTCAAACCTAGGCGGTTAGAGCCAATGCGATCCATAACCACCGTGCACGCAGCCGATATTTGGATACTTGTACTGTAATTTGAGCTTAAGCCTCAAAAACAGAATTTAGTAAACCAAGAACGCAATAAACTACGTAATAATTAGAGTGTTTGACAAGTTATATGAGATTTATTCCATCTTCGAGTAGGATTCGAATCGAAGCGGTTAGAGGCAATGTGGTCCGTTAGCGCCCTTTAAACCATTCGGCTGATGTTCGGAGATGAATTAAAACCACAAAACTAAAAATTTTGGCCTGCATTTAAAACGCAATATACTACGTAATAATGAGCATTTTGACAAGTATTTGTTTAGAGTGTAGATTTATGTATGTATGAGCGATAATGGTAAATGAAATAGCTATGTGACACTACATCCGACTACATAGATACAGAAAATTCAAAGGGACAATGTCCACTTTTACTCACATTTGTCGGATGTGGTGTCACATAATAATCAAATATATAAGCCCAATAGTTGAATTGTTTTTGTAAATTAATATTTGTCCTAGTGTGACCATGTCTTTGCCAACTTCACACGTGGCTCACAGTTTCAATAATTTCCTCTTTCTCTCTTTCTATTATTTCCTCACTCTATCTCTACAACTCTATTCTGATTTCCTTGCCGGTATGTACGTGCCATGCGTATACATGTTGACTATACTATATACAACAATCCATTATGGAAACCCTTAAGATACTATCAGTGAACTGTCAGGGACTGGGAGACCCAAATAAACGACGAGATGTTCTAAATTATTTAAAAGATAAACAATACAGCATATACTGTTTGCAAGACACGCACTTTGACAAAAAATCAGAATCTTGCATTCAAAATCAGTGGGGATATAAATGTATCTTTAACTCTTATACAACAAACTCTCGGGGAGTAGCAATTCTTTTAAATAATCAGTTTGAATATAAAATACACGATGTAAAAACAGACAACAGAGGAAATTCATTGATTTTAAACATTACACTAAATGATAAACGATTTACTATCGCAAATATTTATGGACCAAACGAGGATAATCCTACTTTCTATGAACAGTTGTTTTTTGATATAGACAATTTCAATAATGATAATGTTTTAATCTGCGGGGATTTCAACCTAGTTTTAGATCAAACTTTAGACACATTTAATTATAAACATGTAAATAATCCGAAAGCAAAAACAAAAATTTTGGAATCTAAAGAAATGTACAATTATATTGACCCATTTAGAGAACTTTACCCTCATAAACGCTCGTATACTTGGAGAAAAAAAAACCCAACAAAGCAAGCACGACTAGATTTCTTTCTTATAAGTAATCATCTGTTATCTAATATAGAAGCAGTAAACGTGACGAGTGGCTATAGATCTGATCATTCAGGCGTTCTCTTAACATGTAAACTAAACGAATTTAAAAAAGGTCCTGGGATATGGAAATTTAACAGTTCTCTTTTAAAGGATCCTATATATGTTCAAACAATTAGTAAACTTATTGATGAAGTTAAAAAACAATATATGCTCCCTGTGTACAATCCAGATAATATTAACAATATCCCAAACGAACAAATTAAATTTCAAATTACTGATCAACTATTCTTAGAAATATTACTTCTCGAAATTAGATCTAAAACTATTTCTTATTCGACATACAAGAAAAAACAAAATATACAAAATGAAACAAAATTGATAAAAGAAATAAGTCAGTTAGAATGTCACACTGAAAATATTGACTTTGAGACCCTTGAAACAAAAAAGAAAGAACTTGAAACGCTTAGGCTTCAAAAAATGAAAGGCAACATAATTCGATCTAGAGCTCAATTTGTAGAAGAAGGCGAAAAACCAACAAGATATTTCTGTGGCCTAGAATCACGAAATTATACCAATAAGTTAATAACTAGTTTAGAAACTGAAACAGGAAAAATAATAACAGATCAAAAAGAGATATTACAAGAAACTAGAAGTTTTTATAAATCATTATATTCTGCAAAGGATAAAAATTCAGAAATCAATCTTTCTAAGATTTTACAAAATCATGATCTAAATATTCTAAATGAACATGAAGCTAACGATTTGGAAGGTGAAATTACATCTAATGAAGCTCTAATGTTTTTAAAAAATATGAAAAACAACAAAAGTCCTGGATCAGACGGATTTACGGCTGAATTTTTTAAATTTTTTTGGAAAAACATCGGAAATTTCGTTGTTAGATCAATAAATGAAGGCTATACTAAAGGAGAATTATCGGAAACTCAAAAATACGGAATAATTACATGTTTACCAAAACCAAACAAACCAAAACAATATCTTAAAAATTGGAGGCCTATAAGTTTATTAAACTGTACGTATAAAATAGCCAGTGGATGTATTGCAAACAGAATTAAAAAAGTTTTAAACAAACTAATAGATAAAGACCAAACAGGTTTCTTAAAAGGCAGATATATAGGCGAAAATATCAGGTTAATTTATGATATAATGCATTATACCGAGGAACATAATATACCCGGTATGCTACTGTTAATTGATTTTGAAAAAGCTTTTGATTCGGTATCTTGGCAATTCATTATAGAAGTTCTTCGCTTTTTTAATTTTAAAAACTCAATTATACACTGGATAAAAACCTTCTTTAATAAAGCAAGCTCTGCAGTGCTACAAAATGGAACTCTGTCTGAAAAAATCTTGCTAGAGAGGGGTTGTAGACAAGGGGATCCTCTCTCCCCTTACATTTTTATACTATGTGCAGAAATTATGTCCGTTCTTATAAGAAATTCCAAAGAGATTAAAGGTATTGAAATAGGAGGTGAAGAATATAAAATTTCGCAATATGCTGACGATACAAGTCTAATCTTAGATGGGTCCCCCGAGTCTCTGACAGCGGCGCTGCAAATACTTGATATTTTCGATAAAATCTCTGGACTTCATATAAATATAACAAAAACAAAGGTGATATGGATAGGTAGCAAAAAGTTCTCAAAAGAGGTGTACCATCATGACAGATGGAAACTTGATTGGGGTTCTACAGAATTTTCAATGTTAGGAGTACTTTTTTCACTTGATATAAAGAAAATGCCTTTATTAAACTATTATCCAAAACTTGAAAAAATGAAAACACTCTTGAAGCAATGGTCAAGAAGAAATTTAACAACCATAGGAAAAATAATTATCCTTAAAAGTCTAATAATTTCTCAAATTAACCACCTTCTACTTTCCCTTCCAAACCCCACAGATACATTGATGGCTGAGCTAAATAAGCTTTTCTTTAATTTTATCTGGCAAAATAAACCAGAAAAAATAAAAAGAGATATAGCTGTGAAAGAATATTCAGAAGGGGGGTTAAAAATGATAAATATAATAAACTTTTCAACTGCCTTAAAATCTACCTGGATAAGGAGAGCGATAACAAATGATTCAAAATGGATAAAATTATTTGAAACAGAAATAAAAACGAACACTTCTTCGCTGATACTTTTCGGAAACGATTACCTAAAAGAAACTAAAACGAAAACAAGGAATAAGTTCTGGAAAGATGTTCTTAATAGCTGGGAAATAATACGAAGTAAACAAAAACTTTTAAACAATAACTTTGAAAATCAACCTATCTGGTATAATCAAGATATAACAAAGGGCGGGAAATCATTTTTCTATGAAACATATTGGAACGCAGGAATAGTGTATGTTAATGATATTTTAGATGAAAATAGTAATATACTGGATTTTGAAACATTTAAAAGAACTTACAAACTAAAAACAAATTTCTTAGAATATGCATCTTTAAAACTTTCAATTAGAGATTATAGGTCAAAAAACCACCCCCAATATAACTTTGCACAAAAAAAGCAACAACCTATTATCCCTGTAGATGTACAGCTTATAAATAAACAGAAACCGGGTTGTAAACATATCTATAATTTTCTGAATAGTAATACAAGCAAGCCCAAATCTCAAAAGAAATGGTCAAATTTAGGTTATAAATTCACACCGGAACAATGGACACACTACTATAAGATTCCCTTTAATTGTTGCCAAGAAACTCAGTTACAATGGTTCCAGTATAGAATTATACATAGAATCCTTGGTACAAATTCTCTGCTAAATAAGATGAATGATAAAAATTCTAATTCATGTTCGTTTTGTAAATTATACCCAGAAACCATCGATCACCTCTTTTATGAGTGTGAAGTGACATATAGATTATGGCTTAAAACAAAACAATGGATACTAGACAAAACTCAATGTGATATAAATGTTACAAAGAATACAATCATTTTTGGTAAAGAAGGTATTTCAACAACGAATAACTTTGAAAATTGGCTTATTATCAATACAAAATATTACATATATAAAATGAAAATGCAAAAAAAAAACCCAACTTGTTGGCTCTCAAGTCATTTATAGAAATGAAATTTCAAATTGAAAAGTATATTTTATTTAAAAATTGTAAATCCGAAGAATATAACACTCTCTGGTCTAGATGGTCGCCTCTTATTGATTAATAACACAAATACACAATCTTCGCAGGACACGTGTCATCCCGGCAACTTTTTTCTTTATCTCTGTCTTTTACCTCTAACTTTTTATTTTCTCATATACTTAAAAAAATAACATTCACTGAGATAGTTATGTATGTTTATATATGTAATTTGTATATACTTTTGCAATGTAGTTTGCTTCAAATACCTCCGGATCCTGTCGAACAACAACTACAAAAAAAAAAAAAAAAAAAAAAAAAAAAAAAAAAAACTGTACATACTCACCCGTGAATAAAGATGACCATTGTAATCGCTTTGTCCGTGTAAATTCACATAGCTGTAATTCACATTTTTGGTTTCATATTTAGCTCCAAATATAATCCCAACAAAATGCTTTAGTCCGTCACCGATTTTATGGCAGAGCCAACGGTTATGTAAACACGAGCGAGTTCATTGTGCACCAATAGGTACTATATATACCATGTTGTCGTATATGTGTGTTCGCACCTTCATGCGTACGTTTGGCGGCTCCACCTTCGTGTATGTCCCTATCGGTGGGCTATATAAGTTATATGGACTCTTCCATAGTTATGGACGCTCTGCCACATTGTCGCTGACCGACTTTTCACTATATCATTATTGCACGTGATAAACAGCATAATCTTTCAATCATTGTCCATCAAGTTCAAGATAACAATCACGCCGGTTAACGGATTAATATTGTCTAGTAAGACAGGATCCCGGGGACTTGAAATCAAACGGGAAAATATTTTGTTTATTAACCTTATTATGTTATTTACAATGTTAAAGTTGAATGTTATTTACAATAATATAAAAATGAATATAATAAAAAAAAAAAAAAAAAAAAAAAAAAAAAAAAAAATACACGCTGTGAGTCGAGATACAGTACGTGGATACTTTCTTTTCTTTCTAAGTCTATAATTAACCGAGTGAAGAATATTGTATTATTATATATTATAAATCAGGTGATCGGCCATTTTGTTTTTAGTGAAATGTCTTCCGAGTCTTTGCACACGCTTACATTTGCCGAGATTATTTCTTATTGGCTTAATTTTGTAATTGTATTGGTGATGTAGATTTTAGCAAATTGTATCAATAACACACTTTGTCAATAAATTATGTATAATAAATCAGGTAATTTCATATTGGTCATTTTTAAGCCGAGAATTGTCATAGTGTTGAGACTGAAGGATATAAACTGCAATGTTCCAGAAACTCATCGGACCATAACTAGGCCAATACCAAAATACCCTATTTATGATAAAATTATTAATCAACAACATAATTAATTAAAGCACACTTGTCCCAGATCCGCTGCATCAGCGATAATTAATAATACAGATGACAGAGACATTGACGTCTGGTTGACGTCAAAGAAACGCTTGTACTAGTCGAGTGTAGTGATCGAGTAAATTGTGTAGCTCAATACATTTTGTGCGATATTTTATTATAAATCCGTGTTTATGTACAAAAGCACTTTTTATGCATCAAATAACCAGAAAATAGTCCTAATTTGTACTTATTGGATTTTTCAAAGCGAAATGTGGTCAGCCATTTTGTTTTTTATGAAATTTCTCCAGAGTCTTTGCACACACTCACATATACTCAGATTAATTCATACTCGTCATCTTTATCGCAATATGGCCCAGTTTTATAAATGTTTAAATTAGGGCAGATCTTTCCGTATTATATCAATAATTATATAGGTATTCGTAACGTGCAAAGTGTGTATAATCACGCCGGCCCACGCGTTTATTCGTTACAATTACCTCAATATTAAGACTTATTAATTAATTTCCATGAAAGCGTGGATGAACTTATAGTAATAACACATACCGTAAATTGACGCATGTTGTGAGTTCTTTTGGTGTCCAGGTGAGCTTGACAGGTGTTTGAAGATTGGTACAGTTAATTTGTGTTTGGAACATGGAATCCGATGAATTAATTTTTGTTATGCTTTCAATTGGTTTGTTTATTTCTCTGTATATAAACCTAAGTCCATGTATTCTTTTCCCAATCTCTTTGTGGGACAATGTAACTGGAAGAAAACAATAAAAGAAAATACATAAAAACTTGACTATCTAAACTCACTTTATGATGTTATTGCGTCTAATTACGCAGGCGATAAAACAAAGTTCTAATATTATCTAGAAAAGTCTTGATAACGGGACTGCTAAAACGTTTACATTTTACTATTTTACTTTTGAAACAAGGGTTGCTGAAACTTTAAGCTTTAGCCATTTATACAGAGTCTGCTTAAACGTAAAGCTTTTACCCTCTGAAACTTTGAGATTTTTCCATTGATACCGGTGCTGCTATATCTTTAAGCTTAAACCATTGATACCTGGGCTGCTGTACCTTTATTGTTGCTTTTAACGTTAATACTGGGGCTGCTGAAACTTAAAGTTATTACCATTGATACCGGGGTTGTTGGAACTTTGAGATTCTATTATTGATATCTAGGCTGCTGTACCTTTATGCTTTTATTAATGATACCGGGGTTGCTGAAACTTAAAGTTATTACAATTGATACCGGGGTTATTGAAACTTTATGGTTTTATTATTGATACCGGGACTGCTGAAACTTTAAGCTTAAACCATTGATACTTGAGCTGTTGTACCTTTATTTTATTATTAATACAGGGGTTGCTGAGACATTGATACTGGGGCTGCTGAAACTTAAAGTTATTACCATTGATACCGGGGTTGTTGGAACTTTGAAATTTTATTATTGATATCTGGGCTGCTGTACCTTTATGCTTTTATTAATGATACCGGAGTTGCTGAAACTTAAAGTTATTACCATTGATACCGGCGTTGTTGGAACTTTATGGTTTTATTATTGATACCGGGACTGCTGAAACTTTAAGCTTTAACCATTGATACCTGTGCTGCTGTACCTTTATGCTTTTATCATTAATACAGGGATTGCTGAGACATTGATACTGGGGCTGCTGAAACTTAAAGTTATAAATATTGATACCGGGGTTGTTGGAACTTTGATATTTTAACATTGATACCGGGGCTGCTATAACTTTAAGCTTAAACCATTGATACCAGGGCTGCTGTAACGTTTGGACTTAACCATTCATAACAGGAGGATTGTACCACGAATTAAAATGGCTGCACCATTCATTGATAACAGCGTTGCTGTACTTTCGCACATGAACTAAATTAAATTTTAAAGTCCGTTTGAGTTTGTTTTATAGTTTTGTATTGTAGTTGTTCGTATATGGTTTGTTGTGACGTCACCTATTGTCATGGCAGCTGCTATTTTCAATATAATTGAACGATTTTAAAACCCTTAGTTCTTCCATGTATATATAGTTTTTGTGATTTAGAAATTAGTTCTGAAAGGTCAGATGAATGCCAATGTTCGCATGAGAGATATGTAATCATACAAAAGCAGTAAGAAGAGAAACCACTGCGGTAGCTCAGTTGGTAGAGTGCTTGCTCCGTAAGTGGGAGGTCGTGGGTTCGAACCCCGGCCGGGTCTGACCCAAGACTTGAAAGTGGGTAGTGACTGTTCTTTCGCCAAGCACTCGGCATTACGAAATGAAAAACACGGTTCTTTTGGATGGGAACTTAAAAATAATCGAGGTCCCGTGTCACGGTGGGCTTGGCACGCTAAAGAACCCTGCTGTATAATGCCAACAGCGCAACACACAGGCAAAATTTCTGCATCTTCGCCTATAGCGGGCGACGTCTCGATATAAGTGAAATATTCTTTACTGGGCGTTAAACACCATTACTCACTCAGTAAGATGGGAAATTATAAGATGGTTAACATCATTTTGCATAAAACCACGTACTTTCAATCGCTAAAACTAATTAGGAAAGAACACACTATACAATTGAAATAAGAAAACAGGAATGGATATAAACAGATATAAATAACAAATAACATTAGCATGGATGGCGGTCTAGAATTTCAATGACAAAAAATGACATAAAAACTAATATGACTCTAGTTACGTGCTAAAATTATCAGCTTTATTTTTCACTTGGAAAACAGCGTATCTTGTTTCTCTCCTATCTATAGATAAAACGTCTGAACAACTTAATATAAAAAATCTTTTTGCCTCTCCTTTTTTATGGATATGAAATGAAATGCTATTTTAAGCATTTCCTTTTTTTTTTTGTCATTTGACCCTTTCTTGACTTCTTACATGAGTTTTGTTACTTTATTGGGTTTTTTTTTTTAGTAATCTGTCATTGTTTAAAATCTTGTCTTCTTTTCTTTCTATCTTTTTAATATTCCATTTATTTTTATTTTATGACGATGATGAAGAAGATGATGATGATGATGATGTGATGATGAGGAGGAGGAGGAGGAGGAGGAGGAAGAAGAAGAAGAGAGGTGAAGCCGAGGAGGTGAATAGGGAGGTGGTGAAGGTAGAGGAGTTGATGATAATGAGGACAAGGAGAAAAAGGTGGTGGTGTTGTTCGAGAAGGAGGAGGTTGGCGGTGCTTGTGTTGGTTGGTGTGTGGTCGTGTTGGTGGTAGTGGTGCGTGATGGAGGGGGGGGGTAGTGAAGGAGGAGGTGACGTTAGTGGCGGTGCATGTATTGGTGATGGTGGTGGTGGTGGTGGAGGAGGAGATGGCGGTGCTTGTTTTGGTCGTGATGGTGGATGAGGGCGATGTGGCGGTGATTGTATTCGTGGTGGTGGAGGAGGAGGAATTGGCGTTGATGGCGGTGCTTGTGTTGGCAGTGGAGGAGAAGGAGACGGTGCCTGTGTTGGTGGTGGTGGAGGAGAAGGTGAAAGAGTAGGAGGTGGCGGTGGTGGTGCTAGTGCTTGTGTTGTTTGTTGGTGGTGGAGGATGATATTATTAAACCATGTAGTATGTGAAAAAGTTAATATGTACTTATGACAAGTATATAAGTTGTTTTTGATTATTGTAATTTGCTAAGTTTTATAAGTAGAAAAAGTCAATGAGGTCAGTTATAACAACAACAAATCTTGAAAATTCCATGACAAAATCTTAACACATGGTAAAGATATAGCAGTTTTAGGCGAAGTTCATGACCCTGTCCTTTGCATTTAGCTTCACGTAGAAAGACAATGTTTTAAAACGTCAATATTAAAATATGGTAAAAAAGTAGCCACAATAATAGTACAACCACAAACGTAAAAAAATCGGTCTTAACCTTGACCCAATTTTGAAATTCATTTCAAGAAAATGTCAAAACAATCCATGATTTCTGTTCAATAGGTGAAGTTATAACAATACGTTGCAATTTTACGAATTTTTTCCAAAATTTTATGCAAAATCAAATCACCCATTTTCGTCCGAAATTTAAAAAAAAAAACCCGAACAATTGGCTAGTTATCCTTAGGAAATTCAAATATCACACATCATCAATTTCGGAGAATAAGACTATTTTTAGATTTATGTCGCCCCAGGTCACCTTAACCAAGCTTTGTAGTCACGTGAATGCCACAAACAAATCGGAATTATATCTTCTGACCATTGAAACATGACCTGTAGTTTCAGAGCGGAAGTAGAAAATAAATGTTAACAAATCACTCATGCGTGCTTATGCACACACATCCGCACATACACACGCTGCTCTACGCATTAACTCACTTGACCTTTAGTTAGGTGAGTTAAAGATTTTAATTTTTTCTCAAAGAAAACCTAAATGGGAATATGTAATTAAGTATTACACATATATCTAAAAATGGCACTTACTTGTGTATTGGGTACCTGGAATCAAGTCTATGAATGGATCAAATACCGGATGTCTGACACTCAAAGTAAACCCACCAGTTCCAAGGTTTAAAACTTCTTCGAGATGTCTCTCGCCGCTGCAGTAAACAATGTCCGAATTGATACCGAATGTCCAATTGACCAAGTGGACTGCATGCAGTAAAGTGAGTATTCGTGCACAAGGCTGACATCTCATGGCACGAAGGGTCGGTGTAAATTAGAGATGAATATTCTCTAGAACTCATGTCATCTTCTGAAAAAGATCAAACAAAATATATTACAGTTTGTTCAGATAATCCTGATGTACGGAGTCCGTAAAGTGACATGTGTGAACCTCGATGTATGGTGCCCGTAAAGGGACATCTGTGTAAAAAAATCGCATTTTCGAAGAAGTATTTTGTATATTCGCAAAAGTTGTTTAGTTTTTTCACAATTGTATTTCGTTTATTTAAAATAGTTCGTTAGATTTTCGGAATAGTATTTCCAATATTCAGAATAGTTTTCGTATATTCGGGAATAGTTTTTGTATATTCGGAATAGTTTTTGTATATTCGGAATAGTTTTCGAATATTCGGAATAGTTTTCATTTCGTATTTTCATTAAAGTATTTTGTACGATCGCAATGTGCATTTCGCTTTTTCTGAGTATTATTTCGTATATTCGCCAAATGCATTTCGTATTTCCGGAATAGTATTTCGTATATTCGCCATATTCGTTTAGTCTTTTTGCAAACATATTTCGTATAGTCGCAAAAATTATTTCGTATTTGGCTAAATAATTTGATTTTTCAAAATACTATACGAAATTCCGAAATAAACGTTTCAGATGAAATTTTGTTATTTAATATTTTCAGAATTGTGTTTTTCGAATATTCGCCACATTAATACTGTTCGTTTTTTCGCAAACATATTTCGCATAGTCACACTAGTTATTTCAAATTTAGCAAAATAATTCAGATTTTTTTAAATACTAATAAAAAATCCGAAAAACCCGTTTTAAAATTAGCGTTTGTATGATGTAGCAGGCTCTATATCGATGCCGCAAATCAATGCTATTCAGCAGCTTTTGAAAGATGCACTGACATGACCCAAATTTAAACATGAAAATATTTAAAAATAAAATAGCCCAAATTCGGGACAAAAGTTTATTGACATTAAAGATCAATTTGACATTAATCAAGTGTTCAAAGACCCTTACATAAAAATGAGTAGTTTTGTTATACCCCTTTGGGTCATTTCGGTACCCCTCTAGCTGTTTCACTCCATCTTTGACGTAAATGCATCATCTCCCGGCTTAGTTACTATGTCAACAAACTTTTTACGCGGAAACTCTACCTTTATTTTTTCCGCCATTGACGTCATTGCGGAAATCTTGAAGCTTTCACGTTTACGCTCAAATGGCCGATAACAATGAATTTTAGATTTTATCACAATATCTTACGGCATACATGCACATCTTACATTATTTTTTATGCAGTTTTGTCATGTTTTTTCGAAAATTCGGCTGTCACATGAACTCATATGAGCTTTTTTTGTAAACAATCTACGTTACGAATTTCAGCCGTTCTCATCAAGGTACTCTATTTCAAGAGAAGAACTTACATAGGAAGAAGGTGGAAAACGGAAACTTGAAATCCAACCGTACATTTAACCTTTTAGAACTAAAACTCTTCAAGCCTTATCACTGAATATTAAAAGCAAGATAATCAATCGGGGGATCGAAGAAGAGAAAGAGGAGGAGGAAAACGAAACTTATCAAAATGTATATCAAACCTAAAGAAATTAAAACACACCTAGCCTTACCACGGAATATAAAACACGAAACACGCCATACAGTTAGCTAACATGGAACACGCTAAACAGTGAACCAACACGGAAAAGGCCAAACAGTGGAGCAACATGGAGCACGGAGTGACGCTAAACACTGAACCTGGATGGAACAAGTAAACATTAAACTAACATGAATCACGCTAAACAATGAATCAGCAGGGGGCAATCCAAACAGTGAACCAACGTAGAACAAGTCAAACAGTAAACCAGCATGGAACAAGCTAGACAGTGAACCAGCACGGAGCACGCGAAACAGTGAATCAACATGGAACATGGTTAACAGTGAACCAACATGTAACATGGTTAACAATGAACCAACATGTAACACGGTAAACAATCAACCAACATAAAACACGATAAACAGTCAACCAACATGAAAAACGTTAAACAATGAACCAACATGAAACACACTAAACAGGAAACAAACAAGGAACTTTCCACACAGTAAACCAATATAGAACACGCCAAACGGTAAAACAACACGGGACAATCCAAACAATGAAGCAGCACAGAAAAAACAAACAGTGAAACAACATGGAAGATGCTAAACAGTGAAGCGGCACGGTACAATCAAACAGTTAACTAACGTAGAACACGTTAAACAGTAAATCATCATTGAACGTGCTAAACATTGAACCAGTGCGGAACAAGTCAAACAGTGAACAGTAAGTAAGTTTAAGTTGTACTGTACTAAGCTTGAAAGATGAAATCATATTTGTCTCATGCAATCACTCATCTATTTATGTGATATCAAAGTACGTATTTTGTAATATGCAAATTATGTTGATTGAAACATCTACAGTACAGACCTGTCGAAAGTTTAACACTAGGGCAGTTTACAGCCTCGCGTGACACGCGGCGGAGATATGGATTATAAGGGGTTAAAACTCTCTATAGAAAAAAAAATACCGAAATGTAGGTAACAAGAGGCCGAAATGAGTTGCCGATTCGAAACTAATTTGTTAGATCAGTGTTCAACTTTCGACAGGTCTGTACTGTAATTCATGGCAATTTAAAAATACAAATTCGTGCAACACGGAATACAATTTAACCATAGAGATTAAAACGTGTCTTAATTACCTCTACTTGCACAGTACAGACATGTCGAAAGTTTAACATTTAGCCATTAACATTTAGCTGCAGAATTACCGATATATGTATTGCCTAAAAACTGCAATTATATTAGGAGAATCTGCCAAAACGCGGTTAAGACAAAGAGGGGTCGAAAAATAGTTAGCACCTGCCGAAATAAAGGTATCGAGGGACGAAGCTGCTAATTGTCCGCCAATTCTTTAGCTAAGTGTTAAACTTTCGACAGGTCTGTTTTGTACTTTTCATATATGTATAATTAACTATATAATTATCACTCTATAGATGAAGCTTGTAGATCATTGGATTATCCCTCACACCCGATAAATAATCATTGCTTTCAGATTAGAATCACTCGTCATTTTAGCTGCTGGAGATTACAGACGCACACGCAGTGAATTCGGCTATTCCGTAATTAAGAAGTCTTTGTAGCCGAGTGTTCTAAAGCGCACGCTTTCGGATCACAGCGCCACTAATCGCCTAGGTTCGAATCCCAATCGGGAACGATCCCAGTGTCAGTTTGTTTGACGAAAGTCTACTCTGGGCAATCGGTTTCCTTTGCCATCATTGAAGTGACTGCCTAGATATAAAAGAAAGAATCTTGACACGCCTCTCAACTCCACTCTTTTAAATGACTAAAATGTAGGATGGCCCAGAACGATACTTCTTGTTTGTATAGTCAAAATGCTTAGCGGTTTTATTGGAGATGGTTGTCCAACCGGACACTATAAAATGAATTAAACAATAATAACAGTCATACAAGAATTTAGCTTTAAGCTTCTTCAAACACCGCATATTATATTTATCCACAAAACAGATATAAAAGTATGCTTACACTTGTTCTGAAATAGAAAACCTCGTGTGCATTGTCAAATTACGTGTAAAAGGTGCTGTCACGCCTTTGAACGAATTATGAAAAATATAGAATCTGTTGCGCCACCAAATGAAATGTAAATGGTGCTGTCACGCCTTTGAACGGATTATCTATGTTGCATCAGAAAATGACACGTAAATGGTGCTGTCACGCCTTTAAATAGTCTAGCACACCAACAAATGGCGTGTAAACGGCGCTGTCACGCTTTTGAACGAATTATTAAAAAATGCTGCCATGCCTTTTAACGAATTATGAAAAGTACAGAATCTCTGTTATGCCCCTTAAATAACGTGTAAATGGTGTTGTCACGCCTCTAGATGAATTATGAGAATACATTTTGAAAAAAGGCGATATCAATAACATCTCGCTAATCATTAAAAATACATAGACACCATCGTGTATAACAGATTATGGTTCGAGATTATAGGGGAACAACATTGGCCTGTCCGTTTGACCTTTCATTAGGAATATTCATATAGGAGGATCCACTCATTACATGGGTAGTATTAGGATCTACGGTTAATACATAAACAGTGTTCGTGATATGTGTTTCTCATTATGCAGACGAAATAAA
Source organism: Anadara kagoshimensis (assembly GCA_021292105.1). Lineage (NCBI taxonomy): Eukaryota > Metazoa > Mollusca > Bivalvia > Arcoida > Arcidae > Anadara > Anadara kagoshimensis. The sequence continues at coordinate 25,544,638 of CM037875.1, read as the reverse complement.
CGTGTGCGTTCCCTATACATAAATTAACTAATCCCTGATAAAGATTTTAGTTAAAGGTCAAGCGGACAGGTCAATGTTGTTTGCCTTTATAACAGAATACGGTTTGAGATTTACCTGTAAAGATCAAAACGCACATGTATAATCCCTTGTGATAAACAACATGCATTATTAATCACCTATTTCATGATATAATGAAAAATACATCTATTGAATGCTTTCATAACAAATTAGATGAAAAACAATGAAAAAACGGTTAAAAAAATGAAAGGTCGTATTAATATGTGTTTATGTATTCACTATATCATGTTCTTCGATTTTTGATTACTGTAAAACGTGAAATTTTAGCGGCAGTTTTATATTGGCGCTTTTAGCAATTAGATCTTTCCGCTAAAATAAACTGCGCTACTTTACCTTTTCTGTTTTCGGAGTTCATGCAAAAAGTTCGTTCGCTAAAATAAAACTGCGTTAATAACTTATGTTAAGAAAATTCGCTAAAATAAGTCTGCGCTAATATAAAGCAATTTACGGTATTACTAAGTACTGTACATCCCTGTGGAATGTTTCACACTAAAGTAACGAATTAGAGCCGAATCTGCAGCTATTTCTGTCCTCTGTTATTAATATCGCCTTACAGACAGGCTTTAACCATTAGCGAGAGGGCGCGGTGGCCTAATGGATAAGACGTTAGTCTTCAAATCCAGGGTCTCTCACCTCTGTGAGTTCGAGTCCCGCTCGGACCACATATGGAAAATTGAATTTTCCTTGCCGTTGGCCTTTACTGATTCACCTGGTATCAGTATAATGGACTGGGGGAGTGGTACGCTTGTCTGCGGTGTATTGACTCTGTGAGCTAGCACGGTAAAGTCGCCCTGAGTGCGCGCTAGTACAAGGCAGACCATACAACACACTCGCACTTCACATGCATACACACAATTGTTCATAGATTAATCCATAGAGATTAATTAAATAGTTCTCGTCGCGAATAGCTGAAAAATTGCTGATGCGACGTCAAGCAACATTCAACCAACCAATTTAACCATTAGCTACCTTTATCTCGTCAACTCAACAACCGAGCTTCGGCTTGTCTTCGTAAGCTCAGTGTTAAATTTTCGATAGGTCTCTGTTTGTACATGTACATTTTTCAAAGTTTTAATTTTGGTTTGAGGACCCATACGCTAAAGCTTATAAAAAATCTTTGATAATTACATATCATACCAGTTTTAATTTTACAGCACTAGACGGCCGTTTCGGAATACAATTCCTCATCAGTAGTGCTTGGACCAAAATTATGAAACCAAAATTATTTTGAAGATGGTGAAAAGCTACCCAAAGGACCAAAATATATTTTACCAAATTTAGCTAAGGAAATACTTTGCATGATGGAGTATACCATAGTTTTTGAGAAATTTCAAATTTTCACTTGCAGGAAATTTAAACAATTAAAGTAAAATCTTAAAATTTTCAATTTGTTTTAACTGAAATTTAAATATATTTCGATCCTTTGGCTATTTGTTCAAACCTTTGTTAAAGTTTTGGTTTCACAATTTTGGTCCAACGACTACTGGTAATGAATTGTATTCCGAAGCGGTCTTCTATTGCAGTAAAATTAACACTGATATAATATGAAATGTCATATTAGTGAAATGTTGACCTTCTGTTTGCAATTTAGAAATTTAGCAAAAATAGTAAGTGTCCCAATAATTAACACTGATATAATATGAAATTCATATCATTAGCAAAAATAGTGAGTGTACCAATAATTAACACTGATATAATATGAAATTTATATCATTGAAAGGTTAACCCCCTGTTTGCAATTTAGAAAATTAGCAAAATAGTGAGCACTCCAAAAATTAACACTGATATAATATGAAATGTCATATCATATAACTGAAATGTTAACCTCCTGTTTGGAATTAAGAAAATAAGCAAAAACAGTGAGTGTCCCTATAATTAACACTGATAAAATATGAAATGTCATTTTAGTGAAAAGTTAACCCCTTGTTTGGAATTAAGAAAATAAGCAAAAACAGTGAGTGTCCCTATAATTAACACTGATATAATATGAAATGTCATTTTAGTGAAAAGTTAACCCCCTGTTTGGAATTGAGAAAATAAGCAAATACAGTGAGTGCCCCTATAATTAACACTGATATAATATGAAATGTCATTTTAGTGAAAAGTTAACCCCCTGTTTGGAATTGAGAAAATAAGCAAAAACAGTGAATGTCCCAATAATTAACACTGATATAATATGAAATGTCATATCATTGAAATTGTTTGCACTTTAGAAAATTACGGAACAGTGAGTGCCATTTGAAATCTTTATGTTTATAAGAACGTGTCTATAAGGAGTGCCTTCAGCTGTACAAGCTATTTTTGCCTTTGTGATGTATTTAATGATTTTATTATTGTATAAAAATAATGGTAAAATTGTGATGTACTGAAATCTTAGAAGGCTGGAATTGAAAAAGAAATGTTTTAAAAATAGTTATTTCTTTAGACAACTCCAATTTAGAAAGAAAGTTCAAAAATAGTTATTTCTTTGATATAAAAATAATTTCTTGTCATGTCTGTTTCATTTAAAATCATTGCTAAATTATGAAATCAAATATAGAACCAGTTCATGTCCAAAGAAGCACACAATCTCAAAGCAAAGTAAAATGCTAATACTTAATTAGGAAAATAAGCAAAACAGTGAGTGTCCCAATATTTAATACTGATATAATATGAAATGTCATATTAGTGAAAAGTTAATCCCCTTTTTGCAGTTAAGAAAATCATTGTTAAGATTAGAAAGCCAAATATAGAAACAGTTCATGTCCAAAGAAGCAAACAATCTCTAGCAAAGTAAAATGCGTAATACTGGCAAACCAAATCAAACACAACCAGAAAAGTCAGGCCGGGTGTATCGGAAAGTAAGTAACAACTGTTTACCTAGTTATGCCCGCCATGTTTGTAATTTATGTAGTTGTTAAAAACTTTTAAAATGAATGTCAGAGAAACCAAATCTGTAATTTTAGAAGTGGACAAAGACTTTCTGGATGGACGTGTAATCCCATAACTTGACGTCTTCCACTACGTGTAACACGTGTAAACGAACACAACCCGTCGTATATAAATATTTCTAATTAAAGATAAAGCGGACATGTCAGTGTTGTTTGCCTATTTGGAGTTATCGTAGTTGATAAATGAAGGAATTTTGTATATTACATGAGCACAGTTAATAAAGAGTTCATGACAATATATTTACAACTGTTTTATCATGAATAAAGAGCAATTTGGAGAAATTTCTACCGACCTGTTAAACAAGTGGCCCTTATAAAGAGATTGTCTTAAACGCAGTTCTGACTAAAATAACAAAAGTTCCAAGCAAACGTTTCAAGGCGTTATGTGTAAAAATTGCGAATTGATAAACACGTAATTTTTTTTTTGTTTGTAAGAAAATAATGACATGTTAATTTCAGATCTGAATTATTGAAAAACTTTGTTTAGAATAGTTCTTAAAATGATGAAAATGTCTTGGAAACAAAACGTTCTAGATGGACGTGTATTCCTATAATTTAAAGTTTTCTATTACCAGTACATCAAATCTATCTGCAAAGAACACCTATGGAAACCTATGGCAGGTGGCCCTAATATAAACGTTCAAAACATACCAATAAAGAACAATTTGGACCTAAAAAGGCAGGGGGCCTTAAAAAAGAGATTGTCTTAAAAGCAGCTTTGACTATAGTGACAAACGTGACAAGGCATTGCGTTGTTGAAATTGCGAATTGTTAAACGACAAAAGTTTGTATCTTGCATAAAATCCGTTAATTAACAGATCATGACAATATATTTACAACTGTTTTATAACACATACATAAATATCAGCTCTTGTTCTAAATTGCAATTAATAATTAATAACAGATAATATTTATTGTATCAATATCTATTTTGTCAAACTGTTAACTTGATGTATTTCTAAACATGCGTAGGTATCTTTAATGAATCACAACTGTTAGATTTTAATGGGGTTTAAATAAATGATGAACAATCAGGATTACATAGATTGCTGCTAACTGCTTAAATCTTTACGTCATACTCGGTACAACAACGCCTTAAGCGGGATTTATCAATTTAGCAGGGATTTGATGTCTGACTGTGCGCGTGATTTGTATGAAACATTAACACAAAAGAACATTATTTAATCACAAAGTACTTTACCAAACTTACATCAGTACTTAAAGATGAAGCCTTTTGTAGATATTTGAAATAGAAAGTTGTGAAAAATGCTTGCAACAAGATGGTCTTATAACGTTTCCTATTCTCCAGAAAGGAAAATTACACTACTATTGAAAAGTACAAAATGACAGCTAATTTGTATTGAAAATGTTAAAATTCCTCAAAAAACTAAGTGCAAAATTTGTTGCAAGTTAAGTCTAAAAATACAAAAAAAACTCCCTCATACAAAATATTTCCTTAGCTAAATTTGGTTAAATACATTTTGGTCTTTTGAGTATTTTCCAACACCGTTAAAAACATTTTGTTCCAAGCATCACTGATGACAAATTGTATTCCGAAATGGCAACCAAGTGTTGTAAAATTAACACTTGTATAATATGCAATTATATATATATATATATATATATATATATATATATATATATATATATATATATATGCGTTGTCATCTAACGTATTGCTTTAGGAGGATTTGGTAAAATACATTTTGGTCCTTCTTTTTTCTCATTTCAGCATTTTTTTTTCCCTTTTTTATTCATTTTTTAACACATATTACAAAAAATTTTAGTACACCATTCACACACTCATACATACACAGGTACATGTATAAACTTTTAAACTTAACATTTCAGCATCTTAAAAGTATTTGGATTTTACACAATTTTAGTCCAAGCACTACTGATGAGGAATTTTATTCCAAAATGATGGTCTAGTGTTTCAAAATTAAAATATGTTTAGTAATAACTTATATAGATATTTGAATAAGAACGATGGGTAAGAAGGTGGTCATGACACGTATACATATTACAGCAAACGTAAAAGCACAATATGACTACTTTCGGTCCGTTTCCGAGCACTTCAGAAGGAATTTTATTCCAAAACAGCCGCTATATATGAAAAGTACAATGTAACACAGTGAATTACTTATGGTCATAAATTAAATAAATTTTTGATTGATGTATTAGATAAATATAAAATAACTTTATTACATATAGATAATAATATTAAACATTTTCTTGGTCATTTATTGGTCATAATAACTGCCTAAGGTCACTTCAACGGATTTTGTACCATTCTTTGCAAACCTTTTTGTACAAATCATCGGAATGTGAATGCTGTTAATTCCCAATATTAAAAATGAATTGAATTTGCATGACCACGATTTAATTAAACTGAAGCATGCTGATCCATGTTCAAATCAAAACAAAGTAATATCTTAGAAATCTTTAACCGGGGAATGAGGTCTGGTGCTCAGGAAGGGTAAGAAACCGCATCTAGCTAGCTACAACCCCCCCCCCCCACACGTGAAAAATTAAAATAAGAATAAAAGGTACATTGAACTATTGGGAAGTCAAATATATTCAGAATAAATTGGGATACAGATACATCACACTTATCACGTTATGACGGTCATAAAATTTTCCGAGGTTCTTGATCATAAACCTAGGCTTGCATATCCCTGTCGCAACAATTCTTTTGCAAATAAGTTTTAAACCATCGTTTTCTTCTCTCTGTTATATATGATATTAACAAATATTTTATTTATAAAGCAACGTATTTTAAACATACATTGTAATTTCATAATGAAATCATGTTTCGAATTTCCTATTTCTCTGGACCATGATTTTGAGATATTTAAAATGTTATGAGTCTAAATAAATTCCAGTTCTTATACTGAATTTGAATCATCAAAGCTTCATGTTTACGTTTATTTTAGTCATGGGTAAATGAACTTTCACATTATCGGTAATAGAATAATTTAAGGTATTTCTAAATTATTTACAAATATTCCATTCATAAATACAATGCATTGTTTTTACGTGTATTGCAATTTCTCAATAATATATTAAATATTTGTATATAGCATCCAAAGTTTTGAGAAATATAAACTGTAAAAATACATTGTCAATTTAAACTAATTTGAATTTTTGAAACTTCACAAAAATTAAATTCTAAAAATTTGTTCTTATTTTTTAACTAACATATCTCTATTCGTAAAAATTGTTTCACAATTTTGATCTAAGCACAACTGATGAGAAACTGTATTCTGAAACGACCATCTAGTGTTTTGAAATGAACACTGGTATAATATGCAATTCATTTATTAATACTATTTATTAATTCCTTGTTTTTTACCTTTATTATAATTTATTAGACCTTGCATTGAATACATATTTACAGCAACCATAGTTCTGAGAAACATTAATCTTTGAGTGAAATTACAACCATAATGTTTTATCGGTATCTTCGAAACTTGATGTTGACTTTAGATCATACGAGAAAAATTTGATATGTGTTTTACCAACTTTTATATTTGTCAAAAATTTGCATTTTCAGGACGGGTGGTTTAAATTTTAGTCGTGTTTTGTAAATTGTTACTAATAAATATTCATTTTGTGGCCAGATGCACAAAGTCTTTTAATTAATATTAATATAATTCAAACCATTATTAGCAATTACTCAATAAATTTTGATTAAATTAATGCTAACTTTATGATCTTGTCATTGTTTACATAAATAAAGATAAGTGAATTATTATTATATCAACTAATAAAATTAATAAAAAATACAATACCTTTTTATATGCTCAGTATTTTGCCAACCGTTGGAAATACTAAACGACAAATCGGCAGTATTTTGGCATGAAAATTCCGTAAATATCTATGATTCCTTATACAAAGCGTGCTCTAGAAATATCCTTAATTCCTGTTTCATAGTTTCACTAGTACATTATAAAGGTATATAGCATTATAGTATGATACTAAGTATATTTAAATATATATCGCACTGATATAATTATATAGAATTATATAGATAAATTCCATTATATCTGGTCGTACTTTTTATCATATTCCTTATCGATTTTTGAAGTTATAATATAGACAATGTACATATAGGCCTGCGTGCTTAATCTATCATTTTGTCATATACGTTACCTAGGTTATATATGATGGTAGCTATACGAAATACGCTTCTAACCTTAATTTAATTAAATACACTTGGTTATTTACCCAAATACTCACACTATGTGACGTTAAGTGGAAATGCCTACTGGATACAAAAAGATAATTTAGTAATTTGAGTAACATATACTACATGATGCTAAATAGAACTGTTTTCTAAATTTAAAAACAAAACAAGGAATTTATCTACAAAATCGAGAAAACAACAATGACGTATTCATTCTCTTTATGACGAGATATTCCATAAATCTAAATATAGTCCCTTTCTTGACAGTAAAATCAACATAGCATGCATGAGCTACTAAAAATCCGTGTCGTATCGGTTTACTAAATTTACAAAAATTGTCCCAAATTCTGACGTCGAGTGCAAATATACTTCATGATTGATTGGAAATGAATTCTATGATTAATTTAATTTCAGAATATATACGTAATTACCCTGGTTCGCCAGTTTTCAAAGTTTAACTTTATTTCTAACTGTGTCTCAAAATAAAAATTAAGTTTTAGAAATATTTTTTTTACATCTCTCTGACGGAACTTGTATCCAAAACGATATTTTTACGTTAAAATGAATGACGATTGTTTATGATTCCAATTTTGAAAAGAATTCTTAATGTATTTTTAGCATAAGAGTCCATATAAATCTCAAAACATGGCTGTTACTAATAAGTATTTAATATTTCCTTTATATTGTTTTGTTTGGCTGGGTAAACTCGTATTCTTAAGGTTCTTTCAATACAACATTTGATCAATTTATGTAGCAAAAATGTTAATAAATGAAATACAATGTATTTTAAGCATTTAATTAAAAAATCAAACATATCCATACCAGTACATGTTCAAATAACATTCCAAAAGGCAAAGTTGTTTTTTAATTGAAAACTAGAATATCTAGTTAAACACGCGAACTTTAACCGGAGAAGTGAGACCGTGTGATCCGGAACAGTAGGTACTTTCTATTTAGCTAGCTACATCCGCAAAGTGTGAAAGCAAAATTGAAAGTGAAAAAAACATGGAACCATCGACACTCGGTAAGGATACTGAAACACGTGCTTAAATAACACGCACAGATCGAGTGGAATGAAAACCTAGGTACATAGAGCATCTTTGATCCGGCTACTGAAACATTGAATCCAGTAGGCCTCGGATATAAATTTTTTCTCACATTTTCTGCAATTCCACATCGTCCGAATGAGATTCAAACCTAAATCTTGAGTCTTTAAAACTCACCTTTAAAATGAAATGTCATGACGACCTAAAACCAAGTTACTGACAATTCTTTGATATATAAAGAATTTATAGCTATGAAATGTAGTATTGTAACTACACTCACGTGATTTTTGAACCGTTAAAATTCACCCTAAAAGTGTCATGGCGAACAGTAACCAAATAACTGGCAACAAATCTATTTTGATTCATAAAGAATTCATATCTGTGAAATGAGTAGCATTGTAATCGAACTCGTGTTAATTCTAACTAGTTAAAACCCATTACAAGTGTAATGGCAAACTGTAACTAAATAACTGACAACACATCTAGTTTGAAACGTCCGTATATTGCTGTAAAATTTACACTGGTAGAACATTTAATTTAAATAACTTGGTCGATATCTCTGCTGGTGGACTTAGCAACCCATTGTCAGAAATATACTTTTCTAAAAATTTGCTGCTAGGGAGTATACCTTAGGTTTTTTTTTGGGGGGGATTTTCATATTTTACTAGCAGGAAACTTAGAAAATAGTATATAATATAGTAGAAGTGTTGCCTACTGAGTTTGTAACATTAGTCCAGTCATTCCAGTTTGATCTCCAAATAATTGCAACAGAATGCATTTTGTTATTGATATATTCTTACATATAAGGTTTATGGTAAAAATTCTAAAATTTTCAAAAAGGAATAAAGAGTTTTTGAGGCATTTTAATTTCTTATGGGGTTTTCTATAGACAAGGGATTAACTCATGAAAAACAGATGGGATTTCAGTCCATTTAACATATGTAATTTGCTATTTGAACAACATATAAAGCAAAAACACTAGAATTATTCAAACATAATTGTTTTCATATATACATTCAACATTTCTGAGCTCATTTAAAATTAAATAATCGGCCCATTTTAAATCAGTTGCATTTTTTTCTGTCACCATTTAATATTTCTAGTGATAAAGAATAAATGACCGAATACTCAGAGTAATTATTATGGAAATATAGAAAACGTATGTTTTTTATCCAGAGGTACAATTTTGCACATCCAAAAATGTCTGAGGTTAATTTTTTCATCTTTTTATCATTCCTTTATAACCATTTTGCATAAAGTCATTCAATAAAATAATTTATTTTGTTAACATCCCATAAACATACTGCATTCAGAATTGTCTTAAATGATTCACTTAAGTTTATGTATAAATTTTCATCTGATTTCTGGACCGTTCTACATACGGTGGCAAAAATACTTAAATTTTTTGAAAAATTATATGTACAATTTAAGCTCACAATACAGAGTTATCTCCTTTTTCTATAGAAATTGATATTGGCAAAAAAAAAAAAAAAAAAAAAATTCCACTGAATTGAAATTATTTTTAGGGTGAATAAGAAGACCTTACCTGAAAACAATCACATAAAAATATTTTTTTATTGCAATTACTTTAAGGTTTGGCCTATTTTGTCATAGAATGACTGGACTATTTCCTTGGGGAAACATCCACAAACAAAGCCATAAATTACATATTATATTATACAGCAATAGTCGTAAAAAGGCAATCTGAAACATACCACCACAAACCATAGGCTCTAGTTTCATATAAAGCAGACGCCCGACAAATATGAAAAGAAATACTAGTAGCTTTATTGCACCTAAGTTGAGCTATACAAATAATACTAATTATTAATTTATTATTTTTACTACAAAAACACTTCCTCAGTTTATCAGTTTTGTGGCATTGAAGTAAAATTAAGATTGATTGATTGGTTAAATGGGTTTTTACGTCACAGTGAATAATTTTTCACTTATGTCGACATCAATAGCTTTAAGTGAAGAAATAAAATCACATTAATTATTTTGTAATGCGCTTAGCGCAATGTGTAGGAAGGATTCTTTAACGCACCCAGTGACATGGAACCTCCGTTATTAAGGTCTCTTCCGAAGGACCCAGTGACTTTCTTTTCTTAATGCTGAGTGCTTGGTGAGCGACCAGTCACGGTATGAGAGGTTCATTAAAGAAGCTGATTGGGAGTAAACCCTATTCAATCAAATCAAACCATAATATTAAAAAACAAACATACGTATCCATGTCCGAATCACAATCCAGGAGCAAAGTAAAAACTTTGGAACTAACAAGTCAGATTAGACACGTGAACTTCCACCAGGGAAGTGAGGCCGGGTGCTCTGGAAGGGTAAGCACCTCAAGTTTAGCTAGCTACACCAACCACGTGTGTTATCAAAATTGTGTGAAAGTAACATGGAAACATGGGACGTCAAATATATCCAGGGCAATCCTTTACACAGAGACATCAAACTTATCAACAATACTACTACTGTGATGACGGCTATAAAACCTTTTCGAGGGACTTGATAAGTAAAGGGTTAGCACCTCCTGTTTAGGTAGCTACACCGATGATCATACTTGTATCACCCTTTCAGTTAGGTGCAATATATAAAGACTACCGACGAGAAATGCAAAACGTGATTTAAGTAGACAAGTGGGCGTTATATAGAGTCGCATCATGAAAAACATAAGACAAGTGACTAAAATATATGTTCGTTTATAGTTGGCAACTGATTGAATAAACTGCAGTTTTTACCGGTATTTAATTCAGACATTCAGACAAAATTGTTTTTTGTGTTTAAGATTACAATATTGGTTAACTAACAATACAGCTTAGCATTTAATGCACGTAGATATATTGAAGTTTCCACAGTGACTGACAAATTGAAAACCTTAAATCAAACCGCGAAGTTATTTGGATGTGGTTCTAGAACATTACCCGTTTTTTAAGTTTTTTTTTAAATTTTAAAAGACCATTCATATACAAAAAGGTCATTAGATGAAAAATGTATATTTTAAAGCACCAACATTTGGGTTATGAAAATAATAATAATAATAGTAAAACCAAAATCAACTCGGTAGTTGTGAAGAATTTTAAAAAATACACAACACTATGTTTTATAACAGACTACAGTATTAATATTTATTTTCCCCGTTTGCTGGTTTCTGTATCATGTTTGGATTGTTCTAAAGATCCTCTGTACTACCGAAACGCCAAATATTATATGGATACAACACCATTGTTGATGGCTCTTTCTACTTTTTATCATAGAACATTTCTTGATTTTAATCTTTAGGATCATCATAAGAAGCCATGTAAGAGTTTTGTGGTAATATAAGAAAAATGAAAGTGTTCATGTAATGGAAATAAACAAACCACATTTTTATAAAATATTTCCTGATTGAAAGTTTTTTAAGGAGAGCTTGACACATAAACAGAAACCATCTCTATTTTTAATTTGAAAAAATATTATGAAAAACCATTACGTGAACGTGGGTTGTTCTGTTTATTAATAGGTACTTTCTGTTTAATTAGGCATTAATTCGTTTAAGTATACTTTAATGTTTGGTTATTCGTCATCTAAAATTACACTTATAATCTTCTGATAATGTTGAATTACATTTGCTCTTTTAGATTTGAAAGGCTTTAAAACTATCGAGAATCAAGGAGACATTGAGTGCTCTAAGGCGTGCATCATTTGTAAATTGAAAATTTATCATTTCCTGATAATACTTCCTCATATCTGAACTCTTTTTTTCAAGAGACCCATTTGTTAAATGTGGGTACAATGTTTTAATTGGTGCTTAGGAAAAATATCATTCAACTGGTCTAATCTGGTTTATTAACTTTAGGGTGGTAATTGACTGAACTCAAACATAAATATGAAGGCCCGTATCCTAAATCAAATTAAAAAAAAAGAAAACTGGTAAAAGTTGATAACGGGAACTTCTACCATGCAGTTAGACATTTGCTCCGTGAGTGTAAAATCTCCTTTCTCGAAGCATGAGAATAAAAGGAACATGGAACTACGTCTGAAATAATTTTGACGATTTTAGATTATAAACAATTCAAATATTTTAATGAAGTTCAGCTATTTACAACACACATTGAAAAAGTCATATTTGTAATGTTTTGACATATTCTTCCAAAGGAGACGATACAGGTAACATCAGATGTGTAATTACTGATATGCTTAAGGTTAATCAAATTATAAAGACCTTTTTAATGAAAGCAAAACTGATAGATATTATAACAGTTTCAAAGAAGGCTTGATATTGATCCCACAAATAAAATGTATTAGTATTTTCAGTTAAGTTACTAATTTCGGGGGTTTAACTTTATTCATTGTTCGGTAAATTAGTGGGAAGGGAAACTGGTTTTTAGTAATCGATAATAATATAGGGCGTGTTTTAGGTTAATGTGTTACTGGGGCTATATTTAGATCTGTAACAATTAGCCAAATAATACAGCAACACTTGATGTTATGGCCTAAATACTTTTTAGTGGTCAGTCGGTTGTCCCGGTAACTACAGGTATTGTAAACTCTATACTTGCTACATGCATGTATGCAGGACATCGTAACCGGTTTAACAGGTTTCGAACCGGTGCAGTACCTGTTGCACAATCGGGGTATATAAGGCAACGTTTGGGGGGTTTTGGGGAGATCGGGGAGTGCGGGGAGTTAGTGTCAGTTGGAGTTACAGTTAGTTAGAGTTAGAGTTAGAGCAAGAGTTAGTTGGGAGTTCGGGAGACGAGAGTTAGGAAGTTTAGTTTTGGTTGGGTTCGGTTAGAAATTAGAGTACATGTTGGAGTTGTCCGAGATCGGGATTAAGTAATAACGGTGAAAAATTGGCTAATCGCAAAGAAAATATATTAAGTGTTGCTGTGTTGATGGCTATTACAATTGCGAGACTTTGTAAATATTGTATATATTATTAGACTATTTCAGTAGAATAAAAAGTAGACTAGAACTTTTATTTTATAATTATTATTTAAATCCTACAACAGTGTAGGTTGGTGTCAGAAGCTGATGTAGGGGACCAGAGGTCCATTGTGAAAGAGAGTATTTCACAATTTGGTGTCAGAAGTGGGATACTGGACTTATACACGTGCCGGATACTGGACTTATACACGTGTCGGATACTGGACTTATACACGTGCCATTCAGATATTATGTTATAGTGAACTAATTATTTAGTGTCGTGGATCTAAACTGTTCTGTGAAAAAAAAGAAAATTAAAATTATTCAAAAAAGTCTACGTCGGACGAAGCAGGTGCGAAACAGAATGATAGTGAGATAGAAAAATTAAAGGAAAGACTGTTAGTCGCGGAACAACGAGAAAGAGAACTGACAAAACGTTTCCAGGAAATGGAATGTGCAAAAGATACGGCAGAAAGAAATGCTAGAAGGCAAGTTCATTAATTAAGATCTTTGTTCATAACAATACTTATACATCACTTTCCAAGGAAATGTATCTGTATAATATCTCACATTGAACAAGTCAAAGTGCAAAGAATTCAAATTAAACCAGCCATGTAATAGTGTTTATTTCAGAACAAAACAGACTTTCCTCTTTTCTGACCCTTTGGTCTAGGAAATGGTTTAGACAATCAAGCGCCGTCCAAAAAAATCATGCATAGAATGGGGTTTTTATAGCGTGCAACCGAATGCACACAAATCTTACAATTTACGAGTAATCGTAAACGACAACTACTGTAAACCTTTTTGTATTGGTGCATAGGATTTTCACATTTTAACCTTTTCATAGTGGCGCATACTTATCTTCACAAAAGAAATAAAATTTTAAGTTTGTTGGATTGTGATTTGAAAAAAAAATTGTGTTGGATGAGTTTAACAAATTGTGGATTTTTTTTAAAGCCTTGAAGTGATTTGGATTCTGAATTTTGGTCTAAGACTTACTGATTATGAATTGTATTCCGAAACAGCCGTCTGGTGCTGTATAATTAACACTGGTATAATATGTAATATTAGGAACGCCTTGATAGAAAACTAACAACACTAATAAGAAATGCACTTTATAACCTATCATCATGCAAGAACTAGTGTTAAAGAAGGTAAAGCAAAAAACTAATTTCGGGAAAGTAAACGTTTACTTAATCTCTTCTCTTTAATTCGACAATGTGTATGCTTAGTTGTCCAAGGATTTTTTAATATCTTCCCTAATCAATACCAACAAAATGTGAAAAGTATTAATTGAACTCTTTATTCCTAACAATATGTATTATGCATCATTTTTCTTGAAACCAGCCAATATAAAAACCTGTTGTCACCGGATGGTGTTAATTAAGTTTTTTTAACCATGATAATGTGTATTCCCCATTGGCCATGGACAATTTTTCTTCAATAGCGCTTTTGAACTTGGTCCAAATCAACACAATGTGAAAGGTATTAATTAAGATCTTTGTTCATAACAATACTTATACATCACTTTCCAAGGAAATGTATCTGTATAATATCTCACATTGAACACGTTTATACCAACAAAATATGTTCTCACCTGAAAAACGTGTGATGTGTTTTCCCCATTGGCCATACCCTTTTTTCTTAAAAACCCCTTTGAACTCAGTCAAAATCAACTAAATGTGAAATGCAATAATTGCTTTGTTCATAATAATATTAGACATCATTTTCCAAGGAAATGAATTTTTACAATATCATCCCCTGAAATCAGCTTATAACAACAAAATATGTTGTCACCTAAAAAAGCGTGTAATTAAGCTTTCTTTTTCTGATAATGTGTATTCTCCATTGTTCATGTTCAATTTTTCCTCAATTACACTTTTGAACTCAGTCAATATAATAAAAATGTGAAATGTATTAATTAAGCCCTCTATTCATGGTAATACGTATACACTACTTTCGAAGGAAATACACATTACAATATATTTACTTGAACTCAGCTTATACTAACAAAACATGTTATTATCTGAAGGTATATATTTAAGGTTCCTTATTATGATAATTGTATGCATCATTCTCCAAGGAAGATTTTAATATCTCCCTTTGAACTTTGATGACGCACATGATCCATTTTCCACAAAATTTGTTTTTCAATATCTCCCTTTGAACTTAGCCTCCATGTCATTAAAATGTGTTATCACCTGAAGGTAAGGATTTAAGCTTATCATGATAATGTGTATGCGCCATTGTCCAAGGAAATGTATTTTTGCAATATTTTCCATTGAACTCTCACTTAATACCAACATCTGGAAGTTATGAAGAAATTAAACTGTTCATTCATTATAATGTGTGCAGTGTATATTCCATAGTCTTATTAAAAAACAAATATACTAATCGATGTCCAAATCACAATCCAGAAGCAAAGTAAGAACTTTGGAACTGACAAGTTAGGTTAGACACTTGTCCTATATGGAATGCCGTCGTCATTAATATCAATGTACAAGTAAAACAAACAATATGTGAAAAAATCGAAAAATCTCAATGTTACATCTAATGCTGCTACAACACGCCTAAGACTTTCAATTTATGACAGTACAACTGGTCTTGTATTTTCTTCAATCACAAACATGCCGATCCATGCCCAAACACAATCCACAAAGCAAAGTAAAAACCTTGATACTTGAAAATTAAGTAAAATTGCAACAGGGAAGCGAGGTTATATGCTATGAAAAGACAATCACACCTAAAATGCCAGCTACACCCACAACGTTTGAAATCAAATCTGAGAACGAAAACATAATTCCCTATCTAAACTTTCATTCGAAGCATTAACATAAAATTAAACGAAATACGTACAAGGATAACACAGGCGATCATGACGGATATTGGTCTCTATCGATATTTTAGAGTATCTAAATTGTTTAATTTTTTTATGCATAGAAGGATTTACACGTCTTGACAAAATTCCATACTTGCATAATCATCCGAAGCATTTAAAATACCGATATAATTATTAAAGGGATAATAATGGTGCCAATTCTTTTTCATTTTGTACGCTTTTAAAATGTTTGTTCTGTTTTAACTATTTCTGCAAATTTAAATGTTAATTGTTTTTATTCTAGAAATAATGTTTAGATGCATTATTATCTAGGATCAAAATGCAAACAAGATTACATCCAATCAGCAGGTCAATTTTGTTTCATTTAAAAAGATTCTTCAAAGAAAATTGGAAATAATGCAGCAAATATTCTATTCAAAACAGAAATCAGTGTTATTTGATGAATATTTTTCAGTCATATTACAAAACATTAATTCATAATGCATTCAATTAATGGAACATAGTATCAATACATTATCTTTCTAACTAAAAGAATTTATATTAGGAATGAACATTAGATAGCAACATAGACATATATATGTAAAATACCTAGGTAATTTAATTAACTGTTTAGTTATTTACAGTGAAACCTGCATATAAGGGACTCTAAAGGTAAAAATAACTTCCTGCACTTCAATTTAGATTTATGTTTCTTGTTTATGTAGAGGTTAGTATGTACAACCCAGTTTAGTTGGCTTTTATCCTATACATAGTGATGTTCCTTATGACAGGTTTTACTGTGCATAGCTATATATTGATGGTGTTGATTATGTTTTTCATATGTCACCTTATATGATAATATATTGCCATTATATGTTACAAATGTATGAAATGAGCCAATAAAATAAAAAAAAAAAAAAAAAAAAAAAAAAAAAAAAAAAAAAAAAGATTAATTTGAAAGGTATTATACATTTAATTAAATTTTGGTCAATATACCTAAGCGGAAGTATGTTACCCATGATGTCTTATACAAGCAAAACAGAAAACTTCAAGAAAATGAAGCACGCTAACACTGATTTTAAGGAACCAAGCGTCATATATATAACCTTGACCTTTATGATATGACCTTTGTTCAAGGCCATGCTCCATTTGGACCATGAAGATTATTCATGGGAAGGTTTGAAACTGTCGTCTAAAGCAGTGATGAGATATGACCCAGACACGATTTTACACAGACGGGTAGACAGACAGACAGACATGAAGATTCTTATATACCCCCCCTCTCAAACTAGTTTAAAGAGGCAAAAATACAGTAAGATAATTGAACCCATGCGTATTGATGAACCGTTTTGTAATCATGCACTAAACCTGGATACATGTGTATTATGCAGTACTTCTTTTTTACAAGTGGATGTTCTTAATTACTCTAGATATTGTTAAAAACGTTTGTTCAGCTGTTGTGTTCTTTATTACAAAACACTTGTTTAACTAAATGTCAGTGCATTAAATTCATCAACTAATCGATTTCAATATGTTCTATATATTATGGATGAGATATTAAATTTATACGCATGAAGTGACTGATTTTTTTCAATCTGTTTATCACTGCAAATTGGCTCTGTTTATCGATCAATACTTTTAAGTGTTGATGAACAACGTTTGAATATTTATATTTTTTTATTTTTCAATTTAAAAAAAAACCTTTATTCCGTTTGAATACCTTTATTTTTTTAATTTAAAAAAAATCTTTATTCCGTCTTCCAAGATCATTTATTCAGCTTAAATTTTTATTTTACTTTAAAAGGATCATCTAAACTAGCTACTTGACATTTAATAAGCTTGTGCTTCATTTAACGTACATTAATTTATCGATTTTAGCGATATATATTATGGTTTAGATACGAATTTAAACCTATGAAGTGAAAAATTCCTTCAAACTGCTTATCGTCAACAACAAATTACATATATTTGTCTATGTATACCTGTCTAAATGACGTTCAATCACCTGTTTACGATGTGGCAGCTAAGAGTGAGTGCTTGGAATTTTCTAGATGCAACTAGAATATGACACAACCAAAGATGAAATCAGACTAGATTAAAGATATTTGTAGTCTCGAAACACGCATATTTAGAATAAAATAAAGACCACGCACCTGTTGTAGAAAAAAAGATATCAACAGACTCAAAACACGCATACTTAAAACAAAACAAAGTATAAACAGCATGCTGTTGCATATTTGTTTTATGGGGTATTTTTATCTGTGTTGAATACAAACATCGAATTTCGACTAGTATTGGGTACAATGACAATATTGTATTCAAGTAAAACATAAATTATTGAAATAATAAGGTCTATGCTCTTTTCATTTACTCAGTTGCTAAATGAACACCTAGATGGAAATACCTGATGAAACCGAATCAAACCGGTATGTTTGTGTTTGATCAATATGAAAACAAAAAGATATAACATAAAAAATGTTCATCTCTCTTTATTTATTTATTTGCCTTGTTAGTCGATATTTAATCAAAATATAAACCACAAAATCATAAAATCATAAACCCCCTGGATATATTTGACAAAATATCAATTCACATAGAATTTTATATGTCAATCAACGTTATAACAGAAATATGTACTTTTGAAATATTATACTGTGGTAAAACAACAAGGTGTGTATTTCGCACATTGTCACTTTAACGAATTTTCCCCACTTAATCTAGATTATTGTGCGTAGAAAAACACACCGATCATATGTATGTATATAAGCAACATACTTGAATTTAAAAATTGTTAGTATACAATTCTTATTATGATTTTTCCACGGTGAAAGTTCACATGTTAAACTATATTTCAAACTTTTCTCTCTCTCTCCCTCTCTATTCCTCTCTTTCCCCCCCCTCTCTCTCTCTCTCTCTCTCTCTCTCTCTCTCTCTCTCTCATAAAACACATTCATTATGTAAGTTTATATTGTATTTTATATGTATAGATGTTAGAATATTGTTAAAATATGATGAATGTGAATTAAAAAAAAAAAAAAATTCAAACTTTTCAAAGTTTTTGCTTTTTTTAATTGTGATTTGAACATGAAGCGGTATGTTTTTTAATAATAAAATTGCAAAACAATTTTGATAATGTATACTATTAGTTTATTGCAGTTGTCTTACATCATTGAGTCCCACAACCTACAACTGATTCTTTGATATTGCTTGGCTCCAGCGAAAATTTCAATGTATCTGAAACAAATTCTTTTACATGCGTTTACTCTCTTCTTAAAAATCATTAAGTTTAGTTCAATTATAAGCACATATTACAGACGTGGCGGGTGAAGCTAGCTATACAGGAGGTGTTTACTCTTCCATAACATCCAGTCTCACTACCCTGATAAAACTCCACGTGTTGAGCACAATTTGAATGTTTTATGAAGTTTTTACTATGTTTTGGTATTGTGGTTTAGACTTGATTTGGAATGTTTACAAACAATTCAGAATTATGAACATCATATGATGACATCTTTACATATTTGTATGCTAGACAAAAGAAACCTTTCGTTGGAAGTGTCTTGAACAACAACACAAACATATTATATTACACTATTCGTGAACATAAATAGATTGTTGTAAATGAAATTGATGTTTCTCGGATGTTCTTTGTTTTTCGCCAAGCAACAATAACGGTTTATGCCCATAACCGCCAATCTTAAAAGCAAAGTTAAAGTTAAAACTGGCATACAAACACGTGAATTTTCACCCATGACGTTTGATTATGTGTTCCGGAAGGGTAAAGCACCTCCTATCTTGCTAGGTACACCCGTCACGTATGAAATCAGAATTGAGAATGCAAGGAACGTTGATCTATGAGACGTCAAATATATCCTGGATAATTTTTTATATACAGATTTTATTTCTTAACATTCTTAAAAATGACTGATAGTCTACGCTGTAATAAGCAATGGTAATGGCGGTCATAGAGTTTATTGATAAAAAAATATTTTATTTAATTTTTAAAACCAGTTTCAGAAAAAACAGTTTTAACTGTGTTAAAATGTGCTTTGTAAACTAATTTTCACAAAACATGAAAAATGATACATGACAACAAACTACGAAGTAGGATAATAACTTTTGGATGCAGTAACATCAACAAAACTGTGATGACGTGCATAGAATTATTTTGATTAAATTTAAAATAAATTATCAGAGACACTGTTTTGGGAAACTTTGACGTGTTTAAAAAAGCAATGTAAGCTTATTTTTACATAACATGAAATAACATTTGACAGTCATGACACTTTTTGCTAACATTTAAAGAAAATATATGAGGACGCTGTTTTAAACATCTTTGAAGTGTTAAAACATGCAGTATAAGCTTATTTTCACAAACATAAAAAATATGATTGTCATAACTTTTTGAAAGTTAAAAAAACCACTGTTGTTTTAAATCTTTGAAGTGTTAGAATATGCAATGTAAGCTTATTTTCATACCAAAATACATATAACGGTCATAACACT
Source organism: Anadara kagoshimensis (assembly GCA_021292105.1). Classification (NCBI taxonomy): domain Eukaryota; kingdom Metazoa; phylum Mollusca; class Bivalvia; order Arcoida; family Arcidae; genus Anadara; species Anadara kagoshimensis. Next base: position 25,524,160 of record CM037875.1, on the reverse strand, counting down.
TTTTATCTAATTTTTTTTTAAAAATATAGAAGAATATGAGACTATCGACATAAGAAACTGTGTCAAAATGTGCAGTGTAAGCACATATTCACAAATAAAAAAATTACATATGAGTTCCATAACACTTTTTTTTTTACTAATTTTATAAAAATAATGACAGTTTTAGAAATTTTAAACGTGTTAAAATATGCAGTGTAAGCTTATTTTCACAAAAACATGAAAACTTACATATAACATTATGCGACAAGGTAAGATAATAAATTACAGTGTAACGTTGATGTCTTCTAGATATTACGTTCCTTAAATACGATACCCTAACATTATGCTGGATAAATATCAGTTATATCCGAGACAAATCATGATTCTGACTACAGTCATTATTCTTTTTTTAGGTCATGTCATTTCACATGATAAGACGACAGCGTCAGGATACATAACACAGGGAAATTCTGACATTTAGAATTACTGTGTCTTTCTTTTTTATTTTGAAATTCGTATATCTTATGACATAATCCTTCTTAAAGACAGTAACATTATGACGATATTAGAAAAAACGGAATTATAAAAAACGTACTGGAAATTGACGTTGATACAATATATGGAAATCCTGGCACACTCGAAACTTCTAGTGCTTTGTGAAGCATGAAAATTCAGATTTTTTTTACCCAGAGAAAATCAATCATTCGTTAAAAATAATCTTTTTATGCGCCATTGCCAAAATTATACAACATTGTTTATCGTTTAAACAGTGATCACAGTACATGTATTCACTTTAATTGCCGTTGGAACAGTAAAGAGTGTAAAGAGTGGTTAAAATTATTTGGTTTTAGATCATTACTCGCCTGAAAATGAAGTAATCACGTCTAACACACACATTTCATCTAAAAATGTTTCTGTGTTTATATTTTATGCTAAACAGGAGGTGCTTACCCTTCCGGAGCACCCGGCCTCACTTCCCTGGTGGATTTTCACGTATCTAACCTAACTTGTCAGTTCCAAAGTTTTTACTTTGCTTCTGGATTGTGATTCGGAAATGGATTAGTATGTTTGTTTTTGATTATGCCAAATCAAAAACAAACATACTTAAAAAAAAAAAAAAAAAAAAAAAAAACAACATACTAATTCATGTCCAAAAGAAAATCCAGAAGGTAAGGTAAAATTTTAAAACTGACAAATTAGGTTAAAACATGAAACTTTCACCAGGGCGAGCACCTCCGGTTTAACTAGCTATAACCAAAACTGAGTGAAAGGAAACATTGAACGTCAGATATATCCAGGGCAATCCTGGACACAGAGACATCTACTTATCAACAATATTATGATGGCGGCCATAAACCTTTTAGGGCTTTGATAAGTCTAGATTTGCAATATCCCTTGGTCAAAAGTTAACGGTCTAAACAATTATTTTACTAATATTGGCTTGTGGTCTTGTTACGAAATTATATATTTTTAATAATACCCCTACTAGCTATTCATTGGTGTGAAATTCTTTCTCATAAAAATTGCTTCATAAAAATCAAGAATACCAAATAGCCTTCCTCCAGACATAAAACCTCAGATTTCACTTTCTACACTAATTAATCTGCAATAAGGCCAAAAACCATTAAAACCTTAATAAAACAGCAATAGAATATGATCTCACATGAGCTTTGTATATCGCAACTGACTAGGTAACAAGAATTCTTGCATATATTCAACTGGCAAACAAGAATCGGCATTTGCTTTTATATCACTTTTAAAATAAAATGTGAAATAGCTAAATTAAGTTTAACGCGTGGATTGAGGCCGGGTGCTCCGGAGCAGTAAGCACTGTGTGTTTAACATTAGCCATATGTGAAATGAATATTGAGAATGAAACAAACACGGAACCATGATAGATTTTATTAATATGTATTTGAAGGGCCAAATATACGAAAGGCCTAAATTTTCTAGATTATGGTCTTAACTGAGCTGTGTATATCATACCTGGGTAGTCAAAAGGGCACTAAGATAGACATTTGACTTTACAGCTACATATGACTCTTTAAATAAAATGTGAAGTAGTTGTTGTGATGCATCAACATTGATTCAAAATATATTCTGATTTATAATCAGTGTTGATTCGTACAGGTAAGATGAATTGTATTCAGGTATGCACAGGTAGCTAATTAATCTAAGTAACATACAATAAGAGTCATTCATGTTTCCATGTTGACTTCACAAAATAATAAAACACAAAAACAGGTAGTAGAGTGAAGAATAATATTTGTTGTTGATATAACGTTACTTTGAGAAAATGAAAAGTAAATCAATGCTGATCTTCGAGGAAAAGGTAAACAGCAAAATTAATTAAAGATGTGTATTTAAATTTGCAATAACATGAAGCTGAGAACACATGTTCTTGTTCAGAGGAATGACAATCAAAATACAATATGACAAAAACGAGAAATAAATGAAAAAAAAGAAATGAATATTGTGCCAGAATAAGGATAGAAGGTACTTATAACACACATTTTCGAATTATTTTTTAATTGTACTTTAAGTACTTTTTAAAAAAATGTATTTTTATCGTAAGAAACTTGCATTTAAATTTGCCTGTTACCTATGCAAAACTTAGAGCATTATATTTTCCCTAACCATACAAAGTAATGAGCTTATCGCGGTGTATCGTTTTCATTGGCAGACGTACGTCCTTGTATCTGTCTTTCGGTTGTTTTTTAATATTTACTCGAGCACAAATCGACGATCCTTTCAAAATACCTAAGAACGATGCTTGCAAAATACCTAAAATCTTTCAAATGCAAGTCAAATTCAATTATCAGCACAACTCACAGAGAACGTTTGTTTAACGACAATAACGGGTCGTAATTTAATATCCCTATGGAAGCCAAATTTCGAAAATGGTCACGCGATTTCTATGACAGCGAATTATATGACAGAACTTATTTTTCAAATTGCTTGAAATATTTTTGCATTTTACCACGAAAAACAAATAATGCGTGAAAATATTACGCAGCTAAATATTTATAAAAATGGCATAAAGAAATAACCACCAAATAAAAATAAATCATTTATGTCATATCAGAAATGACATCGCCACGTCATGAGCTCCAATGACCGTTACAAAAACTGTTAATAACTTAGTACATGTAGTTGTACCAATATGTGTTCGGCGTTTTTGGCAAATCTTTTCTGCTGATTTTTTATGGGTCGTTTATACTTGCCTTTTCTGACGTTACTTTGTATTGTGCAGCATCCTAGGATACACTGGCTGTTGCCAAGTACAAATTTCTCTGTTACATTTTTCTTCAGAAACACAACTCTTCTATTCACATTGGTTACGTTGTAACATAATACACTACTGTTTGACAGTGAATATGAACGCGAACGTCTTTGACAAAAGTTTATGTTATTATGTGTATTTTACGAAAGACAATGTTATGTCGTGATTGAGTGATTATGTCCTCCAAATGATCTTTAACCACTGTCCACTGGGCGGGACCCTTACCATGCCAGATGGCTCTTAACACGTAAGTGTATATCAAAATATAAGCATCGTTTTACACCTTACCCACTTTTCGACATGCGGTCTCTACCCAAGTACTGGTATACGTGTACTATAAATTCTTCTTTTGTAAAAATGAAAACCCCGGCTTGTAATTTTTCTCTAACCAAATTATGTAGTACTGGGCGAAATATTTTGTATTTCCGATAGTAAAATGGATTAATATTATTATCAGGTATTATAGCAATATATATTCCCCACAAAAATTCAAGTATATCATTAATTTTAAGACAGGTTTATAAATACTTTCATTACAAGATATCAATTAATATGTTCAAATAAAAAAATAGTGGTGAATATTCAAATTACCACTCCAGAAGCAAAGAAAAAATCAAGAAACTCAGGAAAATTAAGTTAGCCATTTAAATTTTCAAGGCGGAATTGAAGCCTGGTGCTCAGGAAGGGTAAGCAACTTCAATCTAGCTACCTACATTGCCACGTGTGAAATCGAAATTGAGAATGAAAAGAACTTGGAACTATAGGACGTCAAATATAACCATGGTAATTTTGAAAACAGAAGTATCATACTTATTAACAATAAATACAATTTTTGAGGGTCTCGATAAGCATAGGCTTGCAATATCTCTGTATCAACAGTTTTTCTTATATGGAACAACTGGTACCAAAGCGAAATTGAGAATGAAAAGAACATGGAACTATAGGACCATAAATATATCCATGATAATTTTGAATACAGAATTATCATACTTATTAACAATTAATGAATTTTGAGGCTCTCGATAAGCATAGGCTTGCAATAAATCTGCATCAACAGTTTTTCTTATTTGGAACAACTGGAACCAAAGTGTATTAAACATGACAAAAACTATCAACAAGGGAAGCAGATACATGGATACACAGAAATAAATAGCCATCACGCTCGTCGCTTAGCTACAAATATAGGTTTTCATGAGTGCCAGTATTTATATATAAGTTTAAATATGATGCAGAACTTCATAAGAATTAGTCGTTGTGTTTTAATTTAAATGACATTGACATACTCTCAAAATTTAGGAATGGGAATAAAAGTTATATATTTCAAAGAAGTAAGCGACGGTAATCCTTAGTTTTATTTAAAGTTAATTGACGGATCGCCGGCCACGCCCACGATGTTCCGACAAAGGCCGCCATCACGGTACCAATGCAGCGTCACGGCAACTAATGACGTTCTAGTGTCAGTTACGTCATTAAACGGCGCAATTCAGACCGAGTTTTTGCGTGTAATTCATGCACGCCAGGCCTTTGTCGGAACATTGTGGTCGTGGTCAGCGATACGTATGACGGTGTCAATATTCTTGGGATTTGCGAAGAGTATATACTCTTATAACGCGGTGGAACTGTGTAGCATATAATAGTAGTGCTTCAGTCACAATAATGTTTTGTATGATTTAAGGTAGAATATGAACTTTATTATATTATTCCAATACTTCTTGTTCGTTCAAGAATACATATTATACCAGTTTTATATTTACAGCACTAGACGGCCGTTTCGGAATACAATTCCTCATCAGTAGTGTTTGGACCAAAATTATGAAACCAAAATTATTTTAAAGATATGAAAATCTACCCCAAAGAACCAAAATATATTTTATTAAATTAAGCTAAGGAAATACTTTGCATGAGGGAGTATACCTTAGTTTTAGAAATTTCAAATTTTAACTTGCAGGAAATTTAGACAATTATAGAATATTTCTGACAATAATACGAAATTATTGCCTATGATATCCTCGGGGCACCAGCCACTAGCAGAGATATCGGCTCAGGGGTTTAAATAACATATTATACCAGTTTTAATTTAAGATTTATTCCAAAGAAATATACACTTACCATGATATTGAAATTAGTCAAATTAGCTGGGAATTTTTGTCTAGATTGGAATATGGTGCGGGGAATTTGCTCATCATTGTTTACCATTATCTGCCATTTATAAATATTCTATCATTTTCGTGTTCGTATAAATCAACTAATTGTTTGTTTTTTTTATAATTACACGGGAGATTACAGTTTCAAAATTTGAAATGATGTTGTCATTTGAAAAAAAAATTGAACCTGATTTAGAAAACCAAAGTTCATATATTTTTAACGGTTTGCATCGTATGATGGCATAGACAGATAACCACGCAACGAGCATCGTGATATTATTTTATACAAGTAATCAGAATGGTAAAGATTGCATTTGATTTATTTTATCTGCTATGAATTAATGAAAAATATATTTTTAAAAGAACTGTTTTTTATATATAAGAATCTTAAGTAAACGTTTACTTTTTCTTTACACTATTCTGAAATATTACATATTTTTAAAGCACGATGTGCTTACTTTTCCGAAGCACGGTCTCAATTCCCTCGTAGAAGCTTTTTTTCCGGTTAAAGATTTTTACTTTCTTAAGGGATTGTGAATTCGACACGGAATTATATGTTGTTTTTCATTCTTCAATATTGCAAAACTCAAAACACATCATACCCCCCTACTTACATTACGTCACGCACAAAAAAAACGGATATTTCCAATTAAGTTTGTAGTAGGCATGCACGTCATAAATGACAAATCGTCATGTTTTTAAAGTATTTTAATTGTTACTATAGAAACGGGATACTATTTTAAGTATCATATATTGTGAAATAAGTCGAAAATAGGCAGAAAACGTCATGAATAATGACATGTTATTTTGTTCTTGTTAAACAAAATTAGAAATACTTTTTTTCGTTACTACAGAAAAGGAAAACTTTCTAATCATTTTAATATTATATTTTCATTAAATTGCGAAATAAGTAAGGCGTAGGTACAAACACAGACACATGCGTGTCATGAACAGCAAATAATGTTTTTGTTGAAAATTAGGAAATAAATAGCAAATACGCACCCACTTCATAAATAGTGAATCATCGTGTTTTACCGAAATATATTATCGTTTCTATGGAAACGGGATACTTTATCAAGTTTTAAGTATCGCATATTGTGAAATAAGTAAGGTACAAACGTCATAAAAATTTAATCATTATGTTTTTTCAAAATATTTGAAATTTAGAAAAACACGTTCTTATCCTTACCATAGAAATGGAATGCTTTCTTATGATATAAGTATACTATATTATGAAATATGTCGCAAACACGTCATGAATATTGAATCATTATGGGTTTTTTAAAAATATTTGAAATCAATTCTTATTGTAACTATAGAAACGTAAAACTTTCTTAATATTTTAAGTATCATATATTTTGAAATCAGAAAGTAGGCATATACATTTTGTATGTCACGAAGGTGAATTGTTGTGTTTTTTTTTTAAATTTTCGATTTTTTCTTTATTGTTAGAAAAAAGTCAAATTTTTTAACATTTTTTAAACATTTTGTATTTATTATATTGTAAAAATCAGTAGGTGGGAAGTAGGCAGATACAAGCATCATGAACAGAAAAACATTGTGCTTTTTTATATTTTTTTTTTTTGAATTTTTTTACGCTTTGTAAGCTTGTTCCCACTACGAGGACTTTGTACAACAAAGCAGGTTGCTTGCAAAAATGGTTGACCCAGATATTGCAAGCCTGGGCTTTCAAGACCCTCACAAATTTTATGGCCGTCATAACGGTATCGATGTATTAAGTTTGATGTATCTGTGTCCAGGATTGCCCTGGATATATTTGACGTCCCTTAATTTCATATTCTTTCACATAATTTTGATTAAAGACGTGGTTGGTGAAGCTAGCTAACAGAAGGTGCTTACCCTTCCGGAGCACCCGGCCTCACTTCCCTAGTGCAAATCACATGTCTAACCTAACTTATCAGTTTCATAGTTTTTACTTTTCTTCTGGATTGTGATTCGGTCATAGATTAGTATGTTTGTTTTTTATTTAAACAATTAGCAAGTTGGCACACGCGTCATAAATCATGAATCATTATGTTGTTTTTAAAATATTTGAAATATTGAAAAAAAACTTTCTTATCGTAACTATTGAAACGGACTTCTTTCTAATATTTGAGTATAGCAATATATTATGAAATGATTTGAATTATGTCGGCAAACACGTCATGAAAAATTGATCATTATTTTTATTTTCAAAATATTTGAAACACGTTCTTATAGTTACTCTGAAACAAAATAGTTTCTAATATTTTTAGCATTTTATATTCTAAAATAGGTAGTGACGTCATGGATAGTAATTGTCATGTTTTTCAAAATATTTGAAATATAGTAACACTTTCTTGATGTTACTATAGAAACAGAATACTAAAACTAAAATATCTTTCCACGTTTATATTAATGTTATACTGCTTTTTACACTATAATGTCTAATTTTAGAAAAATATACATTTTTTTTGTAATTCAATATTATTGATTTTTATATTTGTTACATGATACAAACTTTCACACATGAGAAATAAGCAACGCAAAATGTTGACTTAAAACACAAATATATCAATACATATTCAATCACAATCCCAAAAGCAACGTAAAAATTAATTAAAATCAAACATACCAGTTCATGTTCAAATCATCATCCCAAAAGCAATGGAAAAACTTTAAAAGAGACAAATTAAGTAAAATATGCGAACTTCTTCCAACAGAGAAGTGAGACCGGGTGTCCTTGAATGGAAAGCAGCACCTCCTGTTCAGCTATTTACACATAAGAAAATTACGTTGGCACAGAACTGACGTGAAATATATTTTATAATAATTGCGTACATAGAAACCAATACGTGAAACATATTTTTAGTTTATGTGCACACATTTACCTATTACGCACACATGGAATAAGAAATACGTGCATACTGTAGGAATATTGAACTGATATTGGCATAACATAAATATTGCATCATTTCTTATTTATGGATGTAAAAACTAGTGCAATATGACAACAAAGCGATGATGTCTTTAGGCATGTTACAACCACCGTGTGCCGTCATAAACGAAAATGTCAAGTTATAAAAAAATCGGGAAACTAGACTCAATCAAAGTTATCGAACATATTGCACGCTAACAACTCTGTATTTATCGTTTAATTTGTATGCGATGCATACTAAGTATATTTCTATATAATAAAAATATATTCTAAATCAATTCATTGCAAATCAAAATTAATAATTGAAGTAATAAGTAACGATTGAACGTTAAATATGTCAATGATAATTTTAGATACAGAGATACCATACTTAACAGCCAATATTATGATGACGGCCATAAAACGCATTGATGGTCTGTATAGGCAATATTCGTGAGTCAACAATTGACATGCATGAGTAAGCAGCTTGCTTCTTTGTATAAACTTTCTTTTTAGGAAGTAGTTTTTCATAGCGTGTTTTAAAAGTGTCAAACAAATACAACATAAGGAGAAGAAAGTCGGCGTATTTTGTTGCATACAAAATTATGACGGTAGTACAATTGAAGGCATTAAGTCTCCGGCGCTCCAGACAAGTCGATATTTCGATACCAGAAACTGACTCCTATGAGTTCAGAATAGACAATTATCCGGCGCTCTAGATATCTCGGTTATCGATACCCCACCTCTCTTGACCCTGTGGCCCTTTGCAATAACAGATCTTATTTATCCTTTTATTCTTTAATGAACTTAATGTATTTGATACGGTTGTGATAGAAACCGAGTTTATGACCACTGACATTTCCAAAAAAAAGATGTCATACAGGTTTAATTCTTTTTTTTCAAGTTTTTATTCGATCCTTAATAAATCCGATATATATTTCAAATCCAAATCACATATACACGTACATTTTCTTAACATAGGTGCAAATATTATCATATGAAAAAACATGTATATTGTAATCGTAAAAATTGTTACTTTTGATTAATAAATTGTGCTTTTGCCGGGGTATGCATATACAAAGAAAAAAGTTCTATCTTTCGATAAAATCTTATAGTTCTACACAGGCTTGGTAGAAGGTTGTATATTTTTCATACAGGTTTAATTCAATAGTGTAGAGATTTCTCGGTTTTGTTTTTTCTACTCGCTGTACATTGTACTTGTAATTAGTGAGGGGATTACTTGTAAAAGTAAAAGATACAAAATATATTTCTTATCATGTTTCGGATTAGCCATTTTATTTGTTTTAAAGCCAATGTTTGTCTTGCACGGTCTGAAGGAGTTTATCCAAAATATTATTACTTTTTAAAATTATATCTACATTTTTACAAACACTTTTTCGCCAAATACAAGTGCAGTGAATTTCCCTTTCTTTAGAAAAAGCGAATCATGAAATAGTATGCAACTGTCAGAATTAATTTAATATGCCCTCTATATTTGACACGTATTAAAACTTAAATAATTAAAAAAGTGCAACGTAAAATATTGACCAGCAAAAAGTCTTTGAAAATAAAGGCACCCGGCCTCACTTTAATTGCGGCTGTTCACGTGTTTAACTTAACTTGCCAATTTACAAGTTTTTGCTTTGCTTTGGGGTTGTGATTTGGACGCGGATTGGTATGTTTGTTTTCTAGCAGGCTTATACAGCGGCAAAAAAATCAATTTCAGTACAAGGCTGTGTCACAATTCATTATTTGAACTATATTTTATTTTAGTTTATACACCCCGCGGTTCAGTGCAAGGTTGTGTCCAAATTCATAGACATCATTATTGGAACAGTAGTTTATATATTTCACACCGATTAAAAAGAGTGAGCCAATGCGTTAAGCCTAATCTATGCCATTGTGCACAGCTCATTATAACGTGTTTAGTATCAAAGAAAATGTTCTACCTGCAAAGATTTGTATAGCATACCCTAATTAGTGTATTCCCTAATGAATCTCTCAATATGCTGAGCTGCTATTATTGATAATGATGTCGTTTTAATGAATAAAGGTTTTTTGTTCTTCTTTGAGTGAAGTGGTAATTGAAATCACGATATGAAACTGTGTGTTAAAAAAATTAAAACCATGGGAAATATTGTACAATTTTCTTTTATAAATATTTTTTTAACATCTGTTTAAATGTTAAACCAATCATTAAAATAAATCTGTCATTAAACTAAGAATTAAAAAAAACATTAAGAAATGAAATCCATTTTCCAACAGCCAACACAGCCAAGAACATGGCAACACAAGCAAATGATAGAATAGCAAAACAAAACATTCAAGAAAAAGACTAACATATTTTAACATTTGTTGATGTTGATATAACTCTCCTTTTTTCAGACATCGAAAACTCCCCTAGGGAAAGTTCTCAAGACAATACAATAAACATAAACAAATTGGGTCACTGTTGATAAAACTCTTTAGTTTTGACAGACATCGATATCTCCGTTGTTTTTATTGTGACCACTGTTGATGAAAACCAAGATAGACTTTGATATATCTGCTATAGAATGTTCTTCCGAGGATACCGTAAGCCAAGTCGTATATTAACTGTTGGCAACAGCCAATACAGTCCTAACGATTGGTTGATTGGTTGAATGGTGCTTAACGTCGCATCAACAATTTTTTCAGCTATTCGCGACGAGAACTACTTTATTAATCTCTATGGATTAATCTTTGAACAATTTTGTGTATGCATGTAAAGTGCCAGTGTGTTGTATGGTCTGCCTTGTACTAGCGCGCCATCAGGGCGACTTTAACGTGCTAGCTCACAAAGTCAGTACGCCGCACACAAGCGTACCACTCCCCCAGTCCATTATACTGATACCAGGTGAATCAGTAAAGGCCAACGGCAAGGAAAATTCACTTTCCCACATGTGGTCCGAGCGGGACTCGAACTCACAGCGGTGAGAGACCCTGGATTTGAAGACTGGCGTCTTATCCATTAGGCCACCGCGGCCTCAAGCTTAAATGACATAAACAAATGATAGAATAGCAAAACAAAACATAAAGAAAAGACAAACATATTTTGACCTTTGTTGAAAAAACTCTACTTTTGATAGACATCGATATCCCCGATATGAAATGTTCTTCCTCTGATATCGTCAGCTAAGACGTATATTGACTGTTGAAAAAAGTAAACACATGCAAGAGCATGACAACACAAACAAATGATAGAATAGCAAAACAAAACATAAAGAAAAGACCAAATGACCTTTGGTGATAAAACTCTCCATTTGAAAGACATTTATGTCTCCGCTATGGAATGTTCTCCCCTGGGATATCGTTAGCTAAGTCGCATATTGACTGTTGATAACAGCCAACACAGCCAAGAACATGACGACACAAACAAATGATAGAATAGAAAAACAACACAATACAATATAAACAAGCGTATTGGGACTATGTTGATAAATCTCTTTACTTTTCGCAGACATCGATGTGTTTGAATGTTCTTCCAATATACCGTTAGCCAAGTCATATATATATACTGTTGGCAACAGTCAACACAACCAAGAGCATGACAACACAAACAGATTATAGAATAACTAAACAACAAAATACAAGAAAAACAAACATATTTAGATCTTTGTTGATAAAACTATCCTTTTAGCAGACATCGATATCCTCGATATGGAATGTTCTTCCGAGGATACCGCTAGTCAAGTATATTGAGTGTTGACAGCAGCCAACACAGCCAAGAGCATGACGAGACAAACAAATGATAGAATAGCAAAACAAAAAAATAAAGAAAAGACCAAATGACCTTTGGTGATAAAACTCTACTTTTGACAGACATTTATGTCTCCGCTATGGAATGTTCTCCCCTGGATATCGTTAGCTAAGTCGCATATTGACTGTTGACAACAGTCAACACAGCCAAGAACATGACGACACAAACAAATGATAGAATAGCAAAACAACACAATACAATATAAACAAGCGTATTGGGACTATGTTGATAAATCTCTTTACTTTTCGCAGACATCGATGTGTTTGAATGTTCCTCCAATATACCGTTAGCCAAGTCATATATATACTGTTGGCAACAGTCAACACAACCAAGAGCATGACAACAAAAACAGATTATAGAATAACCAAACAACAGAATACAAGAAAAACAAACATATTTAGATCTTTGTTGATAAAACTATCCTTTTAACAGACATCGATATCCTCGATATGGAATATTCTTCCGAGGAAACCGCTAGTCAAGTATATTGACTGTTGACAGCAGCCAACACAGCCAAGAGCATGACGAGACAAAAAAATGATAGAATAGCAAAACAAAAAAATAAAGAAAAGACCAAATTACCTTTGGTGATAAAACTCTACTTTTGACAGACATTTATATCTCCGCTATGGAATGTTCTCCCCTGGGATATCGTTAGCTAAGTCGCATATTGACTGTTGACAACAGCCAACACAGCCAAGAACATGGCGACACAAACAAATGATAGAATAGCAAAACAAAAAAATAAAGAAAAGACCAAATTACCTTTGGTGATTAAACTCTACTTTTGACAGACATTTATGTCTCCGCTATGGAATGTTCTCCCCTGGGATATCGTTAGCTAAGTCGCATATTGACTGTTGATAACAGCCAACACAGCCAAGAACATGACGACACAAATGATAGAATAGAAAAACAACACAATACAATATAAACAAACATATTGGGACTATGTTGATAAAACTCTCTGCTTTTCGCAGACATCGATGTCTCTAGATCTGTTTGTTTAAATGTTCCTCCATTATACCGTTAGCCAAGTCATATATTGACTGTTGACTATAGCCAACACAGTCCAGAACATGACATAAACAAATGATAGAATAGCAAAACAACAGAATACAAGAAAAGACAAACTTATTGGGACCATTGTTGATAAAATTCTTATTTTCCCGGAAGCTACTATTAAGGCATGCGCGGTCGCATTTTGATTGTTATTTAAATATGGACTGGTAGGGCTACCACTTTGTTTAATTTTAATACTGGGTCGGTATCTCTTATAGTGGATTTTTACGATGATACCATTATCCCAGTCACATTTCGATTGTGGACCTGGGTCTGTATCAGGATACTTTTAACGCCATCGCATTTCGATTGTTATTTGAACAAAGACCAACATGTTTGTGCTTTATTTATGATACTTCCTTTGTATTTATTTTAAATAATTGTATATATTCCAATAATTATATTTATACATATATATTCGTCGAACAAATCATGGAATTTTCAGAATATTCCATTACCATGACTACCTACACACGTATTATAAGACGATAGGTTCTATTATTAAAAATCCTTTCAATGAAAATACATTTATGTTCGTCTTCATTCTCCTTAAGAAACAAAGGTTGTAAAGTATTGTATATACTTATCTAAAGTTTTACAAGAAAAGGAGTTGACGGTCAGCTACGCGTACCAAGTAACCAATATGAATAGCTGGTGACCAAGAGACATATAGCATCTGCCTAAAGGCTGTCGAGTTACAGCTAACGAGGTGTCAAGATAAGCAACTGATTTGACACTAAGTCGTTAGCTTAGTGTTAAACTTTCGAAGGCTGTATTTAGCATAAATTGTATATTGTATTCATACAAGTCCGTAATGAGTGTTTGATTTACAAGATTTAAAGGTTTTATGACGTAATATGGGTTATTATCAATGATGCTGCGTCTATCATGGCATTGCGGCTTGATCGGCGTTGAATCGAGCATTTGAATTCTTGCTTACAAATTGAGTTAAGATGAGTAATGGTGTTTAACGTTTCAGTCAAGAATATTTCACTTATATCAAGACGTCGCCAGGTATAGGCGAAGGTGTAGACATTTTGCCTGTGCGTTGCGCTGATGGCATTATACAGCAGGGTTCTTTATCGTGCCAAGCCCACCGTGACAAGGGACCTCGTTTATTTTAAGTTCCAATCCGAAAAAACCGTGACTTTCATTTCGTAATGTCGAGTGCTTGGCGAAAGAACAGTAACTTCCTATTCTAACTCGGATCACTATAAACCAACCCGCTACAGAACTCGGAATTCTAACGGTTGTGAATTTTGTAGAGGTTTCCCGAATACTTGTGGTTTATAAAAGTTGCATTTCAATAATTGCGCACATTGTTCCTAGATAGATGTTTCTCGAAAATTAAAAAACGGAGATTACATACAATCATCTCAAACTAATAATGCTTATCAAATGAATCCCTAAACATGTAATATATATTTGAATGGGGTTAAAATATGGGACAGTGATTCTTATACAACCATTACAAAAATATATATAAATAACGAAATATAAATAAATAAATAAATAAATAAATAAATAAATAAATAAATAATTGAAATTAATTTATACATAAGTCCGCTAGGTATCAAGGGCAAAATTAAAAAATAAATCTACAAGTCAATGGTTTGTTTGCGGATAGTGAAATGCTAGTCTCCTTGTGTAAATACAGATTTTAAATTTTGTTTTTTTTTTCAAAAATCTTATACCAAAATTTAAATTGAAAAAAGAAAAAAATTACGACGATTCCGCCAAAGTCAAAGCAAAAACATTAAAGCACATGTTTGAGAGTAAAGACATAACACCAAAATTTAAATTGAAAAAAATACGACGATTCCACCAAAGTGAAAGCAAAAACATTAAGCACATAACATTAAAACACGTGATTCTTGGTATCAATTATTTTTACAGATAAGTAAATAAAATACTAGTTAGTACTTACAGCTACTGTGTAATGTCCATCGATCGTGCATGCAGGTGCGCGTATGATTACGGCATCTATTTTATGAATATTTCTCCAAAAGCCAATAACACGACGTTAATAACAAAACAATACTAATAAAGTCCAAACTGCTAACCTTGGTAATAAATGCAAAAATCCAAAATTCACATGTAAGACTATATCAACTCAGAGAATACATATATACTATATAGGCATCTATAAGCGTTAATGGAATACGATATTAATTTCATCACCAAGAGCATGAGCAGTAATCCGCATAATATGGATAGTACGTATGTAGTCAATTCCTATACATTGTAAAAATGGGAGTGGTCGCCTCGCATACAGGTATGCTCTAACGAGCGTCATATTATATATATATATATATATATATATATATGTAAACTTCATTAACCTGCCGTCAAAATTTTATTATGGAGGAAATATATTTATGTATTATATGTATTACAGGTGTTTATTTTATCTACATACTGAGAACACTAACCATGTGCATTGGGTATATTATAATCAACTGCGAATCCTAACACTACCATGTATTGTGGAACCTCTTATATAAATATTCCTAATGAAAGGTCAGGTAGACAGGTCAATGTTGTTTGACTATACCTGTAATATCACCTGCGTTTCCAGATATATACACGTAAGTCAGTGAGGCAGTCAGCATCATTGATACCCTGCATCATGGCTGTAAAGGTATTTTGTGGCAAACGCTGCTTTATATGGAGTAGAATTTGGGTCAATTTTCAATTCCATTTTTGATCCGTAAAAAGATATACGATGGAGTAAAAACGTCTAAACATTGTATGAATGTATGAATGCATGGGTCCGTCCTTATCAGCCGGGGTTTCTTAAGGCACAGACCTATCGAAAGTTTAACATTAAGCTAACGAATTCGTGCCAAATGGGCAGCTAATGTAGAAACCACTCTGTTTGTGACAGTGAAATACTCTTCAGATCCATAGAAAATGAAACTTACTTGTACCTGGTTGTAACAGGAAATCTGTATGCGCATCCGCGATTGTCATAAAGTACGTCTGTAGAAAAGGAAATGTTGGCGTTATGGGGATTTCACATTGCGAAAATGTCGAAGTTTACACTGGAAGTGATGTCCTTGGTGGCGTTTTACGTCATATGCGCAACAGAATCGCCATTTGCCTGGTTTTTCAACATGTTAAATCCCCATAGCGTCAACTTTTTACCCTGTACAGATATATTCTGGGCTAATCGCGGATGGGCATACAAATTCCCTGTTACGACTAGATACAAGTAAATGAAAATTTTAATCTTTATTCAAATTTATTTGATTTTCTATGGAATTTTTTTTGCTTAGATAACGGGGATAAAGGGCGGAAGTAGATAAAGGGAGATAACTTTCACATACAAGTTGTCATATGTACCATAGGGCTAGGCATAGTACCGGTATAGACAAAATGTTCCATAACGCATATCTAGCCAATTATATTGAATATGCCCCCCACCCCTCAAACTAGAGGCTCCCAGGAGCCTGTATAGCTCACCTAGGTAGAGTTGTTGCAGAATGAAAATCAACAGATTGTCTAAATAAATGCTTGAAATTTATTACACAATATTTATTTCTATTCTATCACAAAATTTCAATATCATTTCCTTTCAAAACTAAACCATATTTCAAAATTTTGAGACAATACATCCAAGTATCATCGACTTTTCATGTATAATACCTGAGAAATTTTCCTTATCCAAAAACTGGTCAATGGACCATGAAATTATGGTCAAGGACAAAAGCCATAAGGCAGTCTGACTGATGTACTATCCAAGATCAAGCTATATACCAAATATCATTGACCTACCATTGTAGTATTCGAGATTTAGAGAAACTGACCTAATCCAAAAAGTTCAACATAGTCACTGGAGGGTTAAGTTTAGGTCAAAGACAAAAGTCATATGGCAGACTGACATGTACTCTCCAAGACTAAGACACATACCAAATATCATTGCAATTGGCCAAGTGGAGTTGATTTTTAAATGCAGATGTTATTTTAAAATACCAAATGTAAAGACCCAAATGACTATTGTGGCCGAGTTTGGTTCCAATTGACTCAGTAGTTTCAGAGAAAAATATGTATGAACTTATTTTCCCATAGGGTCCAATGTTAAAATATGTTTTCCACTGATGGCCATCTTGGATTTTGTGTGACCCTCAAAAACACCAATGTTGTAGGGGGCCACCCAAAGGCTATTGTGGCCAAGTTTGGTTCCAATTGGCTTAGGGGTTTTAGAGAAAAAGATCTTTGATATTGTTCCCATAGGGTCCAATGTTAACCTATGTTCCCCGTTGGTGGCCATCTTGGATCAGGTGCAGACTTAAAAAAACACCGGTTTCAGAAGGTACCATCTAAGGACTACTATGACCAAGTTTGGTTCTAATTGGCTCAGTAGTTTTAGAGAAAAATATCTTTGAACATATTTTCCCATAAGGTCCAATGTTACAATATGTTCTCCACTGGCGGCCATCTTGGATTTGGTGGGGCCCTCAAAAACCCCAATGTGGTAGGGGGCCATTCAAAGACTATTGTGGCCAAGTTTGGTTCCCATTGGCTAAAGGGTTTTAGAGAAAAAGATCTTTGATATTGTTCCCATAGGGTCCAATGTTAACTTATGTTCCCCCCTGGCCGCCATCTTGGATTAGGTGCAGAATTAAAAAAACACTGTTTTCAGAAGGTACCATCTAAGGACTACTGTGACCAAATTTGGTTCCAATTGGCTCAGTAGTTTCAGAGCAAAATATCTTTGAACGTATTTTCCCATAAGGTCCAATGTTAAAATATGTTCTCCGCTGGCGGCCATCTTGGATTTGGTGTGGCCCTCAAAAACCGCAATGTTATAGGGGGCCATCCAAAAACTATTGTGGCCAAGTTTGGTTCCCATTGGCTAAAGGGTTTTAGAGAAAAAGATCTTTGATTTGTCCCCATAGGGTCCAATGTTAACCTATGTTCCTCGCTGGCCGCCATCTTGGATTAGGTGCAGACTTAAAAAACACCAGTTTCAGAAGGTACCATCTAAGGACTACTGTGACCAAGTTTGGTTCCAATTGGCTCAGTAGTTTCAGAGAAAAATATCTTTGAACATATTTTCCCATAGGGTCCAATGTTAATCTATGTTACCCGCTGGCGGCCATCTTGGATTAGGTGCGGACATGTCGGACACAATTTTTAAAGTAGACCACCCAAGGACTGTTGTGACAAAGTTTGGTTGCAAATGGCCCAGTGGTTTCTGAGGAGTTGATCTTTAACGACGGACGGACGACGGACGACGACGACGCCGACGACGACGACGACGACGACGACGACGACGACGACGACGGACGCAAAGTGATGGCAAAAGCTCACATGGCCTTTTAGGCCAGGTGAGCTAAAAAAAGAGATTTTTTTCAAATGTACACAACAGATTTGATTAAGCATGTCTAAAGGTATAGCCCCCCCCCCCGCCAAAAAATGTTCGTGCATACTAATTTTTTATCACAAC
Organism: Anadara kagoshimensis; assembly: GCA_021292105.1. Taxonomy (NCBI): domain Eukaryota; kingdom Metazoa; phylum Mollusca; class Bivalvia; order Arcoida; family Arcidae; genus Anadara; species Anadara kagoshimensis. The sequence goes on along the minus strand of CM037875.1, from coordinate 25,505,566 downwards.
AAACTCATGCATAGAAATTACATGTCTAGATTCTGAAAAATTTTTTCCGCATCAGAACATCTTAGAAACATAAGCTTTGAGTAAACAATGTCAGAATAAAGCTGGAAAACCTATTTACTTGAATATTAATCTAACTTTACATTTCTTTCACACATTTAATGGCCATTATCATTTAAAAAACAATCAACTTGGTTCAGCAAGGTAAAAGCTGGTTATTGCTCTGACTATATAACAATCAAAAGGTGACACAAATATTACCTGGAAATTAGCAATCAGTTGTTTAACATGTTTTTCATCTAAAAATAAAAAAAAAATCATTTTTCTAAGATTGGTTGATGTGGCGAGAAATTTAGAAATCTCAACATGTAATTTCTATGTATGAATTTGTTATGCTGAAAAAGATAACCATTAATTTTAGAATGCACGGACTTGTTGAGACTAAAATAATTTAATGAGTAAGAATATATAATATATTTAAGAATTGAATTGCACTTTTTATCGAATGTGCGTAGTTACGCGGTTTTACACAATTTGTCATAATTTTCACGTTGTTACACCCCGATAACAACGTAAAAAGTGCAATTCAATTCTTATAATTACAAACCCAAAATTCAACAATTTTTTAAGCTGACCTACATTTCTGAACTGATCAGCTGATTTTCAGAAAATCGACGTTACAAGGCTGAACTGCGTAGTGATATAATTAATGACGTATTTATTAAACAGTAAAATATCCGATAAAAAAGCTGAAATAGTTTTGAATTTATATCTTTTTATTCATTTTTTAGTTTTTTCAGTCAACATATAAAGTATGTTACATTTAAATTCATTGACAAAAAGGGATTATATTATGTCTCGCAATCATGAAAACAAACAACACTTTGTACAACGTCATACGTGACGGCCAAACGTTTGTAGGACAGGCGTGTTTACATGTTGTTTTTACCCACAACATAAGAAAAACTGCATTTGTTGAATGAACAGTGTGTTAAACAAATCCTGAAACCAACTATAGTCATGGAATTAATGTTTTCTTGGATGAATCAATGTTTTACCACCCATGGAATGGATGCGCGATCCGGGGATTCTGTCACCGGTGGTAGCTGTATGGGCTGATCAGGGACATTTAGAGAAGGTAAACAAGCGGTACGGGTGAATTTTAGGTTGGAATATAAATCTAGTATGTTATCAATTTTATTAAATTATTATTGACAGGCCTACCACTGTCCTTATCATCAAGATCCAGTCCAGAATCAACCATCTGACTTATCTGCACACTGGCATTGCATTCCTCAAAATATTTATTCTGATCCCGGCATTGTCTTGGGGAAATAAAATGTCTTTGCTTTCAAAAGGATGCGTATGTGGTGAATTTTTAATTTAACACCCCGCACTGAGGTTTGGCATCCGAGAATACCATGGTGCGTGTCATATTGCTTATACCTAGGCCTATAGACACGTAAACTTAAATTATTAAAAATATCGGTGAAAATTATTCAGAACATGTTTGAATTAATTTTTCAAAATTTGAATTTATAAAAAAATCGAAGTATTTTAATGTTTCTATGTGAAATCGGTTCCGATCTCCCCGTTTGTTTACATATCTTAAAATGGCTGTTCTGAGATAGCTAATCCCCGAAACAGGCCCAAAGTAGTTCCGGTAGAAAACGTTGTTATTGGAAAATAACACCGCGTTTTTGCAAGACGACAACCAATGAAAATGCTCTAAATTGTGTAACAACGTGAAGTTTGTAATTATACTTATTTGAAACACTTTTACAAGTCTAACTTGTCGCTTTGTCACAAAAATATATATTTGTGCATGGATTTAGAACCGTGTTTGTGGAAGAAGTGAAATGTCACCAAACAAGAAAGAATGTGTGATGATGACTAATGAATGTTATAGTCTGTCACGTAGGTTTGAATAACGATACATTTAATACATTCATAACAATATTGTCAATAGGTTTTTAAAAATAAATTCATTTTATTGTATTAATAAAACCAACATACCTGTGATGTTTGTTCATATTCAAAGAGAAATGTTGTAACTTATATGTGTCTTTTCCTTTCTTTGCATCGTGCGACTTTCTTTTTTCGTCGCTTTATAAAACCTTACTTTGCCCTTATGTTTTTAGCATTTCTTTTGTCTTCGTAAACGCGTTATGCCTTGTTAGGATAAACTGACTCTGTTAGCTAGCACCTTAAAGTCGCCTTGAGTGCGCGCTGGTACAAGGCAGACCATACGGCACACTGGCACTTCACATGATTACACAAACTTGTTAATAGATTAATCCATTGAGATAAATAAAGTAGTATTCGTCGCGAATAACTGAAAAATTGTTGATGCGACGTTAAGCAACATTCAACAACAACTACAGTCCCCGTAGTGGATTAAAGCTCTACCATAGATATCAAAGTTAAGATGATATTACTATATGTGTCTCATTACAAAACAATAGATTCGGATATGTATTGTTTAACTTAAGAGCAAAATTAATTTTTTTTAGAAAAATAAATAAAATAAAAATATAGAATAAATAAATAAATAATTAAAAAATATACAAAATTCTATTTTAAAACATTTATAGAATCATGAAATCAGTTAGGTAATACTATATGCTCAATCTCATTACATAACGTAAAAGCAAAATTAAAAACAATAATAATAATAATAATACTGTAGATCACTTTTATTTCGCGAGAGATTTATTTTCGCGTAAATTCGCGACTCATCCCATTCGCGAATTCAAATATCACGTAATTATTTCCAGCACTCAGATATTTCTATGTTGACATACATATGTTGTATTTAGTGAGATTCAAAACGCGAATTTAAATATTCGCGAATGAGGCCAAGATGGTCTTGACGCGAAATTATCTACTCGCGAAAAATAAGTGATCTACAGTAGATAAAATAAAATAAAATGAAAAAATAAAAAATAAATAAATAAAAATAAATAAATATACAAATGTTAAGATCATACGTTTATGTTTGTATATGGATAAATATTTAACCTTTTAACCTATACACGGAGTTTTTAATGCATTTTTATCTCCATTGTAAAGATTTTCTTTATATCTTCTAAAAAGATTCTAATCTTGAAGAGCCACAGTTCGAAATGTGTCGAAAAATCAATGTTTAAAAAAATACATGATTTTAGATATACAGTACAGACCTGTCGAAAATTAACAGAGGTAACGAAAAGTGTCGAGCTTTTACTGCCGAGTGGTCGAAATTATGGATATAATATCTAAAGCGGCCGAAAAACTACCGAATATACAGTGCAGACTTGTCGAAAATTAACTGAGCTAACGGAAAGGTGTCGAACTTTTACTGCCGAGTGGTCGAGATATAGATATCTGCAGAGGCTGAAAAACTACCGAATGATAGATAGCAGCTGCTGAAATGCTGCAGAGGTATAGCTAACGAAGGGGCTGAAATGAGTTGCTGATTCGTCACTGATTCGTTACCTAAGTGTTAAACTTTCGACAGGTCTGTACTGTATATAAATATAATGATCTTAATTAGATAAAATAAGATAAGAGCAAATGACCCCTATATATGGACTTGGACAGGGACAAAACAAAAATAAGTAAAGATAAACCGTGACCACTGACCGGTATTAACACTAAAGAGTGACAATGCAGCTTCCAGTGGTATAGTCAATGTGTTTTAGATCTTGTTCCCACTACAGGAAATGTAGACAACAAAGCAAACTCCTTCAAATAAATTGTTGCCCCAGAGATATTGCAAGCCTAGGCTCATTGCCATCATCACAGTGTCGTTGATAACTATGATGTCTCCGTGTCAAGGATTGTTCTGGATATATTTGAGTAGTTCTATGTTCCTTTCGCTTTTAAATTTAATTGTATACGTGGCGTATACAAGCTATACAGGAGGTGCTTGCCCTTACGGAGCACCCGGTCTCACTTCCCTGGTAGAAGTTTACTCGTTTTACCTAATTTGTCAGTTTCAACGTTTTTATTTTGCTTTAGGTTTGTGATTTGGATATAGATTAGTATTTTTGTGTTTAATTTTATGTATAAATGGTTTGGACAACCACTATTCCATATTCTACACAACAGCGAACCAACAATCCGAGATGAAAAGTGAAACCTTACATTTTTATAAAATTATTTTCAACCGTTTTCGACATTCAAACAATAATCAAACACAAATACATCGATCCATGTTCAAATCACAATCCAAAAATTAAAACTTAGCCAAATTAAGTTAATACGTGAACTTCCAGCGGGTAGGTGAAGCCGGATTCGCAGGAGGGGTAAGCACCTCATGTCTAGCTGGGTACACACGCTTCACGCTTCACGTGTGAAATAAAAATGAAAGGAACGTGGAACTATAAAGGGCGTCAAACATATCAAGGATAATTTTGGATACAGATAAATCACACTTATCACGGCAATGAAATTGTTTGAGGACCTTGGTAAGCAATATCCCTCAGTCAAAAATTTATTTGTTCGCAGATTGTTCGTTGTTTAAAGTTTTCAAAGTGTAAAAAATCTCTACCATAGCATGTAAATTGTGAGGCAAATACACCATACACCGCGTCTCCATCTCCATACATTAAACTCGTCGTACTGGCCAAAAATCCAATGACAGCTACTCACTGACATTGCGAATGATATATTGTGCATTGTAGTTACATATTAAAGTATCTATAGAATTAATGATATCAAAGTTAAGGCCAAGTGGTACAAATGGGCACTATCCTACAAGTTTATGATTTTTCCATATCTGTAAAACTTTTTGAGGCGCATCTGAAAATGTAAAAAAATATAGGGGTCACCTTTTTACTTTTTTGGCTATAAAGCGTCAAAAATGTCAACAATGTCGGGATTTTAACATAGGATTAAAGGGAAATTGCATTTTCAGGCTCTGAAAAATTGGGAAAAGTGTAGAAACATTACAGATTGTCCTACAAGTTTTTGAAAAACTAACATAATGTAGTTCTGAATTTAAATTTTCTAAAAATGTAAAGAAATACATATGTCACCTTGTTTGAATTTTCGATATAAAACTTTAAAGACGAAATTTGATGCGAAAATATGACCAAAATTAACAATTACGTCATGAGTTTTGACGATATTGCTAAAGGATCGGCAAAGTTGCAAAATTTAACGTTATCGTGTCGTAAACTAGGAGTGTTGTGTTTGTTCTTCTCGCTATTATAGTAAATATATTAATTTTATTATTTGTATACAAATTAATTCATCAATTAGATTATTTTATATTCCCAGTCACTATGGAATAATAATTATGATAGAAATAATAATATTCACAAACATTATTACTTCGAATATCATCCGAAATAAGAGTCAATGATAATATTTTGAAAATGCCATTCAGAGTCAAGGAAATATTATCAATGGCTACATTTGAAAAAGATATTGAACTATTGAGACAAAATTTTGACTAGAGTAAAGAAATCGTTATAATTCAAATCATTTTACTTGGCCAAAGTGAGTTACTGTTCAAAAACCACCGAGGTCGAAAATACGTCACTCAGAAATGCCGTACGCAATTCTGCAGATACACCCCGTATTTCGGTATAAATTTTCATGACGTCATTGCAAATAAATTTTAAAAGTTATAGTGTATGAAAAATATAAAAATCTTTTATTTTAAAAATCGAAACATTATTAAAAAAGATTCCATCAATTAAAGTTTGTGAATAAAACGTCTTAATTAATTGGGGGTATAAAAAGGCAAATCTTCAATAAATCACTGGTATCTAGATCTGTTGAATTTATCCGTGTATCGTATTTATGATACTTTTCTTGTATATTTTTATTAATATTTTTAATCGATAGATATTATGTATTTTATTCCCTGCAAGATATGTATCAAAATTATTACAGCCCCTTTAAGTTAGGACTTAAAATAATACTATCAAAGTGCATAGATTTGTACACGCAGTGCGTAACGTGAGCATCCATTTGTACCACTTGGCCTTAAGTTGATATCACTGTATGCTCAGTCTCATTACACATCAATAGATTCCAATATGTATTGTTTAACGTACAGGCAAAATTAAAAACAAAATGAAAAAAAAATTTAAAAAATAAGATAAAAAATTAAAACAAAACTAAAATAAATAAAAATAAAAATTAAAAAAATAAAAACACAAAATTCTATGTTTATACGTTTTTTATGAATAAGGATAAATATTTAACCTTTTAACCTATACAAGTTTTAATGCATTAGGAGATCTTTGTTTTTATCTCCATTGTAAAGATTTTCCTTATATCTTCTAAAAAGATACTAATCTTGAAGAGCCACAGTTCGAAAGGTTTTAATGGATATTATGGTATTACTAAAGTCTATATAAAAAGGTCATATGTATCGAAAGTATAAAAGATTGGTACATAATTTATAAGGTACATTAGGTAAAATCGATGTTCAAAAATACATGATTTTAGATATACAGTACAGACCTGTCGAAAATTAACAGAGATCACGAAAAGATGGCAAGCTTTTACTGCCGAGTGGTCGAGATGTGGATATTATATCTAAAACGGCCGAAAAACTACAAAATGGTAGATAACAGCTTCTGAAAAGCTATCGAGATGTAGTTTACGAGGAGATTGAGATTGGCTGCCGATTCGATACTTATTCGTTAGCTAAGTATTAAACTTTCGACAGGCCTGTATACTGTATAAACATATAATGATATTAATTGAGAGCAGATGCATCTTGTATATATACTTGGTAAGAGTTAAAGCGAAAAACAAACAGTGAGCACTGAAAATAGCCGTATAGTCAATTAAGTTTTGAAGCTTCTTCCCACTATGGGAATTTATACAACGAATCAAGCTGCTTAAAAATAAAATATTGACCCAGGGATATTGCAAGCCTAAGCTTGTCAAGGCCCTCAAAACATTTTATGGCTGTCATCACAGTACTGTTGATACGTATGCTGTCACTGTGTCCAGGATTGCCATGGATATATTTGACGTCTTGTAGTTTCATGTTCCTTCTAATCCGAGTTTTGGTGTGACGATTGTAGCTAGCTAAACAAGTGGCGATAACCCTTCTGGAGCACACGGTCTCACTAGCCTGGTAGAAGTTTAAATGTTTAACCTAATTTGTCAGTTTTAAATTTTTACTTGTTTAAGGATTGTGATTTGGACATGAATTAGTATGTTTGTGTTTGATTTGATATACATACTGTTTGGACAAACCACTTATTTTATAAACACTAGTCCAGATTTTAAACAGCAGCGAACCGACAATCCGACATAAAAAGTGAAAAGTGAGGGTTTTCCATTTTTATAAAATAACCTTTAACAGGTATCGTCATTCAAACAATAAATAAACCAATCCATGTTCAAATCACAATTCCAAAAGTAAAGCTTGGACTGACAAATTAAGTTAATACGTGAACTTCCAACGGGTAGGTGAAGCCGGATTCGCAGGAGTGGTAACTGGGTAAGAACCTCATGTCTAGCTGGGTACACACGGTCCACGTGTGTAATAAAAATGAAAGGAACATGGAACTAACTATGTGACGACAAACATATCCAGGATAATTTTGGATACAGATACATCACACTTATCACGGCCATAAAACTGTTTGAGGACCTTGATACGCAATGTCCATTAGTCAAAAAAATTTTTGTAAGCAGGTTGCGTGTTGTTTAAAGTTTCCAAAGTGTGAAAAATCTATACCATAGTGTATAAACTGTGAGGCAAATACACCATACACCACGACTTTCATACATAAGACTCGTTGTGCTGGCCAAAAAATCCAATGGGTCATCCAGTAAGGTATCGGCATTACGAATGATAAATTGTGTATTGTATTATAAGCGTTACAATGTGTGTGTGAAAAAAGAGTTAAAAAGTAAGAGTAAAAAAGAGAGAGATTTTTCGTGGAGAATAAAAATTTTGCTGAAGGAAGATGAGCGATTTCAACGGCTCGGTTTGATTTATATAATTTTGTAGGGATTTTCTAGCCGGGTGGACTTTTTAAAAATCTGAATCTACACCTTTACTCTTTTTAATATTTTTATAAAAAGTTTTAAATGTATTCCCCTAGCACCTATGATCTTTGATACGTGCTTCTTTTTGTATAGAATAATGAGATACCCAAGTGATTGATGGCATACTTTGCTTTCAAAAAATCACATCCAGCACTATATAACCAAACTAACTCAGAATTTACAGATAATGAGGCTTACGAGGTTATATTAAATAATTTTATTTGTTGATTTTTCACACACACACACACACACACACACACACACACACACACACACACACACACGCACGCACTTTTTCATGCTCCTACACCAAATAATCTCTTATAACACACACACACACACACACACACACACACACGCCAAACAATATCTTATAACTAACACACACACACACACACACACACACACACACACACACACACACACTTTCTCATACTCCTACACCAAACAATCTCTTATAACACACACACACACACATTCTCTCTCTCTCTTCTCTCTCTCTCTCTCTCTCTCTCTCTTACACATGCTATGATGAAAATTACAATATATTTACAATAATCATATTTAACAATAGACACATGTTGTGTAAAATTTAGTAACAGTAAATAACAATAAACAGTCAACAGCAAATAACAGTTGAAACAACTAAAGATACGGAATGTATGAATTCTTCACTGGACACTTTACCACTGGTATTGTCCATGGTACTGCAACTCTTTCAGAAATCATTTGTTTTGGATTTAGCTTTCAAACATGGGCAAATGCAACTGAAGATTCTTCTTAAAGACCATCTTGTTCGCTTTGTGCCTACAAAGTCGTCAGCAGCAGGTCTTGATTTGAGATTTTTGTCTTCAGTTGGTACAATTGTCTGATTTGTAAACATGATATCGGCTTTAATGTTCTCAGTTGGTACAATTGTCTGATTTGTAACCATGATATCAGCTTTAATGTTCTCAGTTGGTGCAATTGTCTGATTTGTAACCATGATATCAGCTTTAATGTTCTCAGTTGGTACAATTGTTTGATTTGTAACCATGATATCGACTTTAATGTTCTCAGTTGGTACAATTGTCTGATTTGTAACCATGATATCGGCTTTAATGTTCTCAGTTGGTACAATTGTTTGATTTGTAACCATGATATCGGCTTTAGTGTTCTCAGTTGGTACAATTGTCTGATTTGTAACCATGATATCGGCTTTAGTGTTCTCAGTTGGTACAATTGTCTGATTTGTGACCATGGTATCGGCTTTAATGTTCTCAGTTGGTACAATTGTCTGATTTGTAACCGTGATATCGGCTTTAATGTTCTCAGTTGATGTCCATTTTTGAACTGGTAAATCAGTTTGGGGTATCTGAAATGAAAAAGTGTCATTTTTAACAAGTTTTCCACATTATGCGAAGGAAATCAACAACCATCTTTCTATAGAAACTATACAGTAACATATGATAGTATTGTGCTGCGTATAAAACCTTTGGTGATAAACTAAGGAAGGTTTATAAAGAATCTGATAGAAGGAACTTCAAAATAGTGTTGTGATAAACGAGGTTGCAAAGTTTTAGCTGAAATGAGATGCCAATTTCCAGTGTCCCTCAAACGTACTCCAACTGTGACAATTTAAACTATGTACATTATCAAAATAAAAATAGCTAATGACACATATATTCCACCCAAAGTTTATTCAAAAGAAGTTTCATAGGGTTCTGTTAAATAGTTTTCGAGAAAAGCGGCGGTAAGATGTTGACGGAAGAAAGGGAGTAAAAATACTACTAGTATATGATCCCCATTCCGTTTGTGTGGGGATGGGATTGGGCGTGATATTAGCACAAGTGAATTTTATAAACAATTATAGGGCTGCGTATAAAATATAACAATATATTTGCATAAAGATAAATAAACATACCAACTCAGATTCTGTAAAATCTTCCTCAGTATCTAATGAATTGGTAGATGACATAGATGACATACTAGTAGATAATTCCATTTCTGATGTTTTTGTCTTTATGGTAGATGACATAGATGACATACTAGTATATAATTCCATTTCTGGTGTGTTTGTCTCTTTCATGTCCTTTTCTCTGTTGTATCCATTATAGTTTGACACTGTATAGAATAGAATAATTTTGATAAGACTATTACTATTAAACCCGTTGGAATTTTGGATAATAGATGACCATTTCAGAATAAAATTCTTCACCAGTTGTGCTTGTCCCAAAATTGGGGAAATACATGTTGAAATAGATGTTGAAATAAGAAAATTAGAAGGATTAAACAGCATTTTACCCAATCCACCAAAGGTTAACTTTGAACGTTTAAGTATAGATTAGTTTCTGGTGGAATTTTGAAATTGAAGATGCAAACAATTTTTATGAACAGAAATTATAAAATTCTTAACACCAGATAAGGAAAAAGAGCTTTATAGCCAAGAAAGATGTACATGTCTTAAATTTTTTATGAAAATGGCCATGTTCTATTTTTGAGTGTTTTCTTCATTGCCATGTAACCACTACGGTAGCTTAATTGGAAGAATGTTTGCTTCGAATGGGGTCGACGTGGGTTCGACTTTTTAAGACTCCTTTCTGTTAGCTCAGTGTTAAACTTTTGACAGGTTTGTGCAGTATTACTTCATTGTGGTGTACTATTTTTGAATGTATTCTTCATTGTCATGTACTATTTTGTGAACATTATTTACCTCCTGATGTGATGGGCTTGTAATCTTGTAATAAAATATCCATCAGAAGTTCATGTCTGATTTTGTCATCTTCTTCGTTACTATCCATCAACTACAATATAAAAATTAATATTATAACAATTGTATAAAAATTTGAACTGAAGCAAATCGTTACTTTCAGCAACATTGGGTTGTTGTTAAATGAATGGCAGAAAATAGTTGTTGGATTAATAGAGTCCCCGGGTTTTAGAAACTAGAGTACTAGGTTCGAACTTCGTGGATGACAAAAAATGCGCAAGTGAGCTTTATAACAAATAATTGATCTTTCACTCAATTTTGATGACACACATGGCTGTCGTAGCTAGTTAAACAGGAGATGCTTACCATATCGGAACACCCGGTCTCACTTCCCTGGTGGAAGTTCACATTTTTAACCTAACTTGTAAGTTTCAAAGTTTTTTGGTTTTGTTTTTTTTTGCATCTGGACTTTAATTTGGACATGCATTTGTATGTTTGATTTTTAGTGATTTAGTATATAATGTTGTGAATAATTTATTTATGTCTCAAATTCCTTCGTTGTTGTGTGGATATCCTGAACTACCACGAATTTTCAAATCAGCGAAATAGTAAATATTACAAACCTACTTTAACCGGAAACAAAAAAAACCGACGAATTTACCACCCACACACAGACCCCCCCCCCCCCAATGATTTATTTGACTAAATTCCATCCCTCCTGGTGGAAAATTGGACCAATATCACAATATTTTTGTATAAAGATGAATAAACATACCCATTTTGGTCCTGTAAAATCTTCCTCGGGATCTAACTGACTGGTTTTCAATAATAATTCAAATTTTGATCTTTCTGTCTCTTTCTTGTTCTTTCCCTTATTTTCTTCATTTTGATTTGACACTGTATAAAGTAGAATAACATTTTGGTAAGATAAAAAAAATTAGAGAAAAGATTGGTTGGTTTTTACATCCTAGTCAAGAATATTTCACTTACATCGAGACGCGACCAGCTATACATGAAGTATAAGAAATTTTTACCTTTGCAGTGCGCTCGCTTAGTGAAATGTGCAGGGAGGGTTCTTTTACGTGCAACGCCTGCAGGAACACCGGACATCGGTTTTTAAGGTCTGTTCCAAAGGACTCCATGATTTTATATTTCTAAATACCGAGGGCTTGGCTAAAGAGCAGTCACTGTGTATTATCAAAACCTGATGAGTCAAACCCCGGTCAGGGTTCCAACGCACGACCTCCCACATATGAGGCGAGCAATCTCCCAACTTAGTTTTCGTGTAAAAGGTCCATAGTCTAGAAAGATGCAGATGTTTTGGATTGTTTTAATGAAATGAAAATGTACTATTTGTGAACAATATTTACCTGCCGATGTAATATCTTTGTTATCTTTCTTCAGATTTTCCTCTTTGGTTTGTTCGTCTTCTCTCTTACAGTTGTAACTATCCATCAACTACAATATAAACATTAATATTATAACTTAATACAACATTTAAATCATTTTAATCAAATTGTTATTCTTCCGGAGTATCTGACCTGACCCACCATTACTGGTAAGAGTGGTATCAAGTGAGTGTTAAACTTAATTTTTTCCCTTCTTTTATTATTTTTATTTTTCTTGTATTGTAATTTGGACACGGACTGGTATGTGTTTCACTTTTGGGATTGTGTTTTGGACATGGTCGGCATGTTTGTATTTGACTTTTGGAATTGTCATTTTTTTTACATTGGTCGGAATGTTTGTAATCGAATTTTGGATTGTTATTTGGACATTTTTTCTTAATAACATTACATTTAGGTTTTTTTTTCTATTTCTTGAATAATAAAAAATCAGTATGAATAGGGCATGACTAATCAAGGTTTTAAAATTCACAGGAATCAGTATTTCAGAGTTTTAGTATACAGTACAGACCTGTCAAAAGTTTAACACTAAAATAATGAATTCGTATCGAATCGACAGCTCATCTCGAACCCTCGTAAGCTATAGAGAGAGATATCAGCTACCGAAAAGATAAAGCTTAGTTGGTTTAGTGCTCGCTCCATAAGTGCGATATAGTATGTTCAAACCACGACCGGGTCGGACCCAAGACTTGAAAGTGGGTAGTGACTGTTCTTTCGACAAGCACTCGGCATTACGAAATGAAAGTCACGGTTCTTTCGGATGGGAACTTAAAAAAACGAGGTCGGTAGGCGTGACATGATAAAGAACCCTTTTGAATAATGCCATCAGCCCCATTCACAGACAAAATTTCTGACGTCCTGATATAAGTGAAATATCCTTGACTGGAACGTTTAACACCATTTCTCAACTGAACTCTATCTCCCGACAGCTTTTCGGCCACTAGGTACCCATATCTCGAGTACATAGCATCAGAGCCCGACTCCATTTTATTAGAGCAGTGTTAAACTTTCGACAGGTCTGTACTGTAGGGGTAATGTCTACTTACAAAGTTTACAAATAAATCAGCCCACACATCAACACTCTGCAGTTCCATGGACAGATCCTCATCAGTGACAATGTTCCAGTAGTTTTGGATTTGTTTCTTAAAGAATCTGAGGTTCATTTGTTCTTCCTTAATTCTTGGCGCGAAAGGGTTGCCTAATTTCACATGCGATATAATAATGGGTAAAGATTTCACTATTATCTGTAGCTGTTTAGCTTTATAATCTATTTCTGCAATGAAACAAATGAAATATAATTTAATTAGGTTAATTTTACATATTACATCTAAAAGAAAACATAAAATTACATAACTACAGGAGGAGTTTGTCCTTCCGAAGCACCCGGTCTCACGGAGGTGCTTACCCTTCCGGACCACCCAGTCTTACTTTCCATAGATAGCTAGTGAGAGATAGATAGCAGCTGCCAAAATGCTGCCATGATATAGGTAACGAGTGACCGAGATGAGCTGCCGACTCGACACTTATCCGTAGACATAATAATAATAATAACTAGAGATTGTAACTGGGATACCAGTTACGTATGATTCCCCACCATCCATAAATAATTTATGGCATATATCTGGTGAAAAGACCCTAACAGGGTTAGCGCTGGGTTGTAAAAGTCTGTCGTCAAGGAAATCGCCAGTTGTAAAATTTTGTTGCCAATTTCATTACTGTGTCGCCAAAATATATCTTGTGATTTTCACGTCACATGCGTTTTTAATGTTGTGTATATATTGCCTTGATGAACAATTACATTTTAAAGGCAGTTGTGTATAAAGTACATTTGTACCGCGCCGACCTGGTAAACTAAAAAAAATCATACCTTGATTGCTTTTTAAAATTTTTTTGAAAGTTAAAGTAGATCTGAATTAAAGTTTTCGGTTGAGAAAAATCGTACATTGGAAGGCATTCTTGGCATAGGAAGTGACGTTTTCAATGAATTTTATTGAATAAGAAAACTCGTAGAACCCCTCTCGGGCCTCTGATTTGGCGTCGCCGCGTGTTACAATGAATGAACACGTATGGGAGGTTTTGCGCTGGGCATCGCTAACTGCGATGTTTTTCTTTAACTCGAGACAAAACACGGCGCTTTGCGATTTTTTATTTATTTTCATATTTCGACTATTATAATGTCTTGTCATGTGACATATGCATGCATTTGTTTATGTGCTATAAGTATTATTTGTATACTTTATGCAAATAAAGTTTATTTATTATTATTATTATTATTTTCTGGCCACAATTTTTTAAAGTTCACCGATATCTTGGTCACCAGTAATTAACAGGTGATAACACATTGAAGCCAGTGACGGATTGGCGAGTGTCACTGAATAAACACAGTAATTAACGACTGAGTTGATTAAGATCGTTGTCTTAGGTGCGAATGTAAGACCTTCCAATGATGGGCAGGTAGATCCAAGTAATATTGTAGCGTGTCGACACTGCCTGAGGATATACCCAGGTGCCCTCCCGATGTCGTCAGACAGTATAAACACCGATGGACTCGGAATTATTGTAAAATCCAAAATAAAATATAATAAACGTTACCCTTTGTGATGTTTATTTAATAATTTTTCTAAAAAGTTTATTGATTAATAATCGTGATTCAATGCGCAATACACATCATAGGAGGCCATCTGTTTGTATTTTAATTACGCGACTTATATCGGTTATTCCTATATGTTTGAGGTTCATGATCATAACGATACATCTACTCAGCCAAAATAGTAAAAGACGGACATTTTTATATGAAGCATTTATGTTAACTCTGTGTATAGTGTGTTGAAATAGATCGACGCTGTATTGTAAGGATTATTTCGTGGTGAATGTATTCCCTATGGAAATACACTAACCAGGCCGATTTCCGCTATTTCCAAGATTTGGCGCTAATTAATAATACTAGAAACGAGGTCTCAGGTTAAAAAGCAGATTTACTCTGTTCTTAATATTGTTAAAGTTAAAGTTAAATCACCATACAATATTCTCAACATCCAATATTCATAGTAGTAGTACAACAAAAATAAATAAAACCTACGTCAGTGACTAGTATTAAAAGGGACGCAGCATGTCCAGTGTGGTAGGAGATAACTACTGTAATATTAATATTTAAGATTATATAATCCGCACCTTGCTTATAATAGATAATACACGGCGTTCTTCTTAAAATCTCAACAAATGGTCTGGTGTGTAATGTCTGAAAGTCAGAAGCTATCTGACATGTTTGAACGCTGCGCGCCTTTTATACTAGTATGACGTAGGGTGTCATGTGACCAAGTTAACCAATCATAAATGCGTACGGCAACTCTCATCCAATGAAATGCATGTGCGGTGCCTCTCACTCTCCGCTCAGAATCCTCTCACATCGCACCGCCGCACAACTTCCGCACAAGACACAGAAAAAGCAATTTAAACATGTTAAAATATAATAATATGATTGTGAGGATAATGATTATACAAATATACAACAGGAACTTTAATTATTTAATAACATAATGCATGAAAACGGTAATGGTAAGTAGAAATTAATGATAAAGTGGGCCGAGGCGAGGCGGCACTTCCAAGATGGAGTAACAGCAAGTAAGTGATGTTTTACTATTTTACTACAAAAACGGGTCTGGCGCTACTGACGAGTTATGAAATGTAATAAAATACATAAATAATGTGAGTTAATCACAATATGAGCCGTGAAATGACATAAAACTAATAAATACTAAATACGAAGCTGAATAACTAGCTCTGCATAACGAGTTGTAACACTTGTAAACATGAATGGTTTGTGCACGTCAGAGCTCAAAAACGATAAAATTACAATGTCTAGCGCTTACAGATTGCAATATTGTTGAAATAGGTAAGTACATATATACAGCTAAACATGTTCAATCAATCAGTAATGAGTTTAAATGCACATATTTATAATATGACTTGAAAAACGGCAGCGGCACCATGCCCTGTCTACCTTCCAAAAACAATATTAAACAACAGTTTATGATCACACACACATACACACACACCTACGAATGTTGGCCACATGACAAACATGAATGAAATTTATGAATACAATATGAAATAGGACGCATTACAAGTAATGCCAAATGCCACTTGCATTACACTTCCCCCTCCCTTGTTAATGAACGTCCCAGTTCATACTTAAGTAATATTATGCATAATTATATTGTTATTATTATAGAATTAGAATTAATGTCTTTGTATTATTGAAAGTTAGAATTGTCCTTCTTAAGTGTCCATCACTAAACTTGATAATATTTCACTTGTATTATTATGATATTAATATTATTTACTTTATAGTTTCAGAAAAAGTCCACTTTAGAAACACGAAAGTCTTTCTTTTGACGATCCACAGTTTCACAGTTTGTCGCAACGAAGATACAGTTCATACAGTCTATAATACTGGCACTACTGGATACATTTCATGGTAGAAGCACAAGTCCATACGCGAAATTAATTAAGTTCATCACAGTTCATAGTATAAGTTACACAGTTCAGAACGCGAAATGATTACAGGTCACCACAGTCCATCACACGGAATATCCTGGTCCACAGTTGTAGTAATTAGGTCTATAGTTCATATATATCACATTCCATATTGGTATCAACACACAGTCTATCGGTTGAATTCAGCATAGGATCCACCAGATTACATAATATATTAAAGAAGAAAGTCATTGTAGAACATCGTAGAATTCCATCATCATCACTTTGTTCACGAGAGTCCATTTGTATCAAGTAAAAGTTGGTTAAAGTCCATTCAAAGTTACACAGTTCATTGGAACAGTAGCTCAGGATCCAGCTTCCAGAATATGGTAACAGTTCATAATATTTGAAAATTTAAAGTTCATAATCGACGTACGAAGAATTGATGAAAGACCACACATCATAATTAATATGGAAAAGATATAACAGCAGAAGTAGTACGGTATTGCACAGTCCAAGAAAACATTTCATCAAAAAATTTAAGCATCAGCTTCCAGTCGGATTTCAATTTTCTTCATATCAATTTTAGCGATGTACTCATCACAGCTTCTGTCCCTTTTGCTGCATCCTTGTGTAATAATATCTAGAAGCTTCCGGTCTACTCCTTCATGACTGTCTTTTAAAAATATTTCTCTTAGTGACTGGTACAAGTAATATCTTGATTTTCCATCGCTTGCCGATTTATTCTTTTTATGGTGTTTCGTTCCAGGGAGAGCAAGAAAGTTGTATCTGTCTAAAAGGGTTAATCTATCTGGGATAATGATCGAATCCATGCATTTAATATTTTCAAGGGTCATTGAGGCATATTCCCACGCCAAAAGACGTCTGTCTGATGACATGTCCTTCCACCCGACTGGAGGCCATTTTAAAGTGACGGGAGACGTGATAAGTGTGACAGTCTCATCCTCCTTCCAGTCTCGTCTGGCTGGTGGAAAGAGGGCATACATCCTCTGGCTAGTAGGTTCCTGGCGCGTTCCTTCGTTGAGTTAGGTTTCATTGAGGCTACGATAGGTGGAGTAACTGTTGTACTTGCTGATTTTGGTTTTGGCAAGGAAATGGCATTACTAGAATTTGCCGACGAAATACATGATGACGATGATACTAAAGATGGTGTGGTAATGGCACTAAAAACTGTTGGTATATGTGTTACTTCCTGACTACTGGATGTATTTGACGAAGGTTCTTTGACAGGTTGAAATGGGGGTCTACTGTTGGTGTTGGAGGTCTTGAAGTAACTTCGAATAAATCCGCTTCGGTTGCTGCAATGGGGGACATAATTCTGGGTCTTTTGCTGACGGTGCTTTAGTAAACTGGGGCCTGCCCATCAAAATCTTTGCAATATCCGTTCTTTCTATTCCTAGGGCATGGGTTATGTTGTTGGCAATGCTTCTTATTTGTGTTTCAGAGAGGACAATAAAGTTGGTGTTATCTTGTGGCTTGGTCATGTGTGGTGTCATGCGTCGAGTTAGTGCCTGTAAAGCTCGCGGGTTACCAAAGATACTGTTTTCAAGAATAATGCTGTATGTCAGGGTTCCAGACTTGATTTCTGCAGTTGGACAGGGTGGTTGTAAAGATATAGTGGTGACAGTCCAGGGATCCATTGCTGGTACATCCGGATCATACTCTGGATCACCTTCATACACTGGAATGAAAGATGACTCTGGAGTCATGCTATGTGGCTTTCCATTCCAGCCATCCAGCCATTGGTTCTTGGTTTTAGAAGAGGACTTTGATGTTCTTAACCAATCTAATACAAGGGTTCTTGCTTTTATGGCCTCTGTGGTATGTCTATCTGTTGGGTCACAGACCTTAGCATAATCCTCTGGTTTCAAACTTAGCCAGAAACAATTTCTTTCGGATGTGAACTGAGCTGGCAAGGAAGAAGCAGTTTTCTGATGTCTTTTATCCATGTGGACTTTAAGATCACTTGCCTTGGTAAAGGTCTTCTCTTCCGGACAGAATGGACAGATGACCGTCATTACTGCATGTGGTTTCGGGATAACATGGTATTTTAGATCCCTTCTGGTTTTAAAAGATTCCGGACATAACCAGCACATATACATTCTGTAAAGAAAGGAAACAGACCATAAGTTATATGGATCATAATACATCAATCGTGGAACGCATGGAAATCAAAAGGAGTAGGCAGGCATATGATGAACTAAACTTTACAGGAATGGCAAACACTGTGTACTTGTTGTATATGGGGAACATTATATAACTGTTGTAATTTTGTTTTACAATAAAATTATCAAACTTGGGCTATGCTTGGCATGGCATTACATTTCATTTATTGGTATTAATCATCTGCATGTCACTGGAAGTCATGGCACTGGCTAGCATTGAATGTCTCTGAACTTGATTTACACATCAGTACATGTAGTTTGGAGAACAAGTACATTTTATGGAAAACAAACAGGATTCTTGTAAGATACATGGAATACTGTAGATACATCTTTACTACAGGTAAATAGTACTAAATACTTGGTATGGTAAGTATCCATTTGGCTATTGGCAAATTTTGTGGAAACCAAGATTTCATAAATAAATTATAATAACTTATGTTCCCAGTGAGAACATAAAATGGTCTGGCTGACTTCTTCAGCTCACCATCAACCGCTACCACCACCACATCAGATGGGCCCCAAGGGTGATCAGTCCTGGTCCCAACTCACAAAGATTAACATCTCTAACTCAACAGTATCAACTAGTTTGGCCATTACTAGTGTTATCTGATAAAACTTAAAATAAATCTTGGACTGGTTTCCACAATCTTTGTCTCACCATCTGGCAACATCTTAACTACTGGCATTATACCAACAATTTAATACATATTCATACATTTTATATATTTACAATGTAGTGTTGAGAACTTTGGCGAACCAGGCAGGACGGTGCATACCGGCATATGGCATCAACCGGTCAATATGGTATGCTTTAGAGGGCAGTTTTGGAGATCTTTTGACAAAATATGTAGTGTCATTTATTTTCTTTGTAACAAGGTATGGACCCTTCCACTTTGAGGTTAGTTTTTGACAAACACCAACTTTTCTGGAATTGTCATATAACCAAACAGCTTGACCAACATTTAGTGTGACTCTCTTGGCTCTAATGTCATAATGACGTTTTTGATAATCAGAATTGGACTTAATGTGTTTGCGTGCTTCATCATGGGCTTGTTTCATTCGATTTTGCAGTTTATAAACATAATCGTCTAAGTCATCGTCTATGGGTTCTGTGGGTGGTTTACCAACTATGGCTTCCATTGGTAGAGTGACATTTCTACCAAGCATCATAAGGTTTGGGGATTTCTTAGTACTAGAGTGAACTGAGGATCTATAGGCCATCATAACTTGTGGAAGTATTTCATCCCAATGTTTTTGGTTCTTTTCACAATACATGGTTAACATGGTGTTAGAGTTCGGTTGAACCTTTCAACATTTCCATTGCATTGAGGTCTCATACTGGTTGTTCTAGTTTTATCTATTTTCAGGAAGGAACACATTTGTTTAAAGGCTTTGGACTCAAATTGGAACCTTGGTCGGAGTGTAGTTGCAATGGTGTGCCAAATCTACATACAAATTCATTGACAAATGCTTTAATGACAGTATTTGTTTCTTGATCAGGGATAGGAATGGCTTCAGTCCACTTGGTGAAACAATCACACATAACAAGTATGAACTTGTTCCCTAATTCAGTTTTTGGTAATGGTCCCAGTATGTCAATTGCGATACGTTCCATGGGTTCACCAACAAGATACTGGCCTAGAGGGGCACGTATTGTTTTGGCAGTCTTCCTAGCAGAACATTTATCACATGACCGACAGTATTGTTTAATATCATCCTTCATAGTAGGCCAATAGAAAGCTTGTTGTATACGCCCTTGCATCTTTTCAGTTCCTAAGTGTGCGGCTGTAGGAATATCATGATAGTTATGAAGTACATCATGGCGCATTGATTTGGGGACTATTATTTGGTACTGGCAAGTTGTCTCATCTTTTAGATACTTTCTATAGAGGACACCCTGTTTGACTTCCAGCTGGTCCCATTGACGCCATAAAGTTTTGTATGTTGAGGTTTTGCTAGAAATTGTATCCCAGTCTGGCCTTGCACTGTTCTCTTCCATGTTAACTAGTAGTGGGGAAATGCCTTGGTCTTCTAGTTGCTTTTGTCTTATCTCATGCAACTCCCAACCATGCAATGTAACTTCAGTGGATGGGCTACCAGTAGTTTTGGGCATGTCATTGTTATGACTACGGGTTGTAACTCTTACTTTCTCATCTGTTTCATCATTCAGTGGTATTGGTTCTTCACATTCATTAGATTCTTCATCTGAGTCGTGTTCATTAAGTTTTTCTTGTCTAGTGCAAACTGAACATGGGTGTCTGGAGAGGGCATCTGCGTTGGAATGGCTCTTGCCTGCTCGATGGGTTACAGATATATTATATGTTCCGAGCTCTTGAATCCACCTTGCCATTTGACCTGTGGGTGTTTTGAGATTCCTCATCCAGCTTACTGCAGCATTGTCAGTTCTTAGTAGAACTTCTTGTCCATACAGGTATGAGTGAAAGGTTTTCAGTGCAACGATAACTGAAAGTAGTTCTTTTCTGGTTATACAGTATCGCTGTTCATGTTTATTCATTGATTTACTCATGTATGCTATGACTCTCTCACTACCGTCTTGTATTTGTGATAGGACAGCACCTACTGCCCTGTCTGATGCATCTGTGTCAAGTATGAATGGAATGTTTGGCAATGGATAACCTAGGATAGGTGATTTAGTTAATTCTGCTTTCAGGGTTTCAAATGCAATTTGACATTCATTATTCCACTTCATTTTTACTCCTTTCTCACATAATTTGTGTAATGGCTTGGCAATATGTGCGAAATTTTTGACAAAACGGCGGTAATAAGAACACAAACCAAGAAAACTCTTGACTTGTCTTGGCGTCTTTGGTACTGGCCATGATTTTACAGCTTCAATTTTGCTATCATCTGTTGTTATCCCAGTCTCGGATACTATGTGACCTAAAAACTTTATTTCTTTCTGGAAAAACTGACATTTAGATGGTTTAAGCTTAAGGTTAGCTTCAGACAGTCTATCGAATATATTGGTAAGTCTTTGGAGACCTTCAGGGAAGGTTGAGCATGGGGAGATTATGTCGTCCATGTATACTAATAATTCTGACCATTGTAGACCCCGCAAAACATTTTCCATCAGTCGTTCAAAGGTTGACGGTGAATTGGCCAAACCAAAAGGCATTACAGTGAACTGGAATAAACCTAGTGTAGTGGCAAATGCAGTTTTCTCTTTGTCATTAGGATCCATCTTTATCTGCCAAAATCCAGAATTCAAATCCATGGAGCTGAACCACTTTGCTCCAGCAAGTGAGTCTAAGCAATCATCTACTCTGGGAAGAGGATATGCGTCCTTGACCGTGACCTCATTGACCTTGCGATAGTCAATGCAGAACCTAATGCTGCCATCTTTCTTGGTCACGAGTACAATTGGGGAAGCCCATGCACTGGCAGATGGCTCTATTATACCTCTATCTAACATTTTATTTATTTCATTGACCTCAGACTCTCGTTTTCCTATCGGTTGTCTTCTTGGGGATTGACGAATAGGAGTCGCTACTCCGGTGTTTATTTTGTGGGTCACCCTGTCAGTGCAACCTATGTCTTCTGATGACTTTGAAAATATGGTTTGATATTTATTTAAAAGTTGTCTCAGCTGATTGGATTGATCTGCATCTAGATTGACTGTACTTCTGTCAAATAAATCTTGTAGATACTCTGGTAGAACTTCTTGGTTAATAACATTTTGGATATTTAAATTGGTTTTGCAAACTCTTTGTTGTGTATTACTGGTCTGGTCTATGTATGGTTCACAGCTGGCTATAACTGTGTTTGCTTGTAGGGTAATAGGACAATCACTATGGTTTGTGACATTGACAACTTGTTCCGAGTTAACATTCATGATACCTGGGGTTAGGTACAAATCATCATATAACTTAGTCTGTTCAACATACACAGAGTCTGTCAGGTGCTTTGATTCTGGTATATCAACTGGTATCCAACATCCGGAATGTGCTGGTATAGCGGTTGACCTTCTTACTTGGACTCGCCCTATCATTGTGGCATTTCCTCCAGTAAAACATCTGATTTCAATATCATCTGTCTGTAGGACCATGTGTTTGTAGTTGATTTTATTGACATATTTAAGTAGGAAATCTTGACCCAATATACCATCACAATTAATTCCACAGACAATCAAGGCTTGTTCATAATATCTACCACCTAAGCAGATCTCAAAGTTGGCATAACCATAGGACTGTATTTTGTTACCATTCACATCACGGATGGATGCTTCGGCTTTATTAAGTCTTGGTCTATCTGTATGGGGCAAACTTTCATATGTCTTATAGGAAAGGATTGATGCTGTGGAACCACTGTCTATTAATAGCGAAATTGAAACCTGGCATATTTCACATTGTGTATAAAAACCATTGTCCCACTGGCAATTAATATCTCCCATATGACCTGTACGAATAGTGGCGTTTAATGAGTTATTTTCAGTATTAGTAATATGTTCAGGCCGGCTTTCTCCCACCGATTCTTGGCCTAATGAAGCGATGGGTACTCGTTTCCCGCTTCATTATTTTGCCTTACTTGGCTACGGGTGTTGTTGGCAGGTGAATCACCCTTCTCATTCTGGCACTTTAGGTAAGTTGGACACTCCCTGAAGAAATGGTCTGGAGAACGACAGATATAACATGTCCTCTTTAACTGTGTCTGTTCTGGGTATCTTGGCTTATTTGCGTCAGGTTTCTTCATACTCTCTTCTAAACGTTCAAGCCTTACTACTAACTCCTTCATAGTTTCATTGAAAGAGTTATTGTAGGGTCTCCTTTCATGCTGTTGATACGGTCTATTATAGTTACCACTCTTGGGGTTCGAACCCTGGTCTGGTTTAACCATTCTTATTTGTGATCTTCTCTTGTCACATGGCTCACCAATCAAACCTTCATACTGCTCTATAACATCCACGGCTTCTGGAATACTTTTGCAGTCCTTATCAACACAACGGACTTTCAATTCTAAGGGGATAATCTTGTAAAGTTGGTTAAGGGCTAGGAACTCTTGTGCGTGTTGGTCAAGTCCAACATATGCTTTCTGGGCAATTTGTCTAATATCGTCTCCTACTGCTGCGATTGATTCGCCTGGTTCTCTCTTTCTCTGTTCTAGCTTGGTTAACCATTTATTTTGATGCTTAGATACGCCAAATCTTAAACCTAGTTTGTTGGTAAGGGTATAGTATGATCTCTTCTCTTCTCTGGATAGACTCATATAATAATTTCTGGCAGGGCCACGTAAACTAGAGGCAAGGAACAGAACTTTCTGCTTGTTATTCCACCCATTCAATTCAGCACAGTCTTCAAAATGTGACAAATACTCTTCCCATTGGTTAGGACCCTCATATGTATCTGGTCTTAATTGGGGTGCATGCCGGGCTACAGGTGTAGGCATGGTGTACATTAGACTTTCATTATCATAGTCCATATCATATCGGGCAGGTCTGGGTACTGTAAACTGGGGTGCCATATTAGGTCTATGCCTGTGGTCATGGTATGGTGGATTATTAATTGGTATACGATTTATATTTGTGTCTGGATTGTCTGCATACCGGTTTAATTGTGGCATATATCGAGGTGTGAACTCTTGTGGTGTGCCGTTTTTGTGTCTGCTTACTGGGTTGGATGTGCTATTTATTTGTTCTTGGTCTGCAGGTGTGTCAAGGTTGGCTACATTTGGACTTAGGTGGGGCATATCGTCATTTGGAACAGTATCAGCTGTAATGTCACCCTGTCCTAACTGTTGGTCAGCCTCAAATTCTTTATTAATTCTTATTTGGACCTCTGGGTCTGGGGATTGGGTTGCCATAGTTCTCAGTTTTGCACTACGTTTTATAATATTTAATGTGTACCGTCAATACGCTGACTGGATATTGTAATATTCAACCACACTGGACAAAACGTCTTGGAATGGAAAATGGATCCGTTTTAGATACTAAATGGATTATAGTATCCCACTTCTGACACCAATTTGTAAGGATTATTTCGTGGTGAATGTATTCCCTATGGAAATACACTAACCAGGCCGATTTCCGCTATTTCCAAGATTTGGCGCTAATTAATAATACTAGAAACGAAGTCTCAGGTTAAAAAAGCAGATTTACTCTGTTCTTAATATTGTTAAAGTTAAAGTTAAATCACCATACAATTCTCAACATCAAACATTCATAGTAGTAGTACAACAAAAATAAATAAAACCTACGTCAGTGACTAGTATTATAAAAGGGACGCAGCATGTCCAGTGTGGTAGGAGATAACTACTGTAATATTAATATTTAAGATTATATAATCCGCACCTTGCTTATAATAGATAATACACGGCGTTCTTCTTAAAATCTCAACAAATGGTCTGGTGTGTAATGTCTGAAAGTCAGAAGCTATCTGACATGTTTGAACGCTGCGCGCCTTTTATACTAGTATGACGTAGGGTGTCATGTGACCAAGTTAACCAATGATAAATGCGTACGGCAACTCTCATCCAATGAAATGCATGTGCGGTGCCTCTCACTCTCCGCTCAGAATCCTCTCACATCGCACCGCCGCACAACTTCCGCACAAGACACAGAAAAAGCAATTTAAACATGTTAAAATATAATAATATGATTGTGAGGATAATGATTATACAAACATACAACAGGAACTTTAATTATTTAATAACATAATGCATGAAAACGGTAATGGTAAGTAGAAATTAATGATAAAGTGGGCCGAGGCGAGGCGGCACTTCCAAGATAGAGTAACAGCAAGTAAGTGATGTTTTACTATTTTACTACAAAAAAACGGGTCTGGCGCTACTGACGAGTTATGAAATGTAATAAAATACATAAATAATGCGAGTTTATCACAATATGAGCGGTGAAATGACATAAAACTAATAAAATACTAAATACGAAGCTGAATAACTAGCTCTGCATAACGAGTTGTAACACTTGTAAACATGAATGGTTTGTGCATGTCAGAGCTCAAAAACGATAAAATTACAATGTCTAGCGCTTACAGATTGCAATATTGTTGAAATAGGTAAGTACATATATACAGCTAAACATGTTCAATCAATCAGTAATGAGTTTAAATGCACATATTTATAATATGACTTGAAAAACGGCAGCGGCACCATGCCCTGTCTACCTTCCAAAAACAATATTAAACAACAGTTTATGATCACACACACATACACACACACCTACGAATGTTGGCCACATGACAAACATGAATGAAATTTATGAATACAATATGAAATAGGACGCATTACAAGTAATGCCAAATGCCACTTGCATTACAGTATATATAGTCCGATTTAAAAGACCCCCTCTATTGAAAAAAAAACCGTACTTTTCAACACGTTGAGGTACATATTAGTTTAGGTGTATTATACGGAATAAATCTCATATTGTTATTTGCAGCATCTAAAAGACTCAGATCTTCATTGCTCTATAGATTATTTAGGTGTTTTTGATGCAAAAGAAATAAAGTCGACTCTCGTTAATTCGAAATCGGTTGAATCGAAATTTCGCTTAAATCGAAATGATACAAATGGTCCCGTCAGATCGCTATGTATTTCTATGTAAATTTGTTAGTTAATTCGATATGCCGAATTTGAAGCAAATTTTCAGTCCAAATTACGAAATATTACGAAAATTCCCATGTTTAAATCGAAGTGAACTTTCAGTCCAAATTACAAAAATTCCAATGTTTAAATCGAATAAAAAAGACACAAAAATATTTTATCTTAAACTTGAACAATACCTGAAATAATTGTCCATCTCTTATTTGAAAAGTGTTAATAGTAACAGAGTGGCGGCTTACTCTGAAGATTCATTTCCGACTAAAACTACAAATTTTTGTACTCGACATACCGGTCATTAGGAAAGTGTCAGTCAGTAAAAGGGGACATTTCAATGGTGTAAACTTAAAAAAGTGGGCAGTCTTCTACTTCCACAGTCAGTGATTAACAGAAAACCCCCAAGCCATTTGATCTATCAAGGCAAATTGTATACACCATTCATCTCATTGTGTAAGGTTTTATGTACAGGCGCTGTGGTTTTAAAAATCGCCAAGTTTTTACGGTCACTAATCGGATTAACTCATAGGTGAAAGCATTGGCTTTGTATAATTAAGGTGTCGTAACCAGCTTATGTCCATTCAGAATTGGTTTCCCCGGGTATTTAACTACGTATTGATTAACACCCACCCACCCACCTTCAAGACAACGAAAATGAAAGCGTCTTGATTATCTGCACAGACAACAGATTATTGGTAGCAAATTTCATCTAAGTCCATCAAGCCGTTCCCGAGATATGCTGCAGCATATGGTCTCGAGAAGAAGAATAATAAGAATAATAAAAATAATAATAATAAGAAGAAGAAACAGAACGAAAACAATATGATTCCCACCTTCGGTGGTGGGGAATCATAATAATAATAATTATGACTTTATTTTTCGAGGGTTGCTTATTTGTACTGACCCAATCTTACACAAGGCCCTCTTAACTCCAACCCAAAGCTTAGTGTTAAACTTTCGACAGGTCTGTACTGTGGTAAGTTTTCTTTGGTTAAGTACCGGTATTTAAGTTTGTAATATGAAAAAAGAAAATGTAGCGACCAAACGAGGATTTGAGCCCAGGACCTCTCAAAGTTCTACAATCAGGGTTACATATACAGGGCATGCATTGAGCCTGTTCTACCAACCACTGTAGTAGGTTTTAACATTTGCTAAATACAATTGAGCTTCTGGGCGTAATAGTCACAATTTTGAAAATATTTTCATAAATTACACTGGAAATTGAAGCCTAACAAAATCATGTTCTCAACAACGACAAAAGAAAAAGGAACAAATAGAATAAATAAATAAATAAATAAATAAATAAATAAATAAATAAATAAATGAATAAAACTAGTAAAGTTTTAATAAATGGTATATAAATAACACGTTACAACAAATTCCATTGAAGAAATATTAAGTTATAACACTGGTCACTTAATATTAAAAACACCCATCACATAAAAAGCAAAGAGCAAAATATCCTAGGATCCGTGATGCTGAACACACAAAATAAAGACACAAAAATACATGTATTTTTGATAATTAAGGGACGAAAAATTATGCAATATAAACATTAGACATAAAGTGTATAATTTGTCAAAGTTTTAACATCTATTCTTACCGTAATCCATCTTTATCTTATAATTTTTTCTTATTTCTTTCTTCCAATTCTTTTCTGTCAGGTAATTCGTGTTTGGTTTCCCCGCCAGCTGCCGTAACCAATGGAAAAGATTGTATGACGTCATCAATTAATTCCATTGGTAACCCGACTTTTCACGAAGATTGACGAGACACGGAATTAGATTTGAGAAGAGAAAAATATTCTTTATTCAATTGGATTCATCTTTAACAGATTAAAAGTTGTAGGTTAAGTTTTGATTGAATTGATTTCAGCATTTTTAGCAAAAAGAAAACGACTCTCGTCGTTTCGTCAGGTAATTTTCAGTATGCGCAAACCACCGTGCGCAGCAACAAATTTTATGAGTTATGTGGCGTGGAAACTAGTAAAGTGAATTGTGAAATATGCAGATCTCTTTTTAATGATTGTCAATTATTCATGTTATACTAAAGTAATAAATAAATAAATAAATAGATAAATAAATAAATAAATAAATAAATAAATAAATGAATAAATAAATAAAATAAATTGCCGACAATATACATCACATACAGAATATGTCGGTATGAGCATTTGTACATTTATGTATTTTTAAAAAAAAGATACAAAATGTTGCCGGAACCAATATACCCAGTGGTGACAATATGACTGTGTAGTCAGTGTAGACGCTTCATGCCGTCGCCGACAATATGTACTGTCACATTTGAGTCTTTTTTATTTACTATTCCAAAGTGCAAAATTAAGAAATAAAATGTATGATAATATTCGGCAGTGGGATGATATAATATTTGACATGAATTACAATGATATACGGTGTTATTTAATGCCAGTTTTATCGTGATAAGTATGATGTCCAGTATTATCTACGATAATTTTGACTTCCCTTAGTTCGATATTCCTTTCATTTCAAGGCTCAATTTAACTTCACACAAGCTTACCAGGGACTATAAATTCTGCACATATGAATTCGTCATATGTGTGAAAAATTCGTACGAATTCTTAACATATGTTTGATAAAATAAACGAATGTGTCGCAAATTGGTGAAGATTTAGTTTTGTACCGTTTTGTACAGTTACCCTTTATCAAAATAAAGCGTATGCGTCTCATTTAAAAAAAAAATTAGAAAAAACACGTAAAAAATATGTTCATACGAAACTCTCACTCTAAAGTTTTTGCTACCTAGTATTGATCATGGGGCATATTGCTTTTGCTCATCATGGTTTTTGGGTTTTAAAAGATAACAGAGGGAGTGATGTGACCGAAGTTGATTTTTTGGGTCAATGAGTCAAAAGATCATGGGGGTAAAGATGCAAAAATAGGAGGGCGGGTCATTAATTTACCAGCCTAGCTTATTTCCTGTTAAGATCCACCTCTTCTTTTTCGATGTAATTGCCATCTAGTGCGATGAACTTAGACCACCGGTGTTAAAGTTCCATTAGTCCAGAACTGAAGAAGTCAGGGTCCTTTACATTGACCCACTTTTCAACTGTCTTCACGACTTCTTCGTCAGACTGGAAATGATGACCACCGATATATATCATTTTTCAATTTTGAGAATAGGAAAAGTCGCTAGGTCAGGAGAATAGGCAAAATCTGAAAATAATTCATAGTGCATGTTCTTTCGCTGAACACCCGGTTTTGAGGAATAAATTGTGCAGGTCCTTCCGAACGGGATGAGATCATAAAAACTTATGCCGAGTGTAACGATAAGCGTGGAACACTAACAACCCCTCACTGCACTGACCGCCTGGGTGGTTCAGTGGTAGAGCGTCCGCCTCGAGAGCATAAGGATTTGAAGTCGAATCCCGACCAACCGGGTCAGAGAGAGAGAGAGAGAGAGAGAGAGAGAGAATTTCATCTACTATAACTTTTCCAGAATTCCATGGTTCCAATAATTATCCTAGAATTTAATTCTTGCAGCGTTAAATAAGAACGTTGTTATACTAGATGGAACTTTTCAATATTTAGCTGTTTCTTTGAATGTCACTCAGAACTCTTAATGATCAATGTTAATATATTACTATTCTACTACTTACTGAGAATTGAAAATTAGCATATGACGGGAATGAGTATTGGTATCTATTTCATTTTTAGATAGAATCACGGGCAATTCTGTGTTCTGAACTGAGAACGTTGTCAGATATAATGAAATAGTAAAACATATCATTGTTGGATCGATAAAATAATAAAAATAATAAACTGACACGAAGTGCCTGTGGACAGAATCGGACACCTAGCATGTGCTAATTATAAATATCTCATTTTATATAGGAATTCAAAATTAGCACTTGGCATTTCACAATAAGTGAATAAACCGTGAATTGATTTTTCTACTCCACTCATAGGAATGTTGGTAAATTGGCTTGTTTCAAAACTTAAATCGCCGTGTAACACGCATTTTAGTGAAAAATAAAATGTTAAAGTCAGTGTCAAATAATATTCTGAGCGAAATTTATTGGAAGGATCTGTCCCAATACGACGGGGATTCAGGTGTCTCGATTTAACTTTTTTTCAAATAGAAGGAATCAAATATCACTTATTCTTTAACGCTGTGGAACATGCATTGGATTTAATAATATATAGCATTGAATATGACACTCTCGCAAAAACATGTTTTTGAGGAACATGTTTGAAGTGTTTGGATATTTCCAGCATCATTTATGTTTCGAAGAGGCTTGGGAAGTACTTTTTTGCTACTATGTTCCGTGCATTACATAAATGCATAACCAAATCCTTACTCCAGATGAAAGGGTGGGGACGGTAATACACGCAATTTTTTAGAAATATACAATTTTCAATATACATGTATAAAGTTACTTAGATAGAAGTGCCTTGTGTTACTTTTAAATTGCTATGTGCTGCTTTTGATTTTTTTTATTTTATAATAAAAAGCAGTAAAGTTGGTTTGCTGTGGCGCAGTGGATATGTCACCGGGACTCTCATAAACTTGATTAAAGAAACCTCCACTACTTTTAATATTATGTAATTGTGCAAGAAGCGAGCTTGTTAAACATCGGAGGTGGAAATGGATTGGACACATATTAAGACAGAAGCCAAATGAACATCCAAGGATTGCTCTGCAATGGACACCAGCAGAAGGAAAGAGAAGAAGAGGGCGGCCAAAGAAGACCTGGCGCAGGACTGTTGAAAGGGAAAGATCAGATTTTGGACTGCGGACATGGAGTGAAGCTGCTAAAATAGCTGCCAACAGAGATTCTTGGAGGAGAAAGATATCTGGCCCAATTCTCCACAAGGAGAGATAGACATAAGTCAAGTAAGTCAATTGTGCAAGAAAGATTTCAGTTCGCTTGCCGAAGGTTCGTGTTTTTTCCAAGACATACTGGTTTCTTCTACCATCTATGAATTGACGGCCTTGATATATATAAGTACTAGTGAAAGAATCTTGACTGAACCGTAAAACATCAATACTCCAGTCCACTCCATTATCCAGAATGTCAAGAAACACATCAAGCTCAATATAAAACTAGCACTTACGGAGAATATACAGATAATACCACTCAACAAGTTGATATGGAATAATTTTATTTGTTGATTTCACACACACACACACACACACACACACACCTGCACAAAACATGTCCTCTCCTATAACACACACAAACACACGCACTTAGCATTTTTCTCTTATACATGTACCACACACACATTTCTCTTATAACACACACACACGCCTCCATTAAACATTTTCTCTTATAACACACACACACACACACACACACACACAGACACACACACACACACGTATACTGAATATTTCTCTCTTAAAACACACACATGCACACTTGCACTAAAACATTTTCTCTTATAACGTATACTCTCTCTCTCTCTCTCTCTCTCTCTCTCTCTCTCTCTCTCTGTGACACATGCTATGATAAAAATTACAATATATTTACAATAATCATATAAGAATTGTTATACAATAGACACATATCGTGTAAAATCTAGTAACAGTCAACAGCAAATAACAGTTCAAAAACTAAAAACACGGAATGTGTTAATTCTGCACTGGACATTTGACCACTTATCGTGTCCATAGCAATGCAATGCAACTCTTTCAGTAATCGTTTGCATTGGATTTAACTTTCAGGCATGGGCAAATGCACCTGAAGATTCTTCTCAAAGACCATCTTGTTCCCTTTGTGCCTACAAAGTCTTCAGCAGCAGGTCTGGATTTCAGATTTTTGTCTTCAGTTGGTACGATTGTCTGATTTGTAACCATGATATCGGCTTTAATGTTCTCAGTTGGTACAACTGTCTGATTTGTAACCATGATATCAGCTTTAATGTTCTCAGTTGGTACAATTGTCTGATTTGTAACCATGATATCGGCTTTAATGTTCTCAGTTGGTATAATTGTCTGATTTGTAACCATGATATCTGTTTTAATGTCCTCAGTTGATATCCATTTTTGAACTGGTAAATCGGTTTGGGGTATCTGAAATGAAAAAAAGACATTTTATTTTTTACAAATTTTGCACATAATGCCAAGGAAATCAACAACCATCTCTCTATAGAAACTATACAGTAATATATGATAGTATTTTACTGTGTATAAAGCCATTGGCGATAAAATAAGAAAGGTTTATAAAGAAGCTTCAAAATAGTGATGTGATAAACGAGGTTGCAATGTTTTAGCTGAAATGAGATGTCATTTCCAAAGTGTCCCTCAAACGTACCCAAACTGTGACAATTCAAACTATGAGCATGATCAAAATAAAAATAGCCAATGGCACATATATTCCACCCAAAGTTTATTCCAATGAAGTTCCATTAAGTTCTGTTATATAGTTTTCGAGAAAAGCGGCGGTAAAATGTTGACAGAAGAAAGGGAGTAAAAATACTACTAGTATATGATCCCCATTGCGTTTGGGTGTGGTTTGGATGGGGCTTAGTATGAGCGCAAGTGAATTTTTTATAAACAATTATAAGGGTGACGTATGAAATATAACACTATATTTGCATACAGATAAAGAAACATACCAACTCAGATTCTGTAAAATCTTCTTCTGGATCTAACTGACTGGTAGATGACATAGATAACATACTAGTAGATAATTCCATTTCTGGTGTTTTTGTCTCTTTGGTAGATGACATAGATGACATACTAGTATATAATTCCATTTCTGGTGTTTTTGTCTCTTTGGTAGATGACATAGATGACATACTAGTAGATAATTCCATTTCTGGTGTGTTTGTCTCTTTGGTAGATGACATAGATGACATACTAGTACATAATTCCATTGCTGGTGTTTTTGTCTCTTTGGTAGATGACATAGATGACATACTAGTACATAATTCCATTTCTGGAGTTTTTGTCTCTTTGGTAGATGACATAGATGACATACTAGTACATAATTCCATTTCTGGAGTTTTTGTCTCTTTGGTAGATGACATAGATGACATACTAGTACATAATTCCATTTCTGGAGTTTTTGTCTCTTTGGTAGATGACATAGATGACATACTAGTACATAATTCCATTTCTGGTGTTTTTGTCTCTTTCATGTCCTTTTCTCTATTGTATCCATTATAGTTTGACACTGTATAGAATAGAATAATTTTGATAAGACTATTACCACTAAACCCGTTTGAATTTTGGAGAACTAGATGGCCGTTTCAGAATAAAATTCTAGTAGTGCTTGGACAAAAATTGTGGAAATCCAAATATTTTCAAAGTTTTAAAAATGAGAAAAATAGAAAGACCAAACACTATTTTACCCAATCTACTAAAGGTTAACTTTGAACGTTTAAGTAAAGATTAGTTTCTGGTGGAATTTTGAAATTGAAGATGCAGACAATTTTTATGAACAAAAATTATAGAATTTTAACACCAGATAAGATAAGAGCTTTATAGCCAAGAAAGATGTACATGTCTTAAATTTTTTTATGAAAATGGCCATGTACTATTTTTGAGTGTTTTCTTCATTGCCATGTAACCACTACGGTAGCTCAATTGGATGAGTGTTTGCTTCGTATGGGGACGCTGTGGGTTCCACTCCTTAGACTCCTTTTCGTTAGCTCAGTGTTAAACTTTCGACAGGTTTGTGCAGTTATTTTTTATTTTATTTTTGAATGCATTCTTCATTGTGGTGTACAATTTTTGAATGTATTCTTCATTGCGGTGTACAATTTTTGAAAGTATTCTTATTGTCATGTACTACTTTGTGAACAGTATTTACCTCCTGCTGTGATTGGCTTGTAATCTTGTAATAAAATATCCATCAGAAGTTCATGTCTAACAAGGTCCTCTTCTTCATTACTATCCATCAACTACAATATAAACATTAATATTATAACAATTTATATATACATGTATAAAAATTTGAACTTAAGCAAATCGTTACTTTCAGCAACATTGGGTTGTTGTTAAATTCATGACAAGAAAATAGTTGTTGGATAAACAGAGACCCCGAAATTTTAGAAACTACAGTACTAGGTTCGAACTTCGTGGATGACAAAAAATGCGCAAGTGAGTTTTATAATAAAACAATTGATCTTTCACTGAATTTTGATTGTAGCGGGTGTGGCTGGCTAAACGGGGGTTCTTACCTTCCAGTGCACCAGGCCTTACTTCCTGGTTAAAGTTTACGTGTTTGACCTAATTAATTTTGACAGTATCTGGTTTTTGATTTGAGCATGGATAAACATGTTTGTTTTTTATTGTTTAGAAATGGGGTATATAATGTTGGAATAATTTATTTTCGCGGTGTCTTAATTTTTGAACAACCACGAATTCTCAAATTAGCGAAATAGTAAATATTATAAACTTACTTTAAACGGAAACAAAAAACGACGAATTTAGCATCCCAAAAGACTACGGGAATTAGACACCACGAAAATAAAAAATTTCACAGTATAACAATAGCTTATTATACTCAATTCTATTTCTCCTGGTGGAGTTGGACCAATATAACAATATATTGGTATAAAAATGAATAAACTTACCCATTTAGGCCCTGTAAAATCTTCCTCAGGATCTAACTGACTGGTTTTCAAAGATACAAATTTTGAACTTTTTGTCTCTTTCTTTTCATTCCAACTATTGCCTTCATTTTGGTTGGACACTGTATAAAGTAAAATGGCGTTTTGGTAAGATTAAAAATTAGAAAAAAAACTGGTTGGTTTTACGTCCTAGTCAAGAATATTTCACTTATATCGAGACGTCACCAGTTATACGTGTTAGAATTTTTAACTTTGCAGTGCGCATAGGGCAATGTGCAGGGAGGGTTCTTTTACGTACCACATCTGCGGGCATCGGTCTTTAAGGTCTCTTCATGACGTTCATTTCTAAATGCTGAGTGCTTGTCTAAAGAAGAGTCACTATCTATTATCAATCCTGATTAAACCCCGGCCGGGGTTCGACCTCACGATATACAACATATGAGGCGACCAATCTACCAACTTAGCATTTGGGAAATAGTTCTATAGTCTAGAAAGATGCATTGTCATGTACTATTTTGGAATGTATTCTCTCATTTTCATGTACTATTTGTGAACAGTATTTACCTGCCGATGTAATAGGTTTGTTGTCTTTCTTCATAATTTCCTCTATGGTTTGTTCGTCTTCTCTCTTACAGTTGTAACTATCCATCAACTACAATATAAAAATTAATATCATAACTTAATACAACATTTTAGCTTAAGTAAATCGTAATCCTTCCGGAGTACCTGAACTGACCCACCTTTACTGGTAAAAGTGGTATCGAGTGAGTGTTTAACTTAATTTCAATTATTTATTAATTTTTTTTTTGTATTGTGATTTGGACACGGATTGGTATGTGTTTCACTTTCGGGATTGTGTTTTGGACATGGATGGTTGGCATGTTTGTGTTTGACTTTTGGAATTGTGATTTTGACATTGGTCGGAATGTTTGTAATTGACTTTTTGGATTGTGATATGGACATGTTTTCTTATTAACATTGCATTTAGGTTTTTCTATTTCTTATCTTCTTGAATAATGAAAAATCAATATGGATAGGGCATAACTAATCGAGATTTTAAAAAAATCACGGGAATAAGTCTTTCAGAGTTCTGGTAAACAGTACAGACCTGTCAAAAGTTTTACACTAAAATAATGAATTCGTATTGAATCGAAAGCGCTTATCTCGGTCTATTGTAATCTATATTTCGAGACTGGGTCGGACCCAAGACTTGAAAGTAGGTAATGACCGTTCTTTCGCCAATCACTCGACATGAAAGTAACTGTTTTTTCGGATGGGAACTTAAAATAAACAAGGTCGGTAGGCGTGACATGATAAAAAACCCTGTTGTATAATGCTATCAGCACCATTCAAAAACAAAATTTCTGACGTCTCAATATAAGTGAAATATTCTTGACTGGAACGTTAAACACCATAAGTCAGCTCAACTCTATCTCCCGACAGGTTTTCGGTCACTAGGTATCCATATCTTGAGTACATAGTAGCGGAGTTTGGCTCCATTTCGTTAGAGCAGTGTTAAACTTTCGACAGGTCTGTACTGTAGGGGTAATGTCTACTTACAAAGTTTACAAATAAATCAGCCCACACATCAACACTCTGCAGCTCCATGGACAAATCCTCATCAGTGACGATGTTCCAGTAATTTTGGATTTGTTTCTTAAAAAATCTGAGGTTCATTTGTTCTTCCTGAATTCTTGGGCTAAACGGATTGCCCGATTTCACTTGTGATATAATAATAGGCAAAGATTTCACTATTATTTGTAGCTGTTTAGCTTCATAATCTATTTCTGCAATAAAACAAATGGATTAAATTTAATTAGGTGTTTTATTGATTTTACATATTACATGTAAAAGAAAACATAAAATTACATAATTACAGGAGGAGTTTGTCCTTCCGAAGCACCCGATCTCACGGAGGTGCTCACCTTTCCGGAGCACCCGGTCTCATTTTCCTTTGTGGAAGTTCACGTGTTTAACCAAACTTGTTAGGTTCAAAGTTATTCGGACATAATTAGTAAAAAAAATACTGTGTAATAGATCAAATTTACCTAGTAATTTACTAAACTATTCGGACATGTTTGTTTTTGACTAATGAAGACAGTACAGACCTGTCGGAAGTTCAACACTGAGCTAACGAAAAGTCACAACTCGGTTGCAGACTGACCGAGACATGGATAGCTAGTGAGAGATAGATAGCAGCTGCCAAAATGCTACCATGATATACTAGTAGCTAACGAGTGGCCGATATGAGCTACTGATTCGGCACTTAGCTGTAAGCTTATTGTTAAACTTTCGACAGGTCTGTACTGTGGTTAATTTTCTGTGTTGAGTACCGGTATCTTAAGATTATAATATGAAATGGAAAATGTAGCGACTAAACGAGAATTCGAGCCCGGGACCTCCAATACTTCTACAATCGGTGTTACATATACAGGGCATACATTGATCCTGTTCCACCACCCACTTTAGTAAGTTTGGACTTTTGCGAAGTTTTGATAAATAACATTGAGCTTTTGAGTGTAATAATCACAATTTAAAAAATATTTTCATAAAATACACTGGAAATTGAAGCCTAACAAAATCATGGTCTCAGCAAAAGAAAAAGGGACCAAACATAATAAATAAATAAACAAATAAATAAATAAATAAATAAAATTTTAATAAATGTGATAAATAAATAACACGCTACGACAAATTCCATTGAAAAATATTAAGTTGAAACACTGGCCACTCTTTATTATAAACTCCAATTTTTTACATAAAAAGCAAAGAGCAAAATATTCTAGGATCCGTGATGCCGGGCACACAGAATAAAGACACAAAAATACACATGTATTTTATTAATTAAAGGACATAAAATTTGTGTAAAATAAACATTAAACATTAAGTGTATAATTTGTCAGTCTTAACATCTATTCTTACCGTAATCCATCTTTATCTAATGATTTCTTCTTATTTTTTTCTTCCAATTCTTTTCTTTCAGGTAATCCGTGTTTGGTTTTTGCGCCAGCAGCCGTAACCAATGGAAAGATTTTATGACGTCATCAATCAATTCCATTGGTAACCCGACTTTTCACGAAGTTTAACGAGATACGTAATGTTGATTTGAGAAGAGAAAATATTTTTTTATTCACTTGAGGCCTCTTTAAACAGATTTAAAAGTGTAAAATAAGTTTTGAAATGATTTAAGCATGTTTAGCAAAAAAGGCAATGACTCTCGTCGTGTTGTCAGGTAACTTTCGGTATGCCCAAACCATCGTGCGCAGCAACAATGTCTATGAGTCACGTGGCTTGGAAACCCGTAAAATGTATTATGAGGTCCCTTTGTAACAATTGCCAATGTTTCATAAAAAATAAATGAATGAATAAAAATAAATAAAAAAGTAATAATAATAATAATAGTGGAAATTATACAAAATTAGTTGTACTGACATAAAATACACCACATGCATGACAAACATAATGTGAGGCCGGATGCTTCGTGAGGGTATGTATATCACATTTTACACCGGCGGCTTGGATTGGATTGAAACAAAATAATAAAAAATGTTATAAACCTTTACAGGCGCCGTGTTTGTTTTTTTTTTTTTTTTTTTTTAACACACTGACGCATGAAAGCATAGCGCTAAGAGAATATCGTATAAATTGAATGTCCATGTCTTAACCACAAAAAAACTAAAAACTGACAAATTAAGTTAAACGCGTAGCCTCCATCAGAGAAGCTTGTAAGACCGGGTGTTTAAATAAACTGGTAAGAATAATGCTACCAAGTTAATTTTAAATTTGA
Source organism: Anadara kagoshimensis (assembly GCA_021292105.1). NCBI lineage: Eukaryota > Metazoa > Mollusca > Bivalvia > Arcoida > Arcidae > Anadara > Anadara kagoshimensis. The sequence continues at coordinate 25,466,882 of CM037875.1, read as the reverse complement.
TAATTTAATCCCTGGTGACACAGTGGAGTCCAATTTGAAATATAAGAAGCCTCATGTAGTAATGTGTTAACACAGGATTAACTCAGTAAACATACCTGCCCATGTTCATAATCCTAAGAACAAAGTAAAATTAAACTAAATACGTGAACTCCCACCAGGGAAGTGAGGCCGGGTGCTTCGGAAGGGAAGGCACTTTTGTTTCGCTTGTTCACTTGGTACACTCGCCACGTGTTAACATGAGAATGTTAGAATGCCAAATATATCTGGGATTATAGAATGTTTTGGCTCTGTACAGACACATCATACATCAAAACTATTGTGATGACGGCCATTAATTATGCCATTTTAAATTAAAATTGTTATTATTATTTACATGTATTCACATGTATATTTAAACGGCCATTTATTATAAGATAAGAGAATATAAACATGGAATTAAAATGAAATGTTTTGAAAATAATAACACAGCTAGATCTATAATGGCACTTCAAATGATTAAAAACTGAAAACTAGTGATTATTTTGACGATTTTCAAGACATTAAACAAACTCGAAGCAGTTGTGTAACAACAAACTTCCTGGAATAATTGTTACAAAGCTGTGTACGGAATAAACTCGGTAATACACTGTAAATTGCTAATCCATATCGAATCCTTTTGCATTTAACAATTATATTTCAAAGTACATTTCGCTAATTGTTTCTATTTTTATTATTTAAACCTTGAATTCAAAAATAGAGTTTGCCGAAATTTTTCCTTAAGGGCCATGCATGTATGGTGGCTGATTTGTGCCATTTCGCTTTTTTTTGCCTTCAAAATGCGAAAAAGGGTCAAAGTGAAAATCCATTATACGTCCCAGTCAAGACTGTTTCACACATATCAGGACATCACCAGTTATATGGCGAAGTACTAAGTTTGATGATAGTCCAAAATCTAAAAGATGATTTATTTTACAATGGGCATCTTGATGCTGACATTGCTGGAATAGGATATCAGGTCTTTGGCACTTCGTGTAGAAATTAGGACCTTTACAGTGCGCTCAGGGCAGTGTACGGGGGGGGGGTGTCTTAAACATACCACGCCTGTCGTGACACGGTGCATCAGTTTTAAGGGCTCTTCCGAAGGACACCGTCACTATCATTGGAAAATGCCAAGTTCTTATCGAAAGAAAAGTCACTTCCTGTTTTCAAGTCTTGGCCACATCCTGACAAGGGTCCGAACCCACAACCTCCCACATACGAAGAAAGCACTCTTCTAATTAAACTAACGTGGTGGTACAGCCTAGAGGAGTTTGGGCAGTTCCATATAAGTGTGTATTCAAAGAATGACCTTGGCCTTTGACCCACATTTTAATTTGATATGCCACTATATATTTGTGTCAAGTGTGATGAAATTCAGTCCAGAAATGTGAGTTGGGGAGCAGACATGACATTTGGACAACGAAACTAAAATTTGACCTTGTGTCCTTGTCTTCTGATTTAAGCAGCTTAATTTGGTATGTAATTATATGTCTGTGATAGAGCAAAATAAATCTTATGGGAAAATTATAGAGTGGATATGCAACCAATGATTTGACATTTTACCTTGACCTTTAACTTTTACATATGTAAAAATGTGGTACATGGCACATCGATTCATATTGGTATAGGTCTACATTTATGGCACGTCCAATCAAAAGCCATTCAAAAATGTGAACATTGTGGAGCGGACACAAAATTTAGACACCAAAAGTACGATTTAACGTCACATTTCAAGTCAAAATGATGTGGGTTTCATTTATTCATTTATTATTTTTGTAACATTTGACGATGAAACATTCGCTCCGTAATTATGATATCAGTATTTTCTTATCAAATCAGGCCTGAACTGAGATTTACAAGAATTGTCAGAGCACACATAGTATTTAAACCTGGACCCACCAGGTGACATATCGATATAAGTACAATATTATTGTTTGGGACGTTAAACATCATTCAAACAATAATTTTGTCAGAAAAAAAAAAAAAAAAAAAAAAAAAAAAAAACGTTCAAAAAATTGCAGAAAATAAAAAGTTGCTCCTAAAACTGGTAGAGAAAACGAGAGTACCCAGAGTACTGGAACAGCAAATTCTACATGCGAACGTGACTCAAGAACCTTCTGTACTCAATCATGGTTATTATCAGAAGTAAAAAAAATCTGCAAATTCTCCTAATGACGCCTCGATAATAATGAATTTCAATTTATCCATAAATATCATGTTCTGACAATAAAATGACTTCATTTCCAGCTATTATACGTGCACTGACTCATTAATGTAATCTGTCTGCACTTGCGGTGGAGTTCTAATAGGGAAAAATTTAAGCATTCACATGATTTCATCTCTCTCTCTCACACACACACACACACACACACAACAACACACACACACACACACACACACACACACACACACACACACACAAACACACACACACTACGGTAGCTAAGTTGGTAGAGTCGATTCGTATGTGGGATATCAAGGTAGTGATTGTTTTTTCGCCAAGCATTTCGGAATTAAGAACTGAGTTATGGGGAGATTTGGACGAGACCTTAAAAACTTATGTCCCGTGTCATGGCAGGCGTGGCACGTTAAAGACACCCTCGCACCTTGCTCTGAGCGCACTGTTTACGTAAAATAAAATTTTGCGACTTCACCTTTAGCTGGTGACGTCTCAATATAAGTGAAATATCCTTGAATTGGATGTAAAACTCCATTTAATCAATGAATCAATATTTCAGACGCAGACACACGCGCGCACGTCCATTTATCTACCTGTATGCACGTTTAACATGCGTTACCAGTTGTCATGTTTTTAAATTATTTCATTAAAATTAAAAAATAACACATGACACAGTCAATGCAACAACTACAAATGAATGCATATGAAACAACCAGTTTTTATTTAATTTTTTTAAAACTGGAAATTAATTTTAATTATAAATGTTTAAACCTGTTATTTATTTTACGTGCATTGACTCCAAACATTTGAGTCATTCCATGAAATCGTGCAAGATGCAAATGAGAGAATTATTATTTTAATTTGTACATAAACATATAGTTTATACATCGTCCGTAGTATGGCAACTAATTTGTGCCAAATTCTTATTTTCTCTTTTTCGTATGGAGTTTGTCGTAGAAGGCGCATCGTTTAAAATCGAGAAACACGATATTCAAAACGAGCAACGTGGGGCGTCGGCGGCCTAGTGGTCTAAGGCGTGCGCTTATGGATCACAGTGCCTTTCATAGCCTTGGTTCGAATCCTATTCGGAACAGATCCTAATGTGAGAAAGTTCGTCAATTCGTTTGCCGAATGCCGATGTTATTCTCCGGGCACTCTGGTTTTCCTCAATCATCTCAGAACTGACCGTCTCGATATAAGTGATTTCAAGAATATTGACTGGGGCGTAAAACTACATTACTCCACTCCACTAAAACGAGAAACGTTATAAACCAAAAATAAGAAAGAAAAACGAAACTCCGAAATGACACAAATTAGCCCCCGTTAAGTTCTCTATCGCATAAGGTGTTCGCCTAAGGCTTGAATATATAATTATATACTACTGTATATTCTGTTGTTTTATTATTTTTTTATGTAAAGGGGGTCCATAAGGGAAAAATGATGAATATTTTTTCACTAAGCCAAAACATTGGATATTGGATAATTGTGGAAACATAATAGGGAAATTATTAATATTCTACCACAAGGGCAGAAAAACATTGGATATTAAATGATCCCGGATCCAAAACCATTGGCTATTCACAAAATTGTTATATTTAATGGTAGTATTATAAGTTAATTTTTCTGAATGAAATATTTAAAAAATATATAATATAACATATTACAAATTTTTAATTTTTTTCCCAAAAAATTAAGGAAAAAAAATAAATAACATAAGTTTTGAATACCGGTATTTTATCCACAAAATTAAAAAAATATAACATGACCAATCTCAACATTAAAAACAAAAAGAACCAGAAAGTATTCTATTTTTTACGATATTGGCGAATAACTAGTATTTGCCAGTGACTAGACGCATTTTGACGATAGTAGTAATTGCCTTACAGTAACTATAACTCCTTTAACACAATTAATAACAGTACCTGTGACAAGCCCCATTTGCATGATAATTACAAAGTTGACAGTATAATGACATATACCATTGTTTTTTGTCTGTCAACAATAAGTAGGTATATATACGTTTTATATACCAGGGAGGAACGATCTGACATCAAAGGTAAAACAAATTTATTAATACTTACATATTTATCAAGCTTATATCGAATTTAATTTAAAGGCGGCCGTGATTTTTTCTCAATTTTTCAAAGTTTTTACTTTGCGTTGGATAAATGATTTTTAAAAAGATTTTGATTTTTAAAGAACTTCTAAGCAATTCGGTGTATATTTATAACATACCAATTTTGAAATAAGACAAACTCTTTCCATGACGTTTTATGTACAAACACTGTGAAGCACTGTAAAGACCAGTCGAAAAAATAGACGATTTTTTGTTATCAGAAGACTATTCACAGCTCATTGCTTCAATGTAAACTGTTCATTTATACATGGTTGTGTTTTGATATAAGTAAAATCATCTTTGGCCTCACGTTACAATACACGTTTATTTATCATTCTCCGCCGAGATTTCGACAATAGATTTCGTGTGTCACACCTTTTGTCCGGACGAGTGAGTGAGTGAATAATGGTGTTTAACGTCCCAGTCAAGAATATTTCACTTATATCGAGACGTCGCCAGCTATAGGCGAAGATGAAGAAATTTTCCCTGTGCGTTGCGCTGATGGCATTATACAGCAGGGTTCTTTAACGTGCCAAGCCCACCGTGACACGGGACCTCGATTATTTTTAAGTTCCCATCCGAAAGAACCGTGACTTTCATTTCGTAATGCCGAGAGCTTGGCGAAAGAACAGTCACTACCCATTTTCAAGTCTTGGATCAGACCCGGTCGGGGTTCGAACCCACGACCTCCCACATACGGAGCGAGCACTCTACCAACTGAGCTACCGCAGTGGACGAGTTTTCTTATACCATCTATCTGGTGCTTATGCAACTACTCAACCGAGTGATCAATGGAAGGTGTACTTTTGCATATCATGTTTTCTTTCCCAGTTTAATGGCAATTTTTAGGAGTTATGGCCTCAGTTTTGAATACCTCTCGTCGAGGGAACTAGCTTTCACTGAAAACATTCATTTATTCATTCATTTATTCATTCATCCATTTATTTATTTTATTTATTCATGTCCTTGTACATAATCCCAGTACATTTGGTTTAAAAATCGTGTTTAAGTTTAAGAACTAATAAAAAGAAAAGTTTGTCATTATATAATCTATTTTAAGGACATTTGTTTTTAATTTTTAAAAAAAATACATTTTAAATAAATTCTCAATGAAATTTATTAAAATAACTTACAAATCCCAGATATTAATAACTCATTGTGAAATGACTCTACTAATGATGGAGTTTTTTTTCTTGCAAATTCATGGATTTTATTATTTTTATCTCATTGACGTTAGTAAGCCTACAGCTACAGTACAGGCCTGTCGAAAAGTTTATTACTGAACGAACGAAAAGGAGAGTTCATCTCAGGCCCTCGTTAGCTACTAGTATACAGTCAAACCTGTCTATAAAGACCACCCAAGGGAACCAGTAAAAGTGGCCTTTATATACAGGTTCAAATAAAATGAATAAAGAACAATCGGGATACAATTCTATTGGCCTTTAAGCAGGTGGCCCTTATATAAAGGTAGTCTTTAAGGCAGGTTGGACTGTATGTTAACTGGTTGTCGACAGCCGGTATCCATATCTCTGCAGCTTTTCGATCACTAACTATCCTTATCTCGACCAAACTTCGACTCCTTTTTCGCTAGTTAAGTGTTAGACTTTCGACAGGAATGTACTCTAGGTCATATGAACTTCTAATCCAACTGATTTATCACCAGGGATTTATCAATAGTATATTGATGCTATTTTTACGAAAGCGTATAGGGGACATTGTATAAATAAAACTTATCTAACACAACGAATTAGTAATATGCGCCATGACGAGTTAGTAATTTGCCATGGTGAATTAATGATCTGCTATGGCGGTTTAATAATCTGTTATGGCAAATTAGCATTCTGCCGTGGGGAGTTAGTAATCTGACATGACGAATTAGTATTCTGTCGCGGCGTATTGGTAATCTGTCATGGAGAGTTAGTAATCTGACATGACGAATTAGTATTCTGTCGTGGCGAATTGGTAATCTGCAATGGAGAGTTAGTAATCTGACATGACGAATTAGTATTCTGTCGTGACGAATTGGTAATCTGTCATGGAGAGTTAGTAATCTGACATGGCGAATTAGTATTCTGTCGTGGCGAATTGGTAATCTGCAATGGAGAGTTAGTAATCTGACATGGCGATTTAGTATTCTGTCGCGGCGTATTGGTAATCTGCCATGGGGAGTAAGTAATCTGACATGGCGAATAAGTATTCTGTCGTGGCGTACTGGTAATCTGCCATGGAGAGTTAGTAATCTCACATGGCGAATTAGTATTCTGTCGTGGCGTACTGGTAATCTGCCATTGCGAATAAATTACATTTATACAATGTCCGCAATACGTTTTCGTAATTTTGAAATTCATTCATTGAAATACCACATAAGTAATACATGTTTTGCAAAAACACAAAATCTTAATGCCACGAATATTAATGATTCTGTAGTTTTTTCTAAAATTTAACATTGGCGGGATCCCATTTGAGGAACTTTGAAGTTTTCCCTGTAAAAACATATATCAGGGAAAAAGTGGACAAATGATTCCATTTCGAGTGGGAAAATAGTTTCAAATTGGACATGTCAATGTCAAGGTCACAAGAGCATAAAAATTTGTCCCTATTCAGCCGTTTCTGCTCCTTAACATTTGTATAAAATGAGTTATTAAAGTAATATTAACAAGGCATATACAAGTACAGTATCGAAAGAAGATGTGTTGCATACCAAATTGCAGTCATCAAGGTCAAGGTCATAGGATCATAAAAACTTTGGAAATTGCAAACTGTTAAAGTGTTTGGACTGTTTTCTAATTACAGAAACAAAGTATGAAATTTTATGTCACAGAGGTTGAGTGTTAAAGATTAAGATCATCTGCATCCAACATTATACTATTAAACACTACACAAAGTGTTAAGGTTTCTATGAAGCTGTTATGTTTGGGGTTCACCTCTAGCTGGTGACATCGTAATATAAATGAAATAATATTGAGTGGAAGAGTAAACCCCATTCAATCAATTTATCATAAATGAAGCGGGGGCATATATGTGTCATATTGACACTTTATTCTTGTTCATTATTATTTTTATTTGTAGATGACGACATGGATTAATTTGACGTTTACATTGATTTTTGTCTGCGTAAACCTAAAGACTTTGTTTTGTTCCGAATGTCCACCGGGATGCGTATGTACTAGGTCAAAGGTCAGCTGTTACCAGGTCAGAGAATTCAACTGGACTTTTCCGCTTGACACAACCCACATATTTTTCGATGAACTGAATACTGGCGAAATTCCATCCGGTGCATTCGCTAATTTACATCACCTTACGCGGATCGAAATGATGCGAACCAATGTTGGCGTCATCCAAAGTTGTGCTTTTAAAGACATACCATCATTAAAGAAGCTGGATGTTAGATTGAGTGTTTTCGGTGCTATAAACAAGATGGCGTTTTGGAACACAAGTGATGATCTCATAATTAATTTTAACAACTCAAAAATTACCGAAATTCATTCGTATGCATTTATGAATTTGCAATATCTTAAGTCATGGGTGATGCACAACGTACAAGTTGACAGAGTGCATCAAAATGCATTTTATAACATAGAACATATCATTTCGTTTTATATGGGAGGACAGCATCATAAAAGAACTTGGTTTCAATGCATTTAAAAATATCAAACAAATTGAAAGAGTTTTACTGCGAAGAAATAATTTCACGACAATCTCGTGTGGCAGTATATCGGACTTATTAGCATCGTCTGCTGTCATAGATGTGACCGGAAATGTCTTCAATTGCAACTGCAAACTAACCTGGCTAATTCAGAGTTCGAATGCACGTGATCAAGATCTTGTAGATCAGTCAGTATGTAATAGCCCAGAACCAGGTACACCAAAACGTTTGCGGGACATCGGCACAAAAGAACTCATTTGTTCTGCAGAGAGCATGAAGCCAACTTCTTGCAATCAACCGGAAATGACGACATCTGATTTCACGTGCCCTGGAAGGACATTTCTAACACGAAAGACTGAAAACAAAACAGACCCTCAAATATGTCAGAAAATCTCAGGCAAAACACAACTCTTATAGTCGGCTTTGTTCTTTTGGTTATGTTTTTCTCAAATATAATAAAAAAATTCTTTAAACATAAAGGCTTTTTTTTAATTTTGTTCTCAGTGGTTTTACTATGTGTTTCATTCAGTTTTGTCGTGTACTTTGACTCTTTGTAAATGAATGGTTCTGTGAGTATGCAGACTTTCCTTTTCAAAAAGTTCCACACCAATCACAAGTTATTGATTTATTGATTGATTGAAATGGTGTTTTGAGGACCAGTTCAGAATATTTATATCGAGACGTCACCAGCTATAGGCGAAGTGGCAGATATGTTGACCTTCATAGTGCGCTCAGTCGCCTTGTGCAGGGAGTTTCTATAGCGTACCCCGCCTACGGAGACACGAAGCATCGTTTTTAAGTCTCTTTTGATGACGAGTGCATAGCAAAGGAACAGTCACTAGTACCTATGTTCAAGTCTGGATCAGACCCGGTCAGGGTTTGAACCCGAACCTCCCACATATACGCACCAGAACTGGACAACACTAGTGGTAATTGACATATGAGAACAAACTTTAACTGTCAGTTACGTCAAATATTCAGCTGTTTGGCGACCTTATTTAATGCGGCATCTAACCTTAAGTACCTGAAAATTAATCGCAAATCCGTGCAGGTCACACTGCGAGACTAATAGACTTTTCAAAATACAGTCAAACCTGTCTATAAAGGCCACCCAAGGGAACCAGTTAGTATGGCCTTTATGGGCAGGTGGTCTTTATATAAAGGTTCAATTAATAATGAGATACAATGGGGTTCGCCGCTGTACCACGTGGTCAATACCTCTTAACGTTTGTGCATAACATTTTGGAAGACGTCAACGTCACAAATCCCCGGAATAACGTCGTTTTTTACGGGAAAATGTCATATTGTGCGATTCCATGTCCATCGGAAACAAGCGTTTCGCAGACACGTTAGAAGGTATCACGTGGTACAGCGGCGAACCCCATTCTAATGGCCTTTATAAGCAGGTGGCTCTTATATAGAGGTGACCTTTAAGACAGGTTGGACTGTACACGCTAAGGTTATCCTGCTTTGATATTCCTTTACTAAACTATATTCAAAATTACTAAAAACCAGTTTTACGGGGTTGTAGCTACATTTTACACCAATAAATTTTTTTTTGAGTGACATCATTTTATTAGGAAGTGACGTAATGTACAAGGCCAGTTTCTTCTCATTATCGCATTTCAAAAAGTCTTCACACTCCGTAAATTTTTCAATTTTACTTCAAACTGAAAAATTTATAAACCTGTCCGACAACTCCACCTTTTTCTTATTAAAAGGAATGATTGATAACTGGAAATGTAGATGACGTCACAAATTACCTGACTAAATTATATGAAAAAGAAAGTGATATTGGACACCTGGTCAAGGTTATCATGTGTTCAATAACACTATAATGGAGTTGGACAGCCGTTTTTCAGTGTTAAGTGGAATTTTTCGGAGCTTTTTTTAAAAAAAAATAACAGAGACTGGCATTGTACATTCGGTCACTTCCTAATAAAATGGTTCCACTAGAATGTTTTTAAATGGGGCTACAATACCTGAAAACGGGGTTTTAGTAATAATGAATATGAATCAGCACTCTATGCAGGGGCGTAGCTGAGCATGTTGGTAAATAAAGCACTGTAAACAGGAAAAAGGCACCGTTTTTCTAGGGGGTATGCTCCCCCAGGAAATTTTGTAAAAATACAACAAAAATTGTGCGTTTTCCGTGAATTTCGACCCTTATCTACAAAATTTTTCGACTAAACTTCAAAACGAAATTCAAACGACTACTGAATTGTACATTGATTCATATGCATAAGAATCGTCTTGTTCATTATGATAGTTTATGTTTATCCGGAAATAAAACGGTGAAATGTAATTCTTGGCAATGGCGGTAAGTTGATTTGTATCAGTACATAATATATTCAATGTTCTCAAAAGACGATTCATCTGTTAAAGTAAATGTTTCATTCGTGTGGATTTAAACTGCACAAAGAACTTAAAAAAACCTGTCAAAATCATACGTATAGCTAATTAAAAAGTAATCACCATTTCAATTTTCCAATGATTCGATTGTCTAAAAGCTTGTTGATCACACGTCCGATGTCTAAAATAACGTCCAATGAACTGGCGCCCGTCAAGCGTGATCCGTGTTTTATACTGTGTCGTTACACACCAGATATCCATTCGAAAAAAGAAATAGTACTTACTATGTTTAACTTTAATGCTAAGAAAACTGAAGTCATGACCCTAAATGTGAATAACCCACAAGGAATTAAAATGGACAATCACATCCTCCCATTTACAAACAACTTTACTTATTTAGGGAGTATTGTCACAACAGATGGTGGAGCAGACAGGGGCATTCAACAGAGACTAACCAAAGCCAGAGCAGCATTTAAGAACTTGCAAGCTGTGTGGAAATCCAGCCAATATACCAACAGGAAAAAGCTCAAACTCAAATTCTTTTGTACGGTTCAGAGTGCTGGAGAATGACAGAGAACCTTAACAAACTGTCAACTTTCCACACCAAATCCCTGAGAAGAATCCTAAAAGTATTTTGGCCAAATACCATCTCAAATCAGGACCTTCTCAGCAGATGCGATCAGGAAGATATGGCCACCATCATCACCAGGAGACGATGGATCTGGATTGGCCACATACTCAGAAGGGACCCTGAATCCATCATAAAGACAGCCCTCTTCTGGACACCAGAAGGAAAAAGGAAGAGAGGGAGACCAAAAGTTACCTGGCGGCGAACAGTGGAAGCAGAGATGAAAGAGCATCAGAGAGGCTGGGGCACTCTCCAGAAGCTAGCCAGTGACAGACAAGGATGGAGAGCCCTCGTTACTGCCCTATACGCCAAAGGCGTCACGGGCAATAAGTAAGTAAGTATGTTTAACTTTAATTAACAATAATGGATTTTTCCTAAACTTGTAAACATTGTAAGATAAAAATGTCATTTATTTCTTATGTATGTCCGGCATTTGTATCAGAGTCTCGTCTTGTCCCCATGACACATCACGACTCGCCGCATAGCGGCTCGTTGTGACATCATCATGGGAACAAGACTCGACCCTGATACAAATCCTGTACACATAAGATATAAATAATATGTATGTATCGTAGACCTATACCGTTTTTCCGTGACCTTATCTAACTTCGATGTTTATTACGCAGCCATCAAGTCTCCTAATCTGTTTTTATGAAACAAGAGCTGTTTGTTATATACGCATTCTTTGTAATATAATGAAACCATTGATATGATAGGAGAAACGTAATGTTACTTCGGCTAATGACCGGTAAATACAAAGAAATCCATACAGCTTCCCGCGGACTTTCACTTTCATCTCAATGAAAACGAACATAAATGTCGGATCGAGTTAAGAAGTGTTATTTTCGTCAATTTCTTGATGTTCGATAATGTTAACCTTCTTAGACCCGGAAGAACATTTTGTCCTTTTCTAGCTTAGATCCGGAAGGACATTTTTCCATTGGATATGAAATGATGTTAGTTCGTGTTTTTCCGTAAAAACAACGTTATTCAGGAAATTCGCGACGTAGAAAACGTCCCACTCAAACGTTAAGGTGTGCTAATCACGTGGTACAGCAGCGAAACACACTGAGATGACAAAGATTGATTTATAAATTGTTAAATAATCGTTCCACGCAAAGATTAGGGCAATGAACCCAATTATTTCTATTGGAAATGTAATCAGAGCACGGTTTCCCGTAAAACGTCGTTATATCGGGAAATCGCGACGTAAACGTCTTCTTAAACGTAGCGCAAAAAAAAACGTTTTTGGATGTTGATCACGTGGTACTGCGGCCAACACCATTATGCCAAAATTAATCCGTCCTTGAACTGCACTAGTTAGTTACCCTACCGTCGCCACTACGTCACATGTAATGCTCCGCCAACACCAACCCCGATTTTGTGATAGTCCAGTCATATCGGGGCTTAATGAGTTTAAAGTTTCAACGGGGATAAATCTACCATTTTGCAAGTTATAAACCCCATTTGAGAAATATTTTACATTTTGCAGTTCTATTTAAATACAAATTTAGCGGTTAATGTCCATGTCAACCGATTTCGTAAACACATCATTTCCATTTTCAAAACTCAGAGAGTCCAATCAGGGGAAACGCCAAGAGCAAATTGTGTTTCGGTTTTGTTTTTTGAAACCTTCCGCGGTCGAAAAAACGGGATTATTTTTTGTCAAGTGTCCGACACCGGAAAACAATCGGTCACATTCAGTTTCGTATTTTAACGGTAAAATGTGCATGTATGGGTGAAAACGCAATATAAGCACATGTATCATAAACTTAAGATTTCGTATGTATTATGAAATTTTAGATGACATATCATACTTATAAACAATTCGCGATTTTCTGACGGCACCCGATTTCTCTTAAAAATCAGCACGAAATTCAACTCGATTTTTAAAACTTGTACGTTTTTTGTACCATGAATATTTCTCTTTGAAATTTTGACATAACATTACAATACTATTGTTATTTATTTCCTTAAAATATTATACCTGGTGCATAAAGTGTAGATATCTGAAAAAAGCAAAAAACCAAGAGCCTCCATTCGTCGTCAATGAAAACAAAAATGGCCGCGAGCTTCAGTGTACAGTAAATTCAGTGTCGTGTTTGAACGGTAAAGTTTGCATTTATGGGTGTGAACGCATTATAAGCAGATTTGTCATGAACTTAGAATTTCGCAGTATGAAAAAATCCGAGATGACATGCATACTTACAAAAAATTCGCGATTTTCTGACGGCACCTGGTTTCTCTTGAAAATCACTGTTAATCAGCATGACTCAATTTTTAAAACTTGTACGTTTTTTGTATCATGAATATTTCTCTTTGAAATTTTGACATAACATTACAATACTATTGTTATTTATTTTCGCAAAATATTATACCTGGTGCATACGGTGTGGATATCTGAAAAAAGCAAAAAACCAAGATCCTTCATTCGTCGTCAATGAAAACAAATATGGCCGCGAGCTTCAGTGTACACTAAATTCAGTGTCGTATTTTAACGGTAAAATTTGCATTTATGGGTGTAAACGCATTATCAGCAGATTTGTTATGAACTTAAAATTACGCATGTATGAAAAAATTCTGGATGACACGCATACTTGCAAAAAAACCTCTATTTTCTGACGGCACCTGATTTCTCTTAAAAATCACTGTAGCCTAATCAGCATGAAACTCGACTCGATTTTTAAAACTTGTACGTTTTTTGTACCATGGTCTTTTCTCTTTGAAATTTTGACATAGTATTACAATATTATTGTAATTTATTTTAACAAAGTATTATACCTGGTGCATGCGGTGTCAATATCTGAAAAAAGCAAAAAACCAAGAGCCTTCATTTGTCGTCAATGAAAACAAATATGGCCGTGACCTTCAATGTACTCATACATTGTACATACATCTGACGTAGTGACGTCAATATCGTGTTTCGCTTCATCACACAGTCGAGTCATGACTGTTGCATGCATTATCGATTTTTCTACCTACATGCACTGTCAGCTGCCCAGCATGTTTACATATTGCGCTGACTTCTAATCGTTACATGTTGCAGGGATCCTACCATTTTGAGGTCCAAAATATAGGAAAAATAGGAATGTGGCATCAAAATTATAGGAGTTTTATAGAAAATTATAGGAGTTTCCACTAAAATTATAGGAATATTTTTAAATAATTTGCACAAAAATATACATCCATGGCCTCTCCTACAGCCATTTCTGTTCCCCCTTTTACTAACAAACATGGCAACTGCAATGTACTTACTGGTTTAAAAATACATAAACGTGAATGTTGTTTCATATATGTACTAAATGCAAGAAAATGTCCCCATTCTGAATTCCAGTAACAAAAATCATGATAGGAAAATATAAGAAAAGGGTAAAAAAATTATAGGAAATACAGCCCAACCTGCCCTCAAGGCCACATCTATATAATGGTCACCTGCCTATAAAGGCCAGTATAATTGTATCCTAATTGTTCTTTATTCATATTATTTGAACCTGTATACAAAGGTCACCTGTCCATTAAGGCCACTTTTACTGGTTCCTTTGGGTGGCCTTGATAGACAGGTTTAACTGTGTAGGAAAACATAGAAATGGTAGGATCTCTGATGTTGACCTCCACTCAAAGCAATATGTCTTGCTGGTCCAAATAATCAGCATTAATGTGTGTGTGTGTGTGTGTGTGTGTGTATGAGAGAGAGAGAGAGAGAGCATATGTGTGATGGGAGGGTAGGATTTGAGGAATTTTAAAACTGCATGATTATGTACAACATATTTACCCATTACAAGCCATATGTGTTATATACATGTACATGAGTAGTCTACTACAATATTTGACTTATTTCAAACCAACACCAGAATATGCAGGTGTGCAATAAAGTTGTGCAATTTATAAATTGAAAATGAAATGCATACATTAAATAATTAGAATGCTGCATCAAAACTAACCAAAGATAAATCTCATTTTTTTAAATTTTAAAATTAATTGTACATGTGAAGTAGTCATGGACTTGACATTTTAATGAGGGAAAAAGCATAAACTATATTATGTTGAGAACAATATTCATTAACTTGGGTTTGAGCTTAGCTGTGGATTAACATCTTTAGACATTGCTTCAATATTTCATATCACAAAATTTCATATACATACATGTATATATATACACATGTATTTTAGTTGTTTAATGTGTAATTTCAGTGTTCAATCATGAATTTTATTCTTTCCTGATCATTTTCAGCTTATGAGGGTTAATTTGAGGTTGAATGTTACACAAATGAAAGTGTAAATAAGATTTACATCAAATACTTATTATAATTCCACATCAATTTAGTTTATTTTATATAGTTTTAATTTTAATACTAATTTTACCAGTCTAAAAAAGGGTTTTATCATAATTATAAATGAAAAAATGCACAAGTCATGAGTTATCAGTGAAAACTTGTTAAATCCATGGACTGAAACAAAATCAGCAAGGAATAATATAACTACCAGATGTGAAATAAGGTGTTTGTTGCTGAATAAGAGAAAGTTTATAAGTGCCTTACATTGCATGTCCAAATTTCACAAAAAGTGAAATCATTTTTCATATTGAAATAATCAGTATGGGGGTCTTTCTCTGGTTCCATACTTGTTCATCATCTGAATTAAATGACAACTTATGATGGGCCATGTTAGCTTAAATTTGAATTACTCTGGCTTTTAAGTCAACATCAGATGATGGACACATGTATTGTTGTAGGTATGGTATGTCTATGTGTTTGTAACTCACATCTAAACACATCTGTCAAACTAAATTAAGCAAAGTGACTTTAATGACTTGGCTCAGTTGTGGGTGTTGAATCAAGATTATAATGGACAATTTGCAATGTTTTAGACCTATCTGTTTATGGTTTAAGTTAAATTATAATTTCATTTCATTATTTAGCAATTTCAATTATTACATTAGCAAAAATGCTGTCTCCTCTAAAGTTTTAGAGCAAAAACAGTAGAGCTGTCATGTGCTACTGAAATAATATAATTCAAATGTTCTGACTTTGAATGCATTATTTTAATAAAAATTCAAAATCACTTTAATCAGCACATGACAATTTCATAAAAATTCAATAGTAGCACATATGCCAGAGCTAATTACAATAAAAATAACTTAGTAGCTTAGATCATAGATGTATACACACTGTATGAGTCCAGTTTTTATGCAAATTTTCAATTTGTATAGGATTTCAAATGAATTTTTTTCTGTTAAAATTTGATTAAACAATTAAATGGGACTGTATAATAAACCATGAGTTCATGCTTTGTACCAAAGTAAGGAAGGCGGGGTTTTTATTACATTAGAATTTGAAAAAAATATATAATTAAGACCAGTGCCAATCTTGTGATGAAATTCAAAATGTACATATTTATGAATTGAGAGCTAAATCTAAGTTGAAAGATGTTCCTCATCTAAGGAATATTTTATGTAGAAATCCACACTCCTGGTCAAATATTAATGGTAAATATTTTGAGTAAACCCATTCCCCATGTATTTAAAATAAAATAAATAAAATAAGACAGTTGAATGTTATTTAGCAGCCAAATAAATTGAAGGCCTACAAAGCATACAGGCCAATGTGTCCTGAGTACATGCAGGCCAGTGTATTGGTATCCATGCAAACTTCATATATTCAGTGGTACCACAAATCAATCCTGCATGTTATATGGTGTAAAAACCATGACTACCATGTACAAAATACAAAAGGATCATTCGGGAATGCAAAAAATAACTTTGAGGCGGTGACGGCACTTTTCTAAGATGGCTGCCTGAAAGTAGACCCAAATTTCCGGCAAAATCGGCTTGAAGTGTGAAGAAAATTACTATTTAAATGGTAAAACTTACTTTATTTCAGCAAATAAATCCAAACAGCGTCTCTGGACTATCAAATTTACACATGGTGTACCATGAGGAAGCTGCCGTTGCATTATTTATGGGTCAAATGAGCCGGAAAAGGGACCGACCCATGATCACATATCCGACATTTTCATCGATTTTTTCGACTTTAAAACTTGTACGTTTTTTGTACCAGAAAATTTAACTGTCGAATTATACATCAAAATAAACACGGGAAAAAGTTCTTTCCATTCATATTAAAACATCTTTGGTGCATGAGCAAATGATTGAAAGAGATCACATTTTTCAAAAAAATAATTTTCGATTTTAGGCAAGTGTCCCGCATTCAATCGGTATTTAAATGGTAAAATTGCCACCAAATTAGAGCAAATCTGCCTTTAATCAATTACAATTATTCAGAAATTTTAATAAAATGCCATGTGTTTCAGTAATAACAATCGGTAAGACAAATATTTCATTATTTCCACGCCTCGAGTGTATGCCGTTTTTGGCCATTTTTTCCACCCCTTCTGCGCGTGCAAACTTGTTTAATGAATCAATGCGTAGGCCGGGTTGGCGTTTCCCCTGAATG
Source organism: Anadara kagoshimensis (assembly GCA_021292105.1). Lineage (NCBI taxonomy): Eukaryota > Metazoa > Mollusca > Bivalvia > Arcoida > Arcidae > Anadara > Anadara kagoshimensis. The sequence goes on along the minus strand of CM037875.1, from coordinate 25,449,491 downwards.
GCCCAGTGAACTATTTTTCGACCTCCGTCTTCCACTCACAAAAGTGCAAGTGACAGGACGTCTCATTACGTCATAGAATCAATATTTCGTCACAGACATCGTTTATGACGTCATTTATAAATACACAACGTCTGGTGACGTCAATAGAACGTCAACATTAGTTGACCTTTTCATAACACTGTTTTCGACACTAGCTGGTTCTACGAGCCATTTTTCTGAAACAGAGAGTCTACTTTTGGTCCAGCGACTGGGGATTGAGTAAAACAAGGGTAAGTCCACAAATGAAATATGGTGGTCACATTACGATTGCATCACACGCATTGTTTATGGAGCTATTTAAAGTGTGGGACTTCCGATTGGGTTGTCTTGATGGTTCATGCATATATATGGATGCGTACTTTGTCCTTATGTGGTGGATCGGATTCGATAGGTGGTCGGGTAGCTCAGCCGGTAGAGCATCTGGCTCATATTGGGAAGGTCCCCCGGTCTGACCGCTGCATTGTTTTACCTGTTTCCCATTAGGGCTCCATTACTAGCGCTCGGCTGACCCTGAGTAGTGGTAGAATAACAGGTTTGTGATTTCATTCAAAGTAGCGAAAACGGAAAATGAAGGGAGATATGTGACGGACCGGGCTCGGTAGTTCGCAGGGAAGCTAAGTCGTATAGAGTGTCCTGCTAGTATAGGGAAGGTCCCCATTTTGACCGCTACGTTTTTCCTTTTTCTATTACATTTTTAGGATCGTCCGGGCCTGACCCGAGATTGATATTGGTCAATGTTTGTCTGTGGAACCTTGTGATTTCCATTCAAGGTAGTTAATGAAAAAAAGGAACGGGGTTGACGAACTGGGCTCAATAAGTGGCTGGGTAGCTCAGTCGGTAGAGCAACCCACTAGTATATTTGGAGGTCCCGTGTTCTGGTCCCGGTCTGACCGCTGCATACATCTCCTTCAAAATTTTGTAACATATAACACACAGTCCAATCATATTTTTTTTTTACTAATTTAGCAGAAATAGGGAATGGTTAAGTAATGAGATCCGTCAGTGTATCACGTGATCAATGCATCGCGATCGGAATTAGCATTTGTATGGAACGTTTTGAAAAAAAAATTATAGATCAAATATTCCCATCACAGATACATGTATGGAACGCCACATACATGTATAACCGTTTTAAAAGGAAAAGCACGTGGTATAATAACGACGCTGTGCCACACGGGTCAACAAACTAGAAATGGCGCAACACCGGCGGCTCTCTGCGTGCAACAGGTACCATAACACCAATAGTGTCAGTAAATGATCACTGTGTTGATTCTACACCGGTCACGAATGTTTGGACCAACTTCCGTTTTCAGGTCGCCTCGCTTTGATATTCATAAACAGAAGACATGGAGCAGTTGAACACATTAGCTGAGAAAAGACTGAAATTAAAACTCATCAGTACGGTCATATACTTAATCCAACAGACCAAAAAAACCGCAAAAACAAACTCCACACTGATTCCTTCAGACACACACACATATATACAAATGTATATGCTACAAAAGCTCATCTTTCCCGCTCACAATTACTCTGTGGCGGACCGGGCTCGATAAGTTGCCGGTCATGGTTGCTCAGATAGTAGAGAGTTCTGCTAGTACTGGGAAGGTCCCGGGTTCGAGACCCAGTTTGACCTCTGCATTTTCCCCTGTTACGTTTGGGGTTCGTCCTGCCCTGGGAAGTGGCCGACCAACAGGTTGATTCAGAGTTGATTGAACCTGTTGGTTTGTTGATTCGAAAAAAGGAAGGGACACATGTAGCAGATCGGACTCAATAGGTGGCCGGATAGCTCAGTTGGTAGAGTATCCTGCTAGTACTTTGGGAGGTACCGAGTTCGAGTACCGGTTTTGCCGCTGCATTCTCCCTTTTCTGTTACAACTCAATGGAATTCCCTACCAGTTCAATGCGCATATCTCAACTATTGACTCATTTCGAGAACACTGACTAACACCTGTTGTTTTTACACCACTTCTCTAAAGCTTTCTTTACCTGTACATGTAATTGAATTACACACAAAAGACCTGGCGTTATTGACACTAGAACGTTATTAGTTGATGTGGCGTTGCTTTGGTACCGTGATGGCGGCCAGTGTCGGAATATAAAAGGCATGGCCTGCGAAACGTCTATTAAAATCAAACGTTAGGGTATCACGTAGTACGCTTGGTAAAAACCCATTGAAAGAAGAATCCCTTTGTTTTCAACTTTGTTTACCGAATTTTTAACCCTTCTACATTTTATTATCGTTTAGGCACGTCGGTTGAATGGTGTTTTACGTCAAAGCAGCAAAGTTTAAAAAATACGACAATACTAAATTTCTCTTTTTGCTCAAGGATTAATCTAGCCACTAGGTCATGTAGTGCCTGAGTTTGTGCAATTGTGCAAGCGTTTCTGATCTGCTTCGTGCTGGTGTGCACTTATTGCGACTTTTTGTCATGCTAAGTGTCTACCTTTGGTCGACCGGGGTCGAACCCACAATGGTGACACAATTTGGGTTTAAAGGCTAACGCCTTAACCGCTGGACTACAACGGCCCCGGTATATAGTTTAGGGGTTTAGTGCCAGAGAGAAATATATGTCAATTAAATTCGCCGATGTCCCACGTGATCAATGGCCCTTTACGTGTGTACGGGGAATTATGGGGAAAGTTAAGGTCACGAATTCCCGGAATCGTTTTTATGGCATATCTGAAGTACGTTACTTATTCAACATTGCAGCGTTCAACATTAAACAAGTAAACAGTTACTTATTCAACATTTTCAAATATTTCGTTTCGTTTATAAAACACCCAATTAAACAAATTTTATCACATTTCACGATTAAATGTTACTACCAAGTATGGTTACCCCCAGTGCCTCGGAACACATTGGCTTAAAGCTTCAATGTAAGCCCATACCATTGTACAGTGTATTTCATATAGACGGAAAGTAAAGTGCCTGAACAAAGTGAAGCTTTCACTGTGCTGGGAATTTCGAAATATCATTTTGTACTACTATGCTTAGGCAATGTCACTACCAAGTATGGTTACCCCCAGTGCCTCGGAACACATTGGCTTAAAGCTTCAATGTAAGCCCATACCATTATACAGTGTATTTCATATAGACGGAAAGTAAAGTGCCTGAGCAAAGTGAAGCTTTCACTGTGCTGGGAATTTCGAAATATCATTTTGTACTACTATGCTTAGGCAATGTCACTACCAAGTATGGTTACCCCCAGTGCCTCGGAACACATTGGCTTGAAGCTTCAATGTAAGCCCATACCATTATACAGTGTATTTCATATAGACGGAAAGTAAAGTGCCCGAGCAAAGTGAAGCTTTCACTGTGCTGGGAATTTCGAAATATCATTTTGTACTACTATGCATAGGCAATGTCACTACCAAGTATGGTTACCCTCACTGCCTCGGAACACATTGGCTTAAAGTTTTAATGTAAGCTTTGCCATCATACAGTGTATTTCATGTAGACAGAAAGTAAAGTTCCTGAGCAAAAAAAACCTTCAATGTAAGCCCTGTAGCAACCCACTTTGAAAAAATTACGCACTTTGAAAAAATTTTTCAAATCGCGTCAAATTCGGGACAAGCTCAACGCACTTTGAAAATATTTTTCAAAGTGCGTTAAAAAATGGTTCAGCTCAACGCACTTTGAAAAATACTTCAAAGTGCGTTAATGAGGTACATATAAAATTCGACCCACTTTGAAAAAAATACGCACTTTGAATGCGGGACAAGTTCAACGCGAATTGAAAAAAAATCAAACTGCGTTAATGAGGTACATTTAAATTTATTTCACTTCGTTCAACGCATATTTTCATTTGTGATTGAATGATCTACAACAGCCAACACAAGTTTTAACCAACATAACTAATAGCAGGGTTAGCGTTTGTATGTCGCAGAATGTGAAAACCAGTTTCAAAATGCGGTTAGCAGCCTAGGGTGTCGGGGTGAGGAGGAGGGGTTACAAGGGGGACATTTTGGGAAAACACCTATCTTTGCGATATGTAGCACCTATACCATATATATCCTGGTCCCGGTTTCACTTAGCTAAGATTTTCCTTAACTTAAATTTAGCAAATTTTGGTAATCACTTTTTGGAAATACTGATGAATATTTTTGTAAAAACTAAATGCAAATGTTATAATCTAGAAGTGACCGTAAAAAATGACACCTTAACTTCCTGAATATCTTAAAAATTAACAAAATTAGAAAGTTTTGAAATTTTGCAAGATTTAAGTTAAGGAAAATCTTAGCTAAGGAATGATTGTGAAACCGGGGCCTGACCGTAAACCATGTATATTTACAATGAAACCACTGGGCCAATTTGAACCAAATTTGGTGTGAAAGGCCATGGTTTGTAAAGATTAAAAGTTTTGTTGGCGTTCCCGCGCAATATCCAAGATACCCGCCGTTACTATAAACGCATAATCGGCCGTTTTGGTCTTATGTGTTGTCCGATTTAGTTCAAATTTGAAGATGGAATATATATATAAGTTTGGCCATTGAACACATAAATCGACACAAACAATACCAATGTGTATTCCTTTCTCGCGAAACTAAATAGCTTGCAAATATGTGTAAGAAATGAAGCGCGGACCTCCAGACAGACCTGGAAGTGAGATCAGGTGCTCCGGGAGTAGTATCTCCTGCTCAAATGCGTAGTATGGTAGTAGTTGCATGTTCAAGAGAGGAAACACAAATATTTAATTGGTGTTAAAGATGTCTAAAAATTGTGAAACTGGACAAATGCCAGTAACCGAAAGCTTCCCCCCCCCCCCGAAAAAAAAAAATAACAACAATAGACAATACAATAAAAATTTAAGGCCCGTTGCCATCATGGTACGACTTGGACCTACATTCGATATAAAGGGGTGGTGTGGTTAACCGGTTTATGGCGGGCTGTGAGACCCTATATGTCAGACATGGGGCGAATTACATTGCAATGTACATGTAATGCATTACATTACAATTACTTTGGCAAAACTAGCATTATATTACAATTACAATTACTTGCATTTTGGGAAGTAATGCATTATATTACAATTACTTTACTAAAGTAATGCATTATATTACACATTATATTTCATCAATTTTATTAGCAAAAGAATTTAAACATATATAGATGAGAGATGTTTCATGTTTGGAATTTGAAATTTAGAGTTAAGGAGTGCACTTTATCGTGTAACATCTGCGTCGACATGGGGCATCGGTTGTAAGGTCTTATCCAAATTACCCCAATGGCTTTCATTTCACAATATCATTTTCAAGAAGTCTTGGTCAGATCCTGCCGGGGTTCGAACCAGTGATCTCTCACACACGGAAATTATCTTCCGTGACAGAAAGTACATTATTAAACATGCCATAACAAATAAATAAAATTCAACCCATCGAAGATGGGGCGGAGGTGACCAATAACAAATCAAAAAATTATATCTTCGAAGCGGCGACTAATAAATATCCTGGGGACGTGAAATTCATCTCGGAACTCCCTTGTAGTAGCCTTGTCATAGCTGAAAATGACTGTTCACATATACATGAACCATGAATAGCCGAGATATTACCAATTGTGAAAAAAATTACACTTTATCATTTTTTTAGTAGTTGCATTTGTGGTAAAATTTTACTACCTTTGTGAAAAACATTTACTACATTTGTGACCAAACTTACTACATTTGTGGTTCGATACTACATATGTGACACTTTTTCATTACATTTCAGATTTTTAAAAGTTACAACATTTGTGGTAGTTACTACATATAGGGGTCCCACACGCGCCAAACCTCATACTTTTCATGTAGTAAAGCGCATTATTAATTTTGCCTGCTACATCAATTGCAGTTATATCGGCTATAATTGCCATTGTTCCGACGTCCTGACTGATTAACTATCAAGCGTTCTCATGTCGTTATATAGTTGTATTCCAGACCTGTTTATATTACTAGAATATGCTAGCACACACACACACACACACACACACACACACACACACACACACACCAAATTGACAAAGGTCGACAAGTTGGCAATTGGTTTTCTTTCAATAAAATCTCAAGATCTCTCTCTCTCTCTCTCTCTCTCTCTCTCTCTCTCTCTCTCTCTCCGTGCTTTGCCATTTTGAACGTACTGTCTATCAAACTGCCTGGTGCACGTTTATTCCTGTTGGTTATTATCGGGTCTCCCGTAAAGAAGAGCTCCAAGAAAATTGTTGAAATCAAAGATGTTTTATGGTTGAGAAGAAAATTTTTCAAAGTGCGTAATTTTTTCAAAGTGGGTTGTCACAGGTGTTTTTTAACGCTGTTTGAAATAAAAAAATATTTTTTTCAAAGTGCGTTGAGCTGAACAATTTTTTAACGCACTTTGAAAAATTTTTTCAAAGTGCGTTGAGCTTGTCCCGAATTTAACGCGATTTGAAAAATTTTTTCAAAGTGCGTAATTTTTTCAAAGTGGGTTGTTACAATGCTACTATCAAGTATGATTACCCTCAATGCTTCGGAACACATTGGCTTAAAGCTTCAATGTAAGCCCATGCCCTTATACAGTAGATTTCATATAGACGGAAAGTAAACCGCCTGAACAATGTGAAGCTTCACTACCAAGTATTGTAATCAATGTCTCGGAACACATAGGGTAAAAAATTGAATAGACGTACCGTATATTTCATATAGACGTTAAGTAAAGAGCTTATATTGTGGTAAACGGTTGATAACATCGTGTTGATATACTATTCTGAAACTATGTCACTACTAAGTACTGTTTTCTGTAGTGCTTTGGGACACTTTTACCTAAAGCATCAATCTAAGCAAATGTCATCACACAATAAATTATACATGTATATGTGGAAAATAAAGTTTCTAGCATGGTGAATCTTTCATTTTATTGACAATTATAAATTCAATTTTATATATAAAGTATAAACAATGTCTACCAATTATGGTTATCTGCAGTACAATGCCTTGGATAGGTACTTGAAGTACGTTACTTATTCAACATTGCAGCGGTCGACATTTAATAAGCTATCATATTTTAAATTTTTTGAATTTTTTATTGAAAAAAAATAAACAAAATATAATAAGATAAAACCACTGTTACATATTCAACATTAAAAATATATTTTGTTTTATTTGTATTTCATCCACCTAACTACTTAATATCCCTCTAATAATCAATTAAATCATCAATGCTTTAATGTCCCTCTATTAATCAATTAAATCATCAATGCTCATTTAATTTATTCATTGCTTGCTTGCTTCATTGATTTTATTTATATCGAGAAGTCACCAACCATAGGTTACGCCTTTTAAGAGCCCTGCGACTTTCTTATTTCTAAATGCCGAGTGCTTGGCGAAAGAGTAGTCGCTACCAACTTTCATGTCTAAGTTGGTCAGGCTCCGGCCGGCGTTTGAAGCCACAACCTCACACATACGGTGTGAGCTCTCTACCAAACGAGCTATCATAGTCGCAACAAAATCTAACCCTTATACCGGGCAAAGGAGGGTATGGTTAAGGATACAACTTGTAATATTAATTTTAAAAATGCGAAAACTTCAAATTTCCTATTCTAAATTAAAGCGCACATTAATGGATATGTTTGCTGTCAACAACTTCACTGAACAAACTAAAATTTAGCTCGAAAACTTCATATTTTCTAACTTTCACGGTAATTCTCTTACTCAAGTTCTGAACGCATGTATGAATTGTATTGATCGGTTTTATCACAGACCAAAGAAATAAAATGTGCGTTGCATTTTTCTTCTTCTTTCAAAATGACAGAGCCTCGGTAGTATTTCGTCTGCCAGTTTCACGATTATTTGGTGAAATATTAACTTCGCGGCATGACTATTTTTGTATTCGTTATTCATTCAAACGCTATACACATACCAAATTTCTGTTTTATACAATACAATTGTCTAGGAATACAAAAAGTGTTTCTTGGCGATATGAGATTTGTACTCGCAGTCATGTACCATATCTCCTTTAAAGAACGAATTCAAACTAAGGGAAATTATCACAGCCTAAATCAGAAAAGTGCATGTTATTTCAGAAATAATCAACATTTACCTGTGGTATATCGTCGAATAATACACGGCCCGGAGTTAACATGCGGAAGAATATATCACGAGGTGGCTTTGCCAAATAAATTATAAGCCATTCATATTTTATAAGCGATTCCGCTGTTTTATAAGTATTGTTTTAGCTTAAGGCTTTAAGTGTCCAGCAATTTGACTCCATATCGTCGGTTTTATTGAAAGTTAAATGATCAGCTGTTCAATAAAGTCAACCTTTTTCTCACGGCGACTGTTTTATACACTGAAAAAGACAACTATCACATTACGAGACTTAATACGATTTACCTCAGGTTAATAACCTAAATTTTATTTTGTCGATTTTCTCAAATCTGGTTCAGTTCAATAATCAAAGATCTGGAGAACTAATTCTTGCACCCCAGATAGAAAAATCCATAAAAATAGAGGTGCAAGATATTTCCATCTTGCACCCCCCTGTGCAAGATAGCCTACACGCAGTTTTTCCAACAAAATCAGAGGTGTATCGAAAGTTAAAATTTATTTTAAATTGAAAAATTGTACTTTCTGATGCAAGAAATAGAATCAATCACTACTTGCGGTGCCAGATAAGGAAATCTCAACCCTTGTTCTAATATATTTGGTCCAGAACTCGGCAAGCCTCGTTCTGGAACAAATATATTAGAACTCGGGTTGAGATTTCCCTATCTGGCACCACAAGTAGTGATAGATTCTATTAATTCCGGATGACCGATCAGTGTTTCTTCTGCTGGACTGCTTATGGTCTGGTTATAAATTGACATCAATTAAAGTCATTGTCATTGGTTTAAACAGAGTTCAGGTAATACGTAACGTTCTGGCGGAACTCCTTTTTCGATTGCATAAAGAATTCCATGGAGTTTTCCCGTAAAACGTAGTTTTCTATTACTGTTGTCCAAAATGTGGTTATTGGGGTATTATTCCACCGTATAGACAAACGGCATTGACCTGTCCGCTTGACCTTTAATATACATATTTATTACGGACTGCTTTATTACCCTTCCGGAGCACCCGGCCTCACTTCTCTGATGGAAGTTCACGTGTCTAACCTAACTTGTCAGTTCCAAAGTTTTTACTTTGTTTCTGGATTGTGATTCTGACATGGATTAGTATGTTTGTTTTTGATAATTTGCATATAGGGAACACGCATTTATTTTGTCTTCATCAAGGGAAACTTGCATTGCTTGTATTCTAACTGCAAATCCTTACATTACCTAATGTATTTGGTGGATCATTGTTTATGAATATTTCTAATGAAAGATAAAGCGGACAGGTCAATGTTGTTAGCCTATTTAATGGCAATGGTATTTGCTTGGCGTGTTAATCTTGGTCATTCACAATCTATATTTCAGGGCCAAGTTTCAAGAATATTCAGCTACCAGAATTTAATGGCGATTTGGACTGCAACTGTTTGATCGTCTTCTGCGTCGAAAATGTCGGGTGATTTCAAGCTTCGCTCTTCAAAAAGACTCTGTAGCCAAAACATCTCTTATTCGCCAAGCAAAAATAGTAAAAATCTTTCACCAGGAAACAGAACTGATGAAGATTTTAAACACGCCTCCAAAACAGAGTCGAATCAAAGGGTTTATAAGAAACATGAAAATCATGGAGATTCCCGGGAAGTAAAGTCATTAACAGAAGACATGAAAAAAGAAATGACTACCAGGTCAATAAGAAATTCGCCTAAGTTTTTAAAATCAATGTCACCTATTTCGCCGAACAAACGGAAACATGAAATTCATGGAGATTCACGGGAAGTAAAGTCATTAACAGAGGACATGAAAAAAGAAATGACTACCAGGTCCACAAGAAATTCGCCTAAGTTTTTAAAATCAATGTCACCTATTTCGCCGAACAAACGAGGGTTAAATCAGAAAGATGCGGCTAACAATAGTAGACAATTACGAAATCAGAGACATCACGCACAATTAGAATCTGATCATCAATCACAAACAAAGGAGAAAATAAAACAACATAAAAGTGAAGAAAATGTTCAGTCTAAAATTACTGATCTTTATTGTAAGAAGAAACGACTAAGATCACAAGAGAAAATATCACCACCAAAAACAACACAAACATTGACAAGAGAAAGCAAGGAAACGACAAGGATATCGCCTCAAAAAGATAAAGTTATTCCTTTTCCAACACATCCATCTAAAACACAAGTTGGAAACGTAACCATCAGCAAATCCGACAATCGTAAACTAGAACATTCGTATGCTTCAACTAAACATACCCCAGTTAAAAACACCAAACCTGCTCACGCAGGTAAAGAATGCGATTTTGCCATACGAAGATCTCCGAGATTTAAAGACACGATGACTGAAGAGATTACCTCAAAACAATCAGTAGCTCATCAACATAAATCGACGACGGAAGGGAAATTCCCATTTTCGATGAAAACTAAAAACGGTACCATATCATCAAAAACAGATATCCATCCTAGTGACAAAATATTGCTTAAAACACAAACTATTCATCCACCTTTGAAGTCTGTGCGAAGTAGCTTACCGGGATTGTTCGATCAGTGTTCTCTAAAATCCAAAAACAGTAACACAACCAAAGCTCCTGAAGTTAAAAATTCTATTAACAACTTAAATGCCGATAGAAAATCTCTAGATGAGAAAGAAATACCAACGTATCGTAAACCCATTGACGTTGAAAATGATATAAAAAATCCGAGACGCGACAGAAAATCTCAGGAAGACATTGACACGAAGTCAAATACTTGTAAATCAAATGATGTTAAACTTGTTACTACTACCGAGCAATTGAAAAGCGACAGAAAATCTTTAGAAGCTTCAGGCGCCTTAAACCATTGCCAACCAAAAACGATCAACAAAATTAACATAGGCACTTCTATGAACAAACCGGAAGTAATTGTAGTTCCACGAAGATCTCCTAGGATAAAAATTGAACATTGCTCTTCTCTACAACTGCCAAGTATCAAACAAGATAGTTTACTGACAAGGAAAGTAGCGCAAAATAGCCACTCGAATACTTTGCATGTACAGCGTATTTCGAATATAGCCAAACAAATTTCTCCTAGAAAACAAACCCGATCAGAAGAGACCTTAATAATTCCATCTCAGATTTTAAATGACGTTTCAATTAAATCCCCTAGGATGCTTAATAAAGCAAGACTTGTGACACAACCTACTCGGAAATCGCCAAGGCAATCTAATGCTGGAACAGTCTTTACTACATCCGATTTATGCTTACCATTAGGGAAACAGACCCATAGAGAATATACAATTATAAAATCACACGAGGCTCTTTGTGTTGAAATGAAGACCGGAAAACAAACTTCAGGAATAAGTGCTCTAAAGGAAAAACCTGAAGGTACAAACAGTTCGAAGTTAGGTATTGAGGCTCATTCAACAATAGGAATCATCGAGACAAAATCAAAAGAATTCTCTGGGAGCAATACTGTAAACGAGACCGGTCATGGAACTGAAATCAAAAGTCCTTCAAATAGCCGAAATGTTCGAAGAAAGATAGATTTTGTTTCGAAGCCCACTTCAGATAACAAATCTGTGACGATTTTAAAAGATGATGACTCGGACGACGAATATATTCCAAGAAGGAAAAAACTTCGAAGTGAGGTAACCGAGAGCGAATTATGGGAAGGGTTTCCTCCTAATATTAGATTCAAACGTCTGACTCCAAAAAAGAAGGTTAATATGGAAATTGTACCAGAGCAGAAGTCTTCGGGATATGATATAACTCATACCAATATGGAAAATGATCGCATGTCAGTACAAAATAATGAAGAAAAGGGAAATTTAACTGATGAAGACGATGGAAGGAAAAGAGTTTGCTCTGTAGGTAATGACGTTCAAAAAGAAGATGAAACAAAATCTGTCGAATCAAATGATAAGCATCAAGCAAACAAAAAAGTAATTGCAGCTGTAAAGGCGGTGATTGGAAACTATAAAAGAAAAAATGTGTTAGATTTATCAAATGAAGTTGAGAAAGATGGAGGCGATATACCGGAAGCGATTAATGAAAAGACAGATAAAGTTAATCGCGGTGCAAATCAGGAGGTCAATGGGAAGGAATCGACAACGACAGATAATGAACACAAAAGTACAAAAGTAATTGAGGAAAACAACGCCAGTGATGAAAAGGTAATGAAAAAGGATAATTGCGCAGCAAAAGAAAACAAAGTGGAAAATAAAATAGCTAGAAAATCTTCTGATGAAGTCGTTCCGCAAATATCTGATAAAAATACCACAAACAAAGACAATAATCCAACGACTAACAATGATGTGTCAATTACGAAAGTACGTTCTGATGATACAAATAATTTGCAAAGTATAGTCGAGTCAACTGCAACAAACCTCGATATTACAAAGAGAAATGAGAAATTGGTTGAATGTAGTAGTGCCGAATCAACCCCTAGGAAGAAGAAAGACTCCAATTCAAATGTAACCCCCAAACGCAGCGCAAGATTACAAAAGAAAATTAGTTCATCGAAAAAGAATGATGTTTATGTTTATACACCCCTGAAACGTCATGAAAATTTGGAAGAAAAGAAGCCGGTATTAGATGGCAAATCAGACAACATAAATAACACAAGTATAAACCATACCACCGATATGAAAAATGCTAAACAGAAAACAAACCTAAACGACGTATCTAAAAGGCATGGTGACGTTTTGACTGATGAGACTAAAGGAAGTGATAAAAATGAGAGTGGGCTCAATTTGAAAGTTAACATAAAAGGAGCTGATAAAAATGTCAACAGAATATGCCAAAATGAACAAAGTGAAGAAAAATCTGAGTTACCACTTATGGACATTGTTGAAAAAGATAGATTAGCACAGGAAAACATTGATACAAATGACAACGTGTCTAAGAGAAGAACTGAAAGCAACGATAAAGTGTGCGAAAAAACTGTCACAAGAATTATCATAAGTGGTGACACATTATCAAAAGACAAAACAACAGAAGAAAAAGAAAAATCACCAAAGAAATTAGCTGATGAAACACAACTTAAACTTACTTTAAACAAGGAGGTTTTCGACTGCATAGGAACACAAAATGTGAAAAAGACATTTATTGAGGACCACTTACTTACAAAAGGCAAAAAGGATAGAGCTTTACAAGAAGACCAGAGTATGGCGGAAAATGAGAATGTGAAAACACCACTAACAACAATAGAAGAAACGACAACACAAGAAAATATGGTGGATCAATCGTGTCAAAGAGTTCATGTTATGGAAGAATTGAAAGATGGTTTAACAAATAAAAGTAATATAAATGAACATAGTGATAAAGTAAATAAAAATATGAAAAATGATACAAATGATAAAGAATGTGATAACAAAGATGAATTTAAAGAACCAATAGAAGACAAAAAAGAAGGTGACCAAGAACGAGAATCATTGAAAATCAAAATGAAGAAAACTAGAACAGGAGCTACTATCATTCACCCAAAACCTAGCAATTCACCTTTTGTGTTACTTCCTAGAATTATCATACCTCATTCTTCAAGCAATTCACAGTGTGATGAGAGGAATAGAGAAAACAAAATTAAATCGGGCGCTAACAAAATCAATAAGGATAAAAACAAAAGCCAGGCAACGGCAACAACAAAGAAATCGAAACTTACAGATAAGAGGCAGCTGCGATCTTCTGAAGAATGTGATGAACTAAGATTGGAGACAACGCCAGAGTTGGAAAGAAACAAGAAATCAGGAAAAGTATTCAAACAAAGAAAAAGAAAGTCAAATGATAAGTCGCCACTAAAGAAATCAAAACGAAGAGTAAGGTAAGTTAAATATAGAAAGTATAATAACATGAAGATACTTGAAAATGACAACATAGATCATAGATAGGCAAAAACGATGCACGGGAATACAAAAATATCAATGCTTTTCAGCTTTGACTGGGGATGTTAATCTGTTGCTTAACCAGTAAGTTGGTCAAATTTCTATTTTGTGCAATATATCTGAATTTTGTTTTTAAAGTTAATGCCCATAATTCTCATAATGAAATAGAAACAGTTAAAGTCAAAACTGTATTTTATATCAATATTTTAAATTCTCTCTAACCATTTCAGCATTTGGTTCAGCTAACAGAGCTTTGAACATCTTGGCATTGTAAAACATGTCATATTGCAAACGGTGATTGGTACTGACTTCTAGAGTGATATAACCGAATATGGTTAAAGTACTTTTGTACGTAATATATATTTCTATTTCCTACGCGTGATGTTACTTTGCTATTCAGAAGTATCATGACAGAGAGCAAAACAGACACAACACTGACTATAACAAACAAAATTTCCAACAATTGAAAACGATACAGCGTACCTAAACAACCCAGTAAATTGATAACAATGGAAAGATAATCTGTAGACGGTTAAAAGCCTTTTGGAAATACCAAGTACAATAGCACAGATTATATTACATTACGTTAACTGTTCATGTTTATTACGTATAAAGGTTAAGATAAAAACCATTATTAACGATTCTTCGATTGATTTGTTGCAGTTCACCAAAGAAATCTGAAGCGATGAGAAAAAAGGATGACGCACAACGTTTGCTAGTAAACAAAACTTTAGAGAAACACGCCTGTATTCTCTGGTCAAGGTATGTAAAAACAATGATGTCATCAAGGTGTTTAAGACTTTTAACTTTTTTTCCAAATTTCAGAACTTCGAAGTACTTTTTTTATTATTATGCTATATGTGGAGTTTTCAGTTTCTATTAGGATATTGAATAATACAGCACATAACACTTAACACAATTATTTGGTATTGAAAATTAAATGATTATATCCATTTTTCAGAAGATAGTATGATCACATTTTCAAAAGTTGAAAAAATGAAATGCGTCATATAGATATGTGTAAAATAAATCTTGAAAATGGACTATAGATGTCAAAAGTGCAATAATATTTTTTTCTTTCGTTTATTAATTTTTATTATTGTACTTACATACCAAGAAGTGGTCGTCTTGTCACTTAATATTGAAGAAACTTAAAGGTCACCGGTCACCAAAAACCGAATTTTTTTTAGTACTATTTTCCGAAAGATTACATCATAAAAAGTCGATTTAGCCACAAATAACATTTTTTAATCATTTCTGTCCTTTTCTACAGCGTAAATTAAAGCCCTGAAACTGTTGAAAATCTGTATTATCTCCCTTTGGTTGTAAAAAGGCACAAAACCGGAAGTGACGCAGAAGGTGTTATCCAAGCTATTTAGGAAATGAAGCTTGTATAGTGAACTGCATTTATTACCCAGATAAATCGGAAATAACTTCTAGTGTTTTTATATATATATTTATTTTTTTAGCATTGGGTATTTCAGTTTCCTTCAGCAGAAAAAAAATAAATAAAAAATAAACATAATAATAAGAAATAAATCAAGAAAAAAACTATATTTGTGTTTGCTCTAAGTATGATATACTATTTACTAATATTTTTACAAAACATAATTTTACATTTCTTTGAAATTTATTTATTTATTTATTTATTTATTTATTTATTTATTTATCTATCACAACAAATAATAAAAGAACCCAAATTTCCGTTTTTTATTTAAAATATTGTTCATATTAATTTTCATTAATATTTAATATCATTTTAATTATCTTTGCTTATCTCTGATTAATTAATTAAATAATTAACTAATTAATTAATTACGTTATTTATTTATTTATTTATTTATCACAACAAATAATAAAAGAACCCAAATTTCCGTTTTTTATTTAAAATATTGTTCATATTAATTTTCATTATTATTCAATATCATTTTAATTATCTTTGCTTATCTTTGATTAATTAATTAAATAATTAACTAATTAATTAATTACGTTATTTATTTATTTATTTATTTATTTATTTATTTATTTATCACAACAAATAATAAAAGACACAAATTTCCGTTTATTATTTAAAATATTGTTCCCATTAATTTTTATTAATATTTAATTTCATTTTAATTATCTTTACTTGTCTCTGATTAATTAATTAAATAGCTAATTAATTAAATAATTACGTTATACATTTATTTATTATTTTTATCTATTTATCATAATGAATAATAATTTTGATTCATATTTGTTTTAGAAATTGTCCAATTTTTAATTCCTTTTTAGATTAAAATCAAAGATTTATTATTATTATTATTATTATTATTATTATTATTTACCCATGTAATGAATAAAAAAAAACACGTTTTCGGGTAGAACTGGGTCCAAGACCTGTAGTTTTTTGTACAACTAAATTATCAAAATAAAGGTTTAAAAAATAATTTGTTATTGTCTCTCAAATAAAATATTTCACCCCAGTATTACATAAATATGAAAACTATTTCAATTCAATAGCTTCCTTTTCCTTATTTGCAGTAAGTTTAATAATAATAATAATATAATAATAATAATAATAATAATCATCATCATTATTGTTTCCATGGTAAAATAAAAAAATAATTCATATAATAACTTTATTACGCTTAAATTTTAATGGGATTAAAAAAACGTCATCAAAATGTGATACCAGTGGGATTATGCTCGACTAACTAAAGACTCAAAACTCGAGTGTAACTTTCTTTCATTTATTCGCAACAAATTAATATCGTTCAAAACGTGAGCACCAGTATAATTAAGAGATTATCAATATGCTACAGTACACTGGGAAACATCCTGTTTAGAAGTAGACATCTACCACCTGTAATCAACAGAGTTTACCTTACAATATGCAACATTAATTGACACGTGTGATTATCTTTATGATATACCCGGTAAATGTTATTTGTCATTTTTGATGAATTCTGAAAATCGAATAAATTAAAGTCAAACTAGATAGGTTAATTTGAACAAGACATACACGTCTTTGTTTGAATGTGTGAGCTGATTGAATTACAGAATTAAATTAATTTTGAAAATTAAAATTGTTTAAAATCTATTTATTAGACTGAATTCATTCATAATAGAATTGTCTTACATGATTATATCGCTCATATTTTCCTGACTTATCTCGTAATATTTAATCTGAATACATTCAAAACAACTAGAAAGCAGCATGAAGGACTTGTGTAAATCTGGTTTTAATTTGTTCTGAAATTTGTGGAAAAAACATGTTCATCGGTCATTGTGATTTTATTATCTCCAAACTTCACAAAATATATCATTTTGACTTGAAATCAAACTTTAAAACCTTTTTAAACGCCACACAAACCCACATGTAATATTAGGATACATATATAGGTAATGTGTCTTTCCTCAGCAGCTTAACACCATGTACGTCATCAATTAGGTCGCCGGAAAGTTACGAGCGGTGACGGAAACTACCGAGTATTAGCAGTTCTTTCAGGTAAGGTTTTAGTGTATTACAGGTAAATGCAAGGTGTGGGAAACCGTCAGACACATCAATATTGACTATTCTACCCATTGGAATGCAAAATACAAAATTGATAAATTTGGTGACCGGTGACCTTTAAGTGTATTGAAGATTTTATCGCGACCGACATCAGAAATAACCGTAGACAAGCTATTTTAGTTTAAATCATTATCTATGGATCTTGTCCAAAACAAAAACTATCATTGGGTTATTATTTTCAATTATATTGATATTTTTGCTATTCAGATTATTTTATTTCAAGCATGTATTAAAATAGGTTAAATTGATTATGTTTCAGTGGACAGAGACGTCATTTTCAGATGTCCAACCCCGAGGCTTCACATGCCGAGATAGACGATATTATGAGGAAAGCATGGGAACAGATGACAGATAAGGAAAAACTGGGATACTTTCAAAGAGCCAATAACGCAATGACAGATGAATATAAACACTCCACACCAAAACAACCGGAAATCCGTAATATATAAATTGAAATTGAACGACATGATTAAACTGGGCAATTGCAATTGACGTTTCGTCGACCACGCCCACAATGTTCGGACACTTGCCGCCATCACGGTACCGAAGCAGCGTCAAGGCAACTAATGACGTATTAGTGTCAGTGACGTCATTAAACGGCACAATTCAGGCCGGGTTTTCATTCTTTTTGCGTCTAATTTAAGCATGTCGGACCTTGTTGGAACATTGTGGGAGTGGCCGGCGATACGACAATTAGCAAGAGCCAACAAGATACGATTACGATAAAATACACAAGATAAACACATATCGAAACAATTATTATAAAACAACGGACAAGCAACAGATAAAATGGCAAAATTGTAACCACTTATTATTGGATATATTTATTTAATATTACTTGGCCCTCTATCTTTAAATATTTGATTAGAAAGAGAGAAGAAAATTAGATATTTACATAACTTGACATAGATCTGTATCAATTTAAGTTTCTATTACCAATTCTATTTGACAACAGATCAAAAGCTTAACATAAACCATATGTTCCACATGTTTTCAACATAGTGGTACATTGTTCGCACAGACTTACTCGAGTACTAAATTTGTAATCTAATAACAGTTTTCCGTTGAAGCACTCGTTGACATCCATAGATTTTGTCAATGAAAGCTTTCTTACTGTTTTTTAGTTCTACATTTTTCTCTTTTTTAGCTGAAAAACTACCACAAATCAAAGAATGTAAGAAAATGTTAAAGTTTATGTCGTTATCACCAGCTGCACAACATGAAGAGTTACAGAAATGGCTGAGGTTGTTTTATGAAATATCAGCAGGTGAATACTCCAAGTTAATGTTGGATTTCAAGGAAGTGCTGAAACAAAAACGATCAGAATTGAAAGAGAAGTATCAAGAAAATTTTAAACAAAAGGATGCAGAATATCAGTCGTTTTACCGAAAATTACTGTTTCGGAAAATTCTGGATATTCGAGACAAAATTGTTGACATTTACGAACAAAAGATGGAAAGGCAACATATAATTCTAAAAGAGGCTTTCGATAGTACTGTTCGTAAGCTTATTGCAGGAGAAGATCTGGAATTCTCTAAAGGTGAGCGTTCTGAGGCTCTAACCGAAGTCTTGATAGATTTAAAAGATTTAGAATCGGACTTGAAAATAGCAGTTTCCGGTGCTCCGATTGCAACCAGAAGTTTTGAAAATGTCCTTGACGGACTGCAACAAGAGCTCGAGGATGTCAGTGCTGAAGCAGAAGATAGGAAAGAGACTCCAGACCAACAAGACGTCAGCGAACCCGACTCTGACTATGCCCAGCAATTATTAATTCAGGTACGTTTCTGTCAAATACATTCGTAGATGAAAGTCAGAAAGATTTTTGGCTTTAATAATTTGTATGATTCTGGTAAATCAACCATTTTCAATACTTACTATTTATTATTTCCACATTGCTTTCTATGTAAAAATACCTTGGCCAATTTTTATAAAAGTTTTATTTTAAGTAACAGAATTATTTGTCCTGAAAGTTTAATATTGTTACTTTTGTTATCCATACATATATATTCGGCAAGGAAACAAAAACTACTATTTATTTAATCTTGAGCTTGACCAGACTGTCTTTAATGTATGCCCTTGTATTTCATTTTTCATACATCTTGCTATTTCATGAAGACGATAAAGCGAACTTGAGAAGACAATAATACGAAATCACGATGACGACAGAGTAACAGCGCCTTCTTCGTTTTTGCATTTCGCGTATACGTCGAATGAGTAAAGAAGTGCATATTGAAATTTGGTTTGAATACCATAGAAAAAATGTGTGTCCCCAAAACAAAGTGGAAGATATACAGTATTTAATCCATTTCTTCTGCCAACATTTTGTGCGCCATTTTTCTCGAAATCTATTTACAGATCTTTACGAAATTTCACAAGAACAATGTGCCGTTTGTTATTCGTATTTTGATTATGTACATAGTTAGGAAAACATGGATTTTCAAGTTGGGGCTTGTTTGGGGACATTTTTGAAATGACATCCCAATTTATTTATAACTTTTGTTTTTGCAGTCTTCAACAACCGATTTGCCGATACTTGATGTAAATTTTGTGGATACCGTGTTAAACGCGGAGTCTAAAATGAACACCGAGTGTCTAGTTGATGATCAGTCACGTGAGGTGTTTTCAGAACTCTCCAAATTCTTCGATCGTGAGGCGGCAAATGCATATGAACGTCTGCAAAAAGAAAATGACAAACAATGTTGTGAGCTCAATAATCCAAGTTGTTTACTCACCAACTGGATGTTGTCTGACCAGTTCCATGCGCTGTCTCGTCCATACAACCAGATGACCAGGAATGACCGCATGCTCGTTGATTCAAAACAATTAGTTCAATTTTTAAAAGGAACAGGACCTTACAATGTTGTGGCGTTACCAGCCTCTACTATTCCTCCAAACATGAGGCGAGCCAGTGCAAGACGGGGCTACAACAGCAACAGTAAAATAACAACTAACTACAATAACAACAACAACAGT
The DNA here is from genome assembly GCA_021292105.1 of Anadara kagoshimensis. Taxonomy (NCBI): domain Eukaryota; kingdom Metazoa; phylum Mollusca; class Bivalvia; order Arcoida; family Arcidae; genus Anadara; species Anadara kagoshimensis. The sequence continues at coordinate 25,429,038 of CM037875.1, read as the reverse complement.
AACTTGAATAACAGAATGCTAGAAACACAACGCTCAAGACCCGCCATAACAGCTCTACCTTATACTGGTAGAACAAGTGCTATTCAGAAACCAGGCGTTCCAAGAATCGTTCAAACACGTGTACCTAGCTTACCCGGACATACTTTGCTGCGATTCACATCAACGTCAAGTGGTAGCATAAGAATACACACTAACCCTCCAACGCATTGTTCTCCAAACATTTAAGACGCGAACACATGTATTTATATATTGGACAATTGACAATGTATGTGTGGCAATAGATATACGAAGTTACACTAGTCTGCCAATGCACAAAAACTGTGCCAAAATCTGTGATATAAAAAACTCAAGATACTTGAGGTAGATGTATTAATGTACTAGTATTGGATGCTATAACTGCATGCGATGTGTGGGGGGATGGGGGTGGAGTTAGGTGAGGTGGTCGTTTATGCATACCCTTACGTGTTACATCAACTTCAACCTTCAACATGTTAATGCCTGTTTCACAATAATCATTCCTTAAATAAGATTTTTCCTAAATTAAATCGAGTAATATTGAAATCTTAATAATTGTGTTATTTTTCCAAGATGTTCAAGATTTGTACGTTTAATCGTGAAGATCGTTTGAAGCTTTTAACATATTCATTCTGCGAGTATTTACCAAAAGTTGTATTTTGATTTCCATGAAAGATTACCAAAATCAAAGGAATTTAAGCGTAGTTAGGGAATGACATGAAGTGTGGATGTTTAACGCCTATAACATATTCATTCTATATGTAATTTTGTCGAAGATTTTTTTATTTCCATGAAAGATTACCAAAATAAGCTTATTCTAATTTAAGGTAACCGGGAATGGCATGAAGCCGGTATTTGGTTACACAATAATACTCCAACTCACTGTTGGAAATATAATTCAAAATGTCAATACATATGAACTTACTCAAGATATTATTATATGTGGGTGGTAAATCGTGTATATGTGGGTATTGCATGTTCTTACGTTATAAATCAACCTGATATTATCAATATTTCTTTGTATGGTGGTATATGCCTAATCAGCTGCACTGGTATCAATATGACGGTGGGGAATTTATATGGAAAATGTTGAAATAGGATGCATATTGTTGGGCATTAGCAACCAACTTCCAAATTTTCGAAAATGAAAGGTTGATTATACTATATGTGCGTCGGGGTGGACTTTAAGCAAAATATAAAAATATAGAATACCACATATTTTCATGACGATTAAACATTTTTCTGAAAGAGAATGAGCGTTTTAACGGGTCAGTTTGTTTGCAGGGTATTCCCTAGCCGTGTGGACTGTTAAGAAATCTTTAGTGACCAACCATGTGTTTTATATGTATATAATATGGTACCTATATTTCTATAAAATGCTTAAATTTATTTCCCGAGCACTTATTAAAAATACGTATAATTAAGAATATTTTATAAAATGTATTTATATTCATAAGTGAATGTATGGACAATAAAAAAATCCGCTATTGATTTATATTCCTCTTTTAGTGAATCAAATACAAACATTACTGTCCACGATCACATTACGATAAAAAAGCAAAAACTTTGAAAACTGGCAAATCTAGATAAACACATGAACTTCCTGACGAGGGATACGTGACCGGGAGCTTCGGAAGGCACCTACTGTTTAGCTAGCTTCACCCGCCATGTGTAAGCAAAATCGAGAAAGAAAGAAAAGGAAATGAAGTGGAACTGTGGAACGTCAAGTATATGTGATGGGATGACAAAATATCTATAAATCAAGATGTTATTTTGTTTAACGTCACATCAACAATATTTCAGTTATTAGCGACGAGAGTTATCTCTGGGGATTAATCTAAGAACATGTTCGTGCTGCCTGCTTTGTACTAGCGTAAACTTAGGGCTAACTCATCTAGTACGCCCTAGACAAGCATACCACTACCCCATCACATTATACTGACACCGGGTGAACCAGTCGACACTGTCCTCAAATGACAATATCTCAAGTCTTATGCATGACCCTATCCGATTCCGGGGGTCCGAACCCACGACCTACCGCCCTCGGGGCGAACGCTCATTAATTGAGAAGGAAAATAAATCAGATAAAAGAAATGAAAAATTAATAAGACGGAATATTTATTTATACAGAATGCAGATCATAAATAAAAAGCAATCACACATAACATTTTCATCCAAACTTAATGTTTTAAAACAAAATGAACAAAAAACAATAAAAACCCAAAAAATTATAAAAAAAAATTATCTTGAGTATAATTGTAAATGATATCTTGTTCCGAGATAAAATAGTTCCAGATATCATGAAATCCTAGTGACTTCCATCTTTATCCCCACTAAACTTTTATTTGGACTGAAACCCCCTAAACATAAGGGAATGAAATCATTAGGAACATTTTTGTGAAAATTATTTTTCATAAAAAAATTGTTGTATAGAATTTAATCAGGGTACAAAAGAAACCTACCATAGACATAACATGAACCAAATATGCTAGCAGAGTAGAAGGTATGACTTCCTTTTGCCTCCCCCATTAAAATTCTATATAAAATTTAAAAAAAAACATTTTTCACAGAAATGTTCAAAATGGATTGATCTCATCAATTTTAGGATTTTTCTGTCAAAATTTCACATTAATGGAGTGTACAAATGAAGACTTCCATAGAAATCACTAGTGACTTTATTCAATTGTAATTAAATGACTATTGAAAATGATCTTTTTGGAACAATTTCACTGGCGAAACAAATCCGTTACAGAATACAATATAATAATACATGTATGTTTAATGTTGGCGGAATGTTGCCCATACATACTCTTACAACAATACCATTTAATATCTTTCAATTGTCATTAACAAGAATTATTCAAAGTTATATGACTGTCCTGCCAATCCAAAATTGATGATATAGACAAACAACATTAACCTGTCCATTTGACCTTAAATTTAAAATATTGATTATGGACAAGGCCCCGGTTTCACAATCATTCCTTACACAAGACTTCCTTAACTTAAATTTAACAAAATTTTGTAATTCTTTTTGGAACTACTGGTGAAAATGTTTGTCAAAACTACATGCAAATGTTTTAATCTGGCAGTGATCTTAAAAATGACATCTTAAATTCCTGAATATCTTGAAAATTAATGAAATTATTAAGATTTGAAATTTTGCAAAATTTAAGTTGAGGAAGATCTTAGCAAAGGAATGATTGTGAAGCCAGGGCCAGTATATTTATCTATAAGAAACAGGTGTTTATTTCGTCAACATAAAAGGAAACATGCATTGTTTATGTATTAACTGTGAATCCAAACACTTCCCATGTGCTGGGTGGATCTTCCTCTATGGATATTCCTAATATAAGATCAAGTAGACAAGTCAATGTGTATATGGTACAAATTTACACTAAATCAAAAACCTGCTGATTGGAACTTATTGTTTACATTAAACAAAATGTCTTATCAATCAACCTTGATGGTATGGTATAGGCAAACAACATTTACCTGTCCACTTAACTTTTTATAGCAAATATTAAAACCAGAGGTGGGTAGCCTTAGGATTCACAGTTAAAACATACGCAATGCACAGACACATACCCATAGCACCTAACTTCATGTTCAGATTTTTCTTACTCTTACTATGTGGGCGCGGTGGCCTAATGGATAAGACGTCAGTCTTCAAATCCAGGGTCTCTCACCGCTGTGAGTTGGAGTCCCGCTTGGACCACATGTGAGAAAGTGAATTTTCCTTACCGTTGGCCTTCACTGATTCACCTGGTATCAGTATAATGGACTGGGGGAGTGGTACGCTTGTCTGCGGCGTACTGACTCTGTGAGCTAGCACGGTAAAGTCGCCCTGAGTGCGCGCTAGTACAAGGCAGACCATACAAACACTTGCACTTCACATGCATACACAAAATTGTTCATAGATTAATCCATAGAGATTAATTAAATAGTTCTTATCGCGAATAGCTGAAAAATTGCTGATGCGACGTTAAGCAACATTCAACCAAACCAAACCAAACCAATCTTACTCTTACTGTCTTAAACCCTCAACCATCAATTCTATATACAGACATGTTTGAAATTGCTGTTTCCCATAAAATAGACAAATAAACACTAACTTGTGTTCCTTATATAAAAATGTACTCATCCATGATAAATATTTAAACGAAAGGTCAAACAGACAGGTCAATCAATGTCAATCTATATGTAAGAGCTTAACATTTTGAGAAATAAAAAAATAAATGTCGGTTACCGATAAAAAAAAGAAAAAGAAACAAAATATGATGAATCGATAAAAATTACATATTAGAATATGTTAAATGGCTATTGAAATGACTTTTTGATATTTTTTATTCTCATGTGATGAAATGTTATAATATCACGTAAAGGTCAAATTATACAAGATGTATTTTTTTTTACAACCTACCCAACAAATGTTAGATAATCTTAAAAGATAAGACCATATGTGGGGTGAAAAAAATGGCAGCCATTTACATTATATTCCTTATATTTGTTCACATTTAATTTGTGTAAAAGCCTTTTAGAAGTCGGGTGTGGGGTGAAAAAATTTGCAGGCGTTTACATTATATTTTTATTTTAACATTTTGTAGAGTCTTTATGTACAGTAAAACCTCGTTATAATGCCTCTCGATAACTTTGCCACCTCGCTTATTGCCATACTATTTTGAAGTCCCAAAATCCATTTTGTTTATGTTTTTCTTGATCCGCCTCCCCCAATTTATCGCCAAACCCCTTTATAATGCCAAAATTTGAATGAACAAATGGTGGGGATGAATCGAGGTTTAACTGTATAAATTTTAGATTCCACTGGCCTTCCGATGATTATATATGGGAATGAAATAAAAACATGCCTGCTTGGAAAAAAGAGAAAAGGACAGGATTAACTTATAGGGAAAATGGATTCCAACACTGCGCTGGATATAATGACCAACTAAAAAGCCCAGTAGTTTAGTATTAGTACATAGTACCTATATGTATTTTATTTTTTATAAAAGAGAAAAAAATCATTTAAAAGCTTGTTGGCACACTGCCATTCAAACAGGCTGTCTTTATATTTAATCACCATTCACATATCAGCACAGATACATTCAAGTAGACCATCTTTTTATTTAAAATTCAAGATTCACTTACCAGCACAGATATGTTCAAATAAACAAGCTTATTATTTCATAAACATTCATGTGCCAGCACAAATACATTCAAATAGCTCATCTTTTCATTTACACTCGGATTTCAAACAGCTAAAAAGCAGAATACTTTAGATTTAGTTAATATACATACAGCAAATAGCAACTTAACAGACACTGTGAATCATGTTTTTTCATGAGCAACTTATCTCCACAATACTAGTACATGTTTTTGTGATATATCCTACACAGGAAATTAAATTGCTAAATGACTGAAAAATATTGTTGATAAGTTTGATGTCTCTGTATCCAGGATCACCCTGGATATATTTGACGTCTTGTAGTTCCGTTTTCCTTTCACTCAAATTTGATTACACATGTGGCAGGTGTAGCTAGCTAAACAGGAGGTGCTTACCCTTCCAGAGCATCCAACCTCACTTCCCTAGTGGAAGTTCACATGTTTCACCTAACTTGTCAGTTTCAAAGTTTTTACTTTATTTTGCTTCAGACATGGATTAGTATGTTTGTTTTTTATTTATAAATTAGTAAAGGTTGAGAAATAAATACACCTTATAATCAATTATAAACATAGCAGTCATGTTCAAATTACAATCTAAAAAGGAACGTAAAAACTTTGAAAACTTACAAATTAGGTTTAACATGTGAATTTGAACTAGAGAAGTGACACCTGCTAGTCTGAAAAGGAAAAGACCTCCTGTCTAGCTAGCTACACCCACCACATGTGAAATAAACAGAATTGAGGCTGGGTGCTCTGAAAGAGTAAGGGACCCCCATGTTTAGCTAGCTACATCTGCTATGTGAGAAATCAAAATATAACATATAAAGTGTTCTGGACTAAAGCAATCTAATGAATCAAAGATTTCTGATGTTGTACAAAATTTTAAGGAAAATGGAGGATATCATGAAAACAAAGTGATTTACAGTATTTGTATTTAGCACCGCTATGTACATAAGGCACTGTAGAAGTAACATTTCGATAATAACGATCACACATAACTGAAAACACAATTGCACTAGTAACATATAAGCCTATTCTTGACCCCATAAGACTTTAAGAGTGGCCACCAAAAAATGAAAATACAATCTATCTGGTCTAATTACTGACCCCATATAACTGTAAGAATGACAACACAAAGCTGAAAATTGTAATCACACTTGCATCACAACGGTTTAATTGTTGACCCCCATGTGACTACAGAAACGACCACAGCAAGCTTAAAATGCAGTTGCACTGGCAACACATTGACCTAATTATTGACCCCTAAGGACTGTAGGAACAGCAACACATAACTAAATTGCATCACATTGAGACCTAGTTTTTGACCCCTGTATGGTTTTAGGAGTGGACACACAACATAAAATGGAATTGCACTTGCATCACATTGGCATTATAATTGACCTTAGGAATGGTCATACAATCATACAGAGTTCAAGCCAATGTTTGCCAAATGAATTCCATGACACATTGGATTCAGTCAAATGTTCAGAATAGCATGTTGACCTATATACAATGTAGCCAAAAAAAGAACCAGATGGCAGTGAAATGAACTACGGTAAGAATTCCCTAGTTAAGAGTGAGTGAGTGAGTAATGGTGTTTAGTCCTAGTCAAGAATATTTCACTTATATCGAGACGTCGCCAGCTATAGGCGAAGGTGCAGAAATTTTGCCTGTGCATTGCACTTATGGCATTATACAGCAGAGTTCTTTAGCATGCCAAGCCCACCGTGACACGGGACCTCGTTTATTTTAAGTTCCCATCCGAAAGAACCGTGACTTTCATTTCGTAATGCCGAGTGCTTGGCGAAAGAACAGTCACTACCCACTTTCAAGTCTTGGGTCAGACCCAGCCGGGGTTCGAACCTACGAACTTCCACTTACGGAGTGAGCACTCTACCAACTGAGCTACCGCAGTGGTCCCTAGTTAAGAGATATCACATTTGGTGATTTGGTATTGGGCCCTTTCAGTCAAAATAAAAATTTTAATGGAGTGTTTTGTTGAATACTTCTGAAGCATTCAGATATGTTTATTTAGTCTTATCATTTGTCAGTAAATTTTAATAATGATATGCGTCTCTTTACAGCAAGATCACATATGTCCTGCTTTAAAAACAAGTACTTCATTGGCAGTGTTCAGTCAAGGGATAAAATTAGGAAAGTACTTGGTACTTTATTTGTGAGTAAATTCATCAAAAAGTAATTAGCTGAAAACTGGATAAATTCTCAATGGGGTCCGCCACTGTACCACCTGATCAGTACCTCTTAACGTTTGTGCTAAACGTTTTGGAAAACTTCAACGTCAAAGATTCCTGGAATGACGTTGTTTTTGCAGAAAACCTCATCTCATGTTATTCCATATCCATTGGAAATAAGTGTTCCGCACAAACGTTAGAGGGTATTACGTGGTACAGCAGCAAACCCCATTACATTCTACAGCAAAATATGTAAAATAATTTAGACCATAGAATAGAGTATACAAGTGTAACAAGTGAACAATATCCCTAAATGTTTGTTTTGAACATTTTTGAAAATATTTATGTCGCAAATTCCCAGATTAACATTGCTGTTACAATAAAACATCAACTAATTCCATATCATACCAATGGGAATACCTGTTCTGCACAGAATTTATGGGGTATCACATGGTACGTTGGTGAACTTCAATGAAATGGGGTTCGTCGCTGTACCACATGATCAATACCTCTTAACGTTTGTGCGGAATATTTTGGAAAATGTCAACATCAAAAATTCCCGGAATACGTCGTTTGTACGGGAAAACGTTATATTGTGCGATTCCATGTCCATTGGAAACAAGCGTTTCGCAAACACATTAGAAGGTATCACGTGGTACAGCGGCGAACCCCATTAATTAATAGATTAAACTAATGGGACTAGACTTCACACTATTTAAACTATAGCTATGATACTGCTATTAATGTTCTAGTATTTCAGACCAAAAACCAAATATTTACATGAAAATGAAAAAGTACAAGTACATTTCTCTTGAAATCATTTTAGCTATAAGTTACATCTCTCTCTCTCTCTCTCTCTCTCTCTCTCTCTCTCTCTCATAGTCCAATTCCTTTTGCTATAAATAAAATCTCTCTCACTCTTGAAGTTAAATTCAATTAGCTATAAATAAGTCTCTCTCTCTCTCTCTCTCTCTCTCTTTATTGCACATTAAGCATAGCAATCATTTATACATTTAGCTATAAATTAAAATAAACTCCTTCTTTCTACATGTGTCTCTCAAAAAAAACCTTTGAAAAACAATGTCATCATTTACATTTTCAAAATAAAGTTTGCCTTTAGTATAAATTTTCTGAATTGATACATTAGCAAAAGATTTTGAAAAACACAAACAAGAGGCATTTATATTGTTTAGAGTCAAATTATGTTTCCACCTGTTAATTTTAGAAGTGTATGGGCCATTTCAAAAATGTACAAGAGTATAGTCAGTTTCAAAAAAGCACAAACATAAAAAAGGAACAGAAATGCATAATAACAGCTACATGTAGTTCTATGACAACCTTTGTGGAAAGGTGAAAAAATATATATGAAATAGATTCTCCCTGTATTTTTATGAGATTTACAAAAACTAATTTGAAAAATATACAAAAAAATATCATTTAAGTTTTGAAATGAGTAAATAAATGCTGTTTCACATATACTTCACGCATAAATTTTCCTGAAGGTTAAAAGGGGTTTGATGTTGTACCATGTGATCAACACCCCCATAACATTTGTGGGAGTCTTTTTGAAAACATTTCCATCACAAATTCCCAGAATAATAATGTTTCCATGGGAAAACATCAGCTTATATGATTCCATTACCAATTTAAATCATTATTCCACACAAACATTAGGGGGTATCACATTGTACAGCTTCAAACCTCATTCTCTGTTTACAGTATCATTTGATTTAAAATGCTGGATTCATGGACATCATAATTAATCCAGTTTGAGGGTTTTACAAAACTTAAATGCATTACGGTAACTCATAATACTTGAAGCTTTCTATTTGTGATGTTTATCTTACCAAGTTTAAACTAATAACAAGAAATTTTACTGAATATTTGGTTTTTCTTTATAAAAATCCATTGGTCCCAGGTTTCTTAGACTTAAAGTTTTTGCCCTAAGGTCAGTAAATGATCCTCATAGCTTGTCTAATAGCCCAGTTAAACAATTTTAAGCATACAACAGATATTTTCAGAAATAGACACGGTATAGCTATTTTAGACTCAAGTTGGACCAATACACTAGTCTGTCCAAAACAAGATTTTACAAGCCCTGCTATATATTATTATAAAAAAACATTAAAATAAAAAAATTAAAAAAAAAAAATCTTACATAATTCAAAAATGTGCGCATTTACTCTGGAACAACAAGAGATGTTTTAACAAAAACAATCACTATGAAAATGTTTTGAAATGAATTGTTAAATAATGGTAACCATGGCAACATATTTCATACAACTATATACAACTACAACAAAGTATGAGTTAACAAAATGAGACATAATGTGTGACAACGTTTAACAAATGAACACTTAAAATACTGATTTTAACATAAAAACAACAAAAATTCAAAATCTAATCTTGTGACTTATTGCAAATAATGGCATCATAATATCACTCTGTGCCAATCTGTAACACTAGGGATGTCTTTTTTTCTATGTATATACATTCTTAGGAGAATCTAGACACATACTGTTCAGACCTGTAAAAAATTTAACACTGATTTAGTGAAAAGGAGCAAAATCTCTCAAAGTATAGACAATGTTTTGTGATCAGGTGAGCAGTCAAGGCCCATTGTACTTTTAATACTGTAATCTAGCAATATGACCTTCAAAAATTGTCATGTGACTGGCATGAAGTTTTAATTTTCATGTGACCAGCAGGAAGTTTTAATTTTCATGTGACTGGCAAAGTCTGTTCTCTGAAACTAACGTCAAATTTCAGGAAAGATTTTCATATACAGTTACAAATAAAACAGAATTCATTGTGTCCTTTTTATAAATAGGTTTTGATGTATATATTAAAAATAATATCATATTATCAACAAATAAATGGCCAAATATTTGTACACCACCAAATTTTGTCCACTAAAAATTCATGTTAAAAATGTTCATGTTAATTTACATGGAATTGTACATGTGAAACAATTTTAACATTATAATTACATGAAATGTTCATATAAATTTCTCATGAAAATATGCTGATGCAAAATCAGATGAAAAAAATAACAGACATTGACATTCAGACTTTAAATCAAGCTGGGGAAAAATTAATGGCAGTGCTCATTTCATGTGCATGCGACATTATTTTCATGTGATTTTCATCAGAATCATGTGAGAAATTTAACATGAAATTCATTTTAATGTGAATTCATAGTTGACAAAATTTGGGAGGTGTTAAAAAATGAAAGATCTATGTATGTATGACTAAATGAATTAATTATTGCACAAATGAGGAAAAAATGTCATGAAAATGCGAAATAATCTGAAATGGCTGCAGAATAATAATATCACAGGAAAAGTTTCAATATATTGAAAATGTATGTCAACGCTAACTGGAAAACATATGTGACATGTCAAGCGAAAATCGTACTTATTTACTTTTGCGACATTTTGAGAAAATGATGTCAAAAAATTTTGGGTGTTTTTTCCCATGAATCAAACCATCCAAAATAAAGGGTTTTCGCTTGATGCATCACAAATTATATATTGATATTGCAGAATATAATATTGTATCTTGGTAAAAATAAATTACAGCCTACTAAGAAAATTTTAATACAAAGTTAGACAACCTGCCTGCCCACAGAGGCATGTTCAAGGTAGTGTTTGTTGGCCACTACACTTGCATCAGTCCCTAGAAATACCAGATTGGTCCGATACAGATGTTTCTGCATTAAATTATATGCCGACTCGATCCAATATTTCTAGGTTCTGGTACAAGTCTAGTGGTGAACTAAGGAACTAAGTTTAAATTTTAAATTTTAGTCACTAATATTTTAATTTTACAACAAGAACATTTGTAGAAGTAAATTTTTAAATATCATATAAATATCAAGTTAAATAAAACATAATTTTATCAATTTTTATCAATAAAATTTAAAAATAATAGGATAAAACTCTGTTTGAAGTCTATGTATATTTCTCAGAATGGCAGTCTTATAAAACGAACATGACAATTCTTTTTAAATTACATTCAAACCTGTCTATAAAGGCCACCCAAGTGACCTAGTAAAAGAGGCCTTAATATAGGCAGGTGACCCTTATATACAGGGCCAAAAATATGAATAAACAGCAATTGGTAACATTTTACTGGCTTTTATAAGCAAGTGGCCCTTATATAGAGGTGGTGTTTAACACAGGTTTGACTGTACTTCAACCAGCAATACAATATAATTCAAGATCTCAAAACAGAAATAAAACATAGTTTGTATAAAATAAGTACATGTTGAAATTTCTGAATTAAAAAAAAAACACCTTTTACAACATATGTAGGATCTCTCAAAATTACTTCCAACCAGCAATACAATGTAATTCAAGATCTTCAAATAGAACTAAAACATAGCTTGTAATAAATAAGTACATTTTGAAATTTATGAATTTCTCCAAAAAAAAAATAAAATTAACAACTCTTAAAAAAAATTACATCGTATGTAAGATCTTTTGAAATTATATCAACCTGTAATAATTTAAGATCTTCAAGCTTGAACTTTAAAAGGATAAAATAATTTGATAAATACTGGTAATTTGAATATATATGTATATTGAAATCATTCTAAATTTTGGTATAAGAAATTGAGAAAAAAAATTTCAACCAGTAATTGCCATTCAACCTTCTTATATCTACTACATAAATATGTAACTTTTAAATTTCAATCAAAATTCAAATTGTAAATAAAATAATTAAGTACATATACTTTTAATCTGTTGGGTGTTTTTCAAACACAATAATGTAATAATATCATATTAGGAGTTAAATGACAATTCAATAAAGGAGAATTGCAGTGTATTCAAGTAATGTTTCCATTTCTGGTAGCTAAAATCGCCACTGGCCACTAAATTCTGAAAAATACTTTCAAAAAGTAACCTTTTTAGCAAAGTTGTGAAAAAATACTTTCAAAAGAACTATATTCTCACAAATTTAGGAAATTTGGCTGAAAAAATTTTTGGAAACCTAGATAGATGACAGAGATTGAGCTAACGTACCTAAAAGCTGTTGTGTGTCATTATTCTAATACCTTTTATTATACCTCATTAGAAAAATACGATGCTATCCGTAATTTGATTGGACCGTTGGATCATGTGATCAGGGTGGAGAAAACATCGTGTATCCCTCTGAAAACATCATATCCCACCTCTTCGGAACACACCGTGACGTCACAATGATATGACGTCATCGATGGAGAATCGGTCTTGAGGTTCTAGCGTTTGCCTCCGATGAGTTCCGATAGGAGAAAAATCAATGAATCGGAGAAGGATTGATGTTTTCAGACTTTCAGTCTTTTTTAAATATTGTCTTTCTCTCTGTCTTTCATATTGCCATGGTTATCTTTCGGTATAATAAACAATTTATTGCCTTTGTGTGAGGAGATATGAACATTTGTTCACCCTTAACAAGTCACATTTCCCTTGGGCTTCGCCCTCGGGAAATATGACTCGTTGCGGGTGAACAAATGTTCATATCTCCCTCACACATAGGCAATAAATGTATAATATACTAAAGCCAAGAAAGTAAATTCAAAAATCAATAAGGCAGCACACCATTTTCTCAGATAGATTCACTCTTAATACTTCACCCCTATAATCAAATGGAATGATCCAAATTTGCAGAGTATGGATTATGCCACTATAGATAAAATACTTCGCCCCATAATTCATTGGAATGATCCAAATTTGTACAACGTGGATTATGCCATTATGCATGTTAAAATAATATCTCACCCCTATAATCCAGTGGAATGATCCAAATTTGCTCAAAATGGATTATGCCATTATAGATTTAGTAGGGGACAAAAAAAAAACAAAGTAAAATTCACGAATCACACTGTGAGCATCCAGGTTTGAGATTGTTGATTGAACAACATTACAGCACCATATTTTTATGACATCACCATACAAAAATAATACATCAATACTTTTTCAAACATCGCATACACACAGACAGACAACAAAACCTTTTGAAGGAGTCATGTTGTCATAGCAACAAACATGTCATGGCGAAGGAAATGCTTCAGAACTTGATAAAATGTAATGATAATATAAAAATTTTGAGATCATTTTACTTCCATTTATTCACTTTTCACATGATTTCCATTTCCATTATTTCCATTTCCATTATCTCCATTCCCATTATCTCCATTTCCATTTTCTTCCACACATTTTCCATTCAATGCCTGGTTCTTCAGTTCTTGGTATGTGATAAATAATTTAGCATATTCTGGTTTTTTCATTGCATATGCTGTAAATTCATCTGAAATCATACAAAAATACAAATGTAATATTAACATCCTAAATCTAATTTTTCTAATTTTTACCCAGAAAACAAAAAAAAAAAAAAAACTCCGGAATTACTAATGGACAAGCAGCTAAGTGTACACTGGGAAAAAAGCATAATGCAATAAAAAAAACATACATATTACATTTCTGACCAAATGACAGTATATGCTGAAAGTTTTCACATGTGCAGAAAAATTGTGTCAGTGGTCTGATCAATAACCAACTGACCAGACACTCAGAATGTCAGCAGAATGGATATAATAAAATAAATTTGATAATTCTTATTCTGATAGCATGACAGTTCATACTGTCATGGCTAGAAATTTCATTGTCAACTGAGGTGAATATAATATTTACCTATAGTTATTTTATCATCATTATTACTATCTACTTAAGTGAGAATGACTGCGATATTTACCTATAGGTATTTTGTCATCATTTCCACTGTCTACTTAAGTGAGAATGACTGTGATACTGTGTTATTTGAGTTTACTTGAGTGAGAATGACTGTCATATTGTAAACAAATATCAGTCCTACTTAAGTGAGAATAACTGTCATATTATACACAAATATTGGTCTTACTTAAGTGAGAATGACTGGCATTTGTGTCTACTTAAGTGAGAATGGCTGTGATATTTACCTATAGTTATTTGATCATCATTGCCACTATCTACTAAAGTAAGAATGACTGTTATTCACCTACAATTATTTTATCATCATTGCCACTGTCTACTTAAGTGAGAATGACAATTTTATCATCATTGCCACTATCTACTTAAGTGAGAATGACTGTTGATATTTACCTATAGTTATTTTATCATCATTTCCACTGTCTACTTCATTAAATAATTCATCTGTATCAACTTCCTCCATATCAAAGGCATTGTGTAAAATCTGACATAAGTCTTACTTAAATGAGAATGACTGTGATATTTGTGTCTACTTAAGTGAGAATGACTGATATTTACCTATAGTTATTTTGTCATCATTGCCACTATCTACTTCATTAAATAATTCATCTGTATCAACTTCCTCCATATCAAAGGCATTGTGTAAAATCTGACATAAGTCTTACTTAAGTGAGAATGACTGTGATATTTGTGTCTACTTAAGTGAGAATTACTGATATTTACCTATAGTTATTTTATCATCATTGCCACTATCTACTTCATTAAATAATTCATCTGTATCAACTTCCTCCATATCAAAGGCATTGTGTAAAATCTGACATAACTCTTCTCTAGTGATGAAACCTTTACCTTCACTATCAAATAGCTGAAAAGAAACAAAATTAAACCAGTCATTGGAGCTGAATTTAAACCAGGCTGTTACAAGTATCTGAGTGCTTGAGTACTTAACTAATCAATCTAAAAACTGGATTACAAATATTTGCTATTACTGATATCCTTAAAAAGTTTTAACTTGTATTATTTTCCTCGGACTCTGAGGAAGACCAAAAATGTTAGAATATTTATTAAAATAAATCAGGGTCAGCTCCAGGATTTGCAAATGTTAGCAACACAAACAGACAGATTTTAGTATGGAAATGTACACACTGGTAACAAATTTTGACTTCTGGTGACGTTGCTGGTAACAAAATATTTGGCGCTGAAACTAAGATAATTTTTAACAATGTTCTGCATTAACACTGCTTTACCATAGTTCATAAGAAGAAGAGAAAGTCATATGGTCATCTTTGTGAAGTGTCAGGTTTAAACATGAACATTGTCAAAAGTTTTGGTAAAAGTTTTCCCCAACACAATCGCCTACACACAAATCCACGATATCAATAATGTACAATTACTGAAATGCAATTTTATGCTATCTTAGAAATTTTCTTGCATAACCAGTGTAAGTAACTGAGTGTCTATAACAAGCAGGAATCTCCATTTGAATGATGACATTCAAGGCCAAGAGTTTTAAGGCATCACAATATTGTTGATAAGTATGATGTCTCTATATCCAAAATTATCCTGGATATATTTGACATCCCATAGTTCCATGCTCCTTTCATTCCCAATTTTTAATACATACAGAAAATTGAAAACGTGAAAGACTTGTGGCACTGTAACTCACCTCAAATGCTAATCTAATTGTTTCATCTGTATTTACTGGTGATGATATTAATGATAAACCAATTACATATTCTCTAAAATCTATCTTTCCTGACTCATTCTACAAAAAACAAAAAGATATTTTTGGCCTTCATTAATTGTATTTCTCTGGCTTCAAATCTCCAGAAAAAGTTTTTGTTTAAATTGATAGAAAAATAATAATGATAATCTGTCAGGTCCACATATTTAAAAAAAACAGGGTTCCCACTCTTTTTTTCTATACAAAGTTCTATTTTTTTTTCTGGTTTTTTTTTTTTTTGTTATGGTGTGTGTGTGTCCAATCAATCACAACATGTTTTTATCTTGAATTTAGTTCCATTAGCATCTGTGTGAAAGCAGTTAGGCAGGCTTTGTTGTGATTCCAGATAATAAAGCAAACCTCTAGAAAACACTTCCACTTTTTTATGATAAACTCCCTGAACAGGTTTCCTAATTGCTACTGTACTTATCAAGAAAACCAATTATCTTCAACAAGTAAACTGACAAACATTCTTACACTAGAATCTGTCTCGATTGGGATTCAAACCAAGGCAAGGAGAGCACTGTTTTGTGAACACTGTAGTAGTGTACAGACATTCAGAAATATATGTCTGTGTCATAATTAAAATGGGATGCCATTTCAAAACTGCACCCCAAATGAATGCCAACCAGGAAATCTATGTTTTCCCAATCATGTGCATGATGAAAATACGAATAGGCAATGGCACATCTACCCCCCCCCCCCCCCCCCCCCAAGATTGTTCCTGTGAAGATTCATAAAGATATATCAATGTCCAATAATTTTTTGACAGACAAAATGTTGGCAGAAGAAATGGAATAAACACTATCCCCCCTCCTTAGTTTGGGGGACATACTGGGAAATCAATTTTTTTCTGGTTGTCTATTTCTTGTGGTTAATAGAACATCTTTTAGTGGGGCTGTAAATATGGTTTGTTGTTTACGTTAAAGGTAAGTTTGTAATATATAGTAATTCATTGACATGTAATTCGTGGATTATTATACCCACAAAAATAACTCAAAATTGACACACCACTATAATGAATGATTTCACAATAATTGACACTTACCCTATCATATAACTCAAACACTTTCAGCATTGACTCTGATTTAGGTAAACATAAATATTTTGAAAATTCTTCTAGCGTTACATTTCCTTCTTTATTTTTAGCAATTTTGCTAAAATTCTGTAAAAGTTCTTGCAAATGATCAAAATTAACCCTAAAATAAAAGAAAAACATATACTTGAATACAAACATGTACCTTAGCATGCCTATGACATTACTCTCAATTTTTATAAGTATTCATCCTAGCATAAAATACAAATTTCTACTCATCCTAAGCAATTGTCATTTGTATGTGATCAATACCAAAAAAATTCTATGGGTCTTTTTAAGCCTGCATGAACCCATGTGAATGAACTTTCTTTTGTCATACCATGAAGCCCAGCTGATGGTTGGTTGGTTGAATGTTGCTTAACGTCGCATCAGCAATTTTTCAGCTATTCGCGACGAGAACTATTTAATTAATCTCTATGGATTAATCTATGAACAATTTTTGTGTATCCATGTGAAGTGGGAGTGTGTTGTATGGTCTGCCTTGTACTAGCGCGCACTCAGGGCGACTTTACCGTGCTAGCTCACAGAGTCAGTACGCCGCAGACAAGCGTACCACTCCCCCAGTCCATTATACTGATACCAGGTGAATCAGTAAAGGCCAACGGTAAGGAAAATTCACTTTCCCACATGTGGTCCGAGCGGGACTCGAACTCACAGCGGTAAGAGACCCTGGATTTGAAGACTGACGTCTTATCCATTAGGCCACCGCGCCCTCATGAAGCCCAGCTGAGACCCAGGATCTTTGAATCTACAGCATAACCACTCACCCCGGGATAACCAACTCATTATTAAAGGTCTGTACGTCTTGTCATGTGAATTTGTTACTTCATGATATAGGATATAGAATTTTCATTATTAAAAGTGCGTAACATAACAATTTGTCCTTGTCATGTGACCAGTAAGAATTTCGGATTTTCAAGATAAAATACAACCTAGAAACTACGTAAAATGATGTCACATAAAATTCGGCCTTTGATACAGTAAATGGTAACAATTGTATACCAATTGGAGGGAACAGGTACAAAATCAAAGATTCAAGATAAGAACTGAGTTGATATTTCTAAGATTTGACCATGTGACCTTGACCTATGCATCTAAATTTGGTATGCAACAAATTGTCTCAAGATAGTGTACATTTGTGTCAAGTTTTATCAAAATCTATTCATAGACATGAAAGATATGGAGTGGGCACTATATTGGAATGGATGGTCAAGCGGAGTGATTTATATCTAACCCCCCCCCCCCCCCCCCCCCCACTTTGTTATGATATCATTTCACCATACCCTAATTTTTTGTTGAGTTTATGGAATTCTACAAGACCAGCCCCCATGGGTAAATCTAACTCTGCAGCTTTTTCCATCAATCGACAATCATCATATGTGTGATCTGTCACAGGAATCTGTAATGCCCTGTAAATAAAACAGAAATATCAACGATTACATACATGTATACGATATTTTGAAAGGTGACGCAATCATTCAGATTTCAAATTTATCAGATTCAAGTCAACAACAACCTCTATTAAGGAATTACTGTGAATCAGATCCCAGTTTCACAATAATGTTTTAATTAAGATTTTCTTGAACTTAGATTTTGACAATCTTTTTTGGGAAATAACAAATTAACTTTTTTTTTTATTAAAACTAAATGCAAAGTTATATGTTCAAAATAACACTAATATTTCACAAATATCTTAAAAATTAACAAGATTATAAAGATTTGAATTTTGCCAAATCTAAGTTAGTGAAAAATGTAGAGAAGGAATTACTGTGGGCCAGGTGGTATAAATTAAAATATAATCTATACATGTACTAACCTTGCCATTCTCTGTCTAACATTTGAAGCAAATAGTTTAGCATCTTCTTTTTCTTCTTCACTTGGTGTATACACAGGTAAAAACTACAATAAATATAAGATGGTTAGTAGGTGATTAAATAACATGACCAGATACATCAGAAAGTATGTATAGACAAATGCTATACTTACAATAAGAAAGAGTTTTCCCCCTTTGAATATGTATCCAGTACACTCAAGAAGTATTGCCACCATCTGTCAGTCCTCACATCAAATAATTATGACATCATCAATTTAGAAAGTTTAGTGTGTGTAAGTGGCTGTGATGTTACAGTTGCCAAAAGTGATTCCACCCTAGGTCAGGATAGAGAAATCAGAGAAAAATAAAATTGAAAGGAGGGACACAGAAAACTTTGTTCATGTGTGAGAATATCTAGTCTATAACATGGTTAATTCAAGCATTTTTGTCATGACAAATTCATTGAACAGAATAAAGATTGCAACAATTTAGAATTTAAATGTCTTGTCAAAACTCACACCATGCAGCCCAGCTAGGCTTATGCATACTATGAGTCATGATGAATACACCTTAGCATTTAAATCTACATGAACTTAAATATCAGTCTCACTTACCTCAATTTCAAAACTGTTATTTATATTACACAATGTTAACCAAAGACAAGCAAACCTGAAAATATACAAGTAATAATTTTTTTTTGAAATTCCACCTCTCTAGATCAACATGCATTTTTCCCCAAAATGTTGAGATTTTATTCCAAGGTTCCTTTCCCAAAATGACCAGAAAAATCCCTTAAAGATCAAACATCTATTTTGATTATCAAACTACAGTAAAACCTCATTATAATGCCCCTCGATAACTTTGCCACCTCACTTATCGCCAGACTATTTTGAAGTTCCAAAATCCATTTCGTTTATGTTTTTCTATATCCAACTCCCTCGATTTATCGCTAAAAACCTTTATAACGCCAAAACTTGACTGAACAAACTGCGGCGATGAATAGAGGTTTCACTGTATATATATAATATTATTAATTGATTTAATTTTACCCTGGTATAGAACCCTTTCTCATATTTAGGGATCTAAATATAATTCACAGTGGTAAGTGCCTTTTAGGGGTTGAAAGCTAACTCCTACTCCCCGTCACTGCTGCTTCAGAGAAGAGTTCAGGGTTTAGTTTTTACCTTTTCTGTACCTGGTTATGACAATGAAGCAGAATGGAATAACGGTGTTTTATGCCCAAAGCAAAACACTTCCAATTACATCACAGAATTCAGTTCTGGGATAATGGAGGAAACTTGAGTTAAAAACCACCAGCCTTTAGCAAACAAACTGACAAGCTTTCTTACACTAGGTTCTATCCAAATAGGATTCAAACCTAGAAGTCAGCAGCCAATGATGATTTTGGCTATCAGGAGCGGAAACATAGTACAGTAGGGCCCATCCAATGAAACCTGTAAAAGTGGCCCTTACATACAGGTTCAATACCCTGAAAAGAGTGTGATTGGGAAAAAAATTCACTGGCCTTTAAAAGCAGATGATCCTTAAATACAGGTGGCCTTTAAGGCAGGTTTGACTGAAACTAAATAAGAGTATAATACATACGCTCCTGGTCCATCCCATGTCCATGTGATTGTATCCTAGCAACAGAAATAATGAGAAAATAAGGTAAAAAACATGCATTTAGAAAGATATATGATCATAAAGATAAGATACATAGCATGCATTTAGAATAAAACGATAAAAATAAATCAAGTCTTTATAATGTTATTCTTTTGTTGAGCAAATATACATGTATTATGGTAGAGGGAAAGTAAAATTTTATTAATTTCAGGAGTAAAAGACTTTTTAAAAATAACTGAAACGTCTGAAAGTATGAGTAATCTAATTTTAATGAAAGATGAAAAATATATGATAAAATAATAACTGTAATTTAATATCTTCAATGAGTACATAATTGCATTTTTTATTGCACTCCAGATAGAAAAATCTTTATATTTTGGTAAATACGTATACATGTTACAAATGAAAATAGACTTACCAATGCACCTGGATATTTTAATGTTACAGGTTGGACAGCCACACCTGGATAAAATGCACCTGTAATCAATAAATATAGATGATGATAAACATTAAACAACACATAACATTTAAATCTCTACCTCAGCTATATTCGAGAATTTAAAATACCCTTCATTGATACTAATATTAGATTTTTATATTCCTCAGAAACATTGCGATTCATGTGATACACTGGTACAAATATGGTCCATTATTTTCTCAGATGATGATGTAATCCTGCGTATAAAAGCTGCTTTTCTAGTTCCCTTGAATCTGTGGCCCTTATAGATTGAGGCTTCAATGGGTAAGCAGTCTAAAGCGCACACTTACAGATCACATCATCTTTCAACGCATAGATTCAAATCCTACTCCAGGCAGTAACTTGTGTGAGAAAGTTGCAAGTTCTCTGACAGGTCTGTGGTATTCTCAAGCCACTCCAGTTTCCTCTACCATCTTAGAATTGACATCCTCAATATAAGTAAAGTACATTGACTGGGGCATAAAACACATTGCTTAACTCCACTCTTTCTATAGATATGGCTACTGCTAAAGCATTCAATTTCATGGTGTCAATTTTTTGTTGTTCTAAAAATAAATTCCACTATGTGGGGTTGTAAATTTTGTGTTTTGTGGTTTCAGTTTAAAGTAAGTTCATTATATAGATATTATTTTGTTGACATATAAGTTCATGGGTCAGAGTATCCACAAAAAACAACAAAAATTTGGACACCACAATAAGTAATGATTTCACGGTATATCATTATGTTTTCACAAACCTGGTTTAAAATTAATTAAACATGTTCTATTTGTACATGTTCCTTCTGGAAATATTATAATTTGTGGCCACTGACCGCCAGATTGTGCTCTCCGCTGGATTTCTTTGATAGTGTTGACCCGTGAATTCGGATCCTCACGGCTCACATACACAGGCTGTGTAAAATCCATTAATGCTAAAAGGTAGAAAACAAGTAGAAAATTACATCACAGAAATGTTTGGTTTTAACATCATATCAATAATTTGTATTTTAGAAAAGGAATAAGGTAGAAATTACTTCACCAAATGTATGGTTGAATATTTTATCATGAAAAAGATAAAACTTGTGGTTTTATTTGCACTAAAAAAAATATAATTGAATCATATGTATATAAATTTGTTTCTTTTTCATTTAAATATTTTCAAATGTGAATATAAATACAGTTGACATTATTTAACAAAGAGGTCAATGGGTCTTATGGCTTACCTGAGAACATGTTAAATATCTCTTGCTTTTGCAGTAGTTTAATAGACAATTTTCAAAAAAATTAACAGCCACTTTATAGTCAAAGAAGATTTTTTATAGATTTTCACTATTTTAGTCTTTATAAGGCCTGGAGTAAATCTAAAAAGCCTTTTATGAGACAAATATGATCAAATTTGGCCAAGTAGTTTATGAGGTGATTAAAATATAAAAAGTTTAAAAGTGCATTATTCATGAAGGATGACAAACGACAGATGGTTAACCATAGCAATATCTAGCATAGCCTGGCCTTTGCTCAGGTGAGCTAAATCCATGTTTATTGCTCTTCAAAAGAAAGCAGTTAGATGCATACATATTATATACACAGTGTGTATGTACAACCCTCAGTATCAGGTCAAGTCCTTTTTTTCGTAGCCGTATCACTACGTGTCGCGCTTGTGCGATGAGTAGTGATATAGCTACGAAAAAAGGACGAGACGAGACCTGGTACGAAGGGTTGTACATACACACTGTGTATATGATATTTTTAGGTTATTTAAAATAATAAAAAAACAATACTTTATGTGAAAAAATCACATTTTACCACAGAAAACCACTGAACTATGTTATGACATTTGAAATGACGTGACGTCGAAATGAGAAAGTGCATGTGCACTTTACGGCCAATGTTGTATTACCACAGTGTGGTGATACACGATTCTGTTTCATGTGTGTTCGATAAAACTTGTATTTCGTCAAATCAGATAGAAAAACTAGTCTAATGTTAGATAAATACATGTACCACATTATTTAATAAACAATTTTAGCACTTTATCACTTAGAGCATTTAATTGAAAATGTTTGTACCAAATATTATCACCTTATAGACTGAAAGTATAAAAGTAAGTGTACATGTGCTGAAATCAAAAAGTGACAAATCTGTTATGCATCTGAAAACAAACAATATTCAGAAAGTAAAAAAAATAAATGCATAGAGTTAACTCCCTTGTCAAAATTATTTAAACAGAGCTTACTTCCTGGAAAATACAACATTAACATCCAGAAAGATACAAAATGTGTAGCCTTAGCTCCAATAGCACATTTATTCAAGGAGAGCTAACTTCTTTGTAAGCATAACATGAATAAACATTATGAATTGAATGTGCTATTCAAATTTGAGCATGTGGTTTCTGAAGACATATGCTGTTTACTAAATTAATCATGTGTTACTAGTAAATGGAAATTTCTTGATAAAATTTCCTGATATCAAGAAATTTCCTGATGGATGTGAATATTTAACAGTTTGAAAAAAGGAGTAGATGTGATAAGGGCATACCATAGTCAACCTTTAAATGCAGTTCATTTGAAGTAGAGTGTTATATTTTGTATAAATTCAATGTATTCCATCATTTTAATGGAACATAAAAGAATATATGTACTGTTATATACTGATATAATTCAAATCTATTGTGTTGCAAGGATTTCAATTGGTTAATTTTTGTGTTATTTTTGTAGGCAATAATTGGCTCTAGAATTATCATAGACGACACATACAAACGTTTGTACTGTCTATATATGTATATTGCATATGATTCTTATCACATCTACTTATTTATTGAGAACAAATGGAAAAGTTCCAATAGCATTTTACTATGAAATGTAAAAGTAAAGTTTTAAATTCTGAGAAACATAATTTTGTTTCAATTGTTTCAGATTTTTCTTTTTGAAGTAAGTATTTGTTTTCAACATAACATAACAGTGATGTTGTTTGCCTCAAATTGCCGTTACTACCGATAAAAAAAGGTAGTTTTCCAAAAAAACTACTTAAAATTTCCAATATGACCCTGAATTTTTTTTTCAGACATACAATGGAATACACAACAACCAAACTGTTTACAAGGATATTTCAAACTGAATTCACCCACCAATTCTTAAAATGAAATGAAGATCTCATTACAAACATATTACCGGTATAATGTAATTTGCTATATATACTGGTATTCAAAATTTTCAAATTGTCAGAGGTCATAAAAAAATTTGCAAATATTTCCAATTTAAAAGGCAAAAGGTAGATGTGGAAGAAAAAAGTAACAAAATCACTGCAAAAAGATTTTTGAAATTGTGACAAGACATAGGCCATGACATGTGTCATCATATGACAGTGATCTATGCTTTTTTTTGCAACCTATACATGAAGCTGAACAGAGTGAAATTCTTAAAACTTAGTGTATCAAGCTTCTATTTTTATATAAAATGTTCTAGGTGATCAAAATATTGAAGTTCTATATAAAAGCAGTATGATATAAACTCACTTAAAAAATTTCTGAATAATGTTATTCTACACTGATAAATAGATAAAATAATATATGTATACAATATAGCAGCCTTAGTTTCGCCATCATTCATTAACTAAGATTTTTTCTTAACTTAAATCTAGTGAAAATTAAAAACTTAACCATTTTTTTTTTAATTTCAAGATAAGAAAGTTTAGGTTTCATTTTGAAGACTGTTTCAAGCCTAATAACATATGTATTCTAGTTTAGCAAAAAAAATTGTATTTTGAGTTCTATTAAAGATTTCAAAAATAAGCCAAATTTATTTTAAGTAAAATCTTAGTTAAGGGATGATTCTGAAATGGGGCCTGTATATTTATAGAGAGCTGATTGACGGTTTATATAAAACTACAATTCTATGTATTTCCGGTTGTCCAATACAATCCACTGAATTTCATTTACCTATCCAAAGTACATGTAGTAGAAAAGAAGTGTCATTTTTGAATCGCAAAACCACAATTTCTACCAGTAAATATTTCAATAATTTTTGAAAGAAAGTCCTTGGACCTTAAAAAATTCGAAAAATAACTCTCTTAATTTTATCTATTTTTCGATTTGATATAAGTATCTGCATTTTCCGTTTCAATGAATTTAAATGGATAAATTTGAATTGGCCAACCTGATAGACAAGCTATTTATATATTTCATTGATAATATAAAGAATAAACTTATAAACACAAATAAATATATATATTTATGTACAGTAAAACCTTGTTACAATGCCCCTTAATAACTTTGCCACCTCACTTATTACAACAATACATTTCAACAGTATATTTCTTTTGATTTTTTCTTTATAAGTCTTTCCCAATTTATCACCAAACCCTTTCATTATAAATTCCAAAATGGGGTTTGCCGCTGTGCCACCTGATCAATACCCCTTAACGTTTGTGCGGAATGTTTTGGAAAAAATCAACGTCACAGATTCCTGGAATGACACGGTTTTCATGGGAAAACATAATCTCTATGGGGCGCCGTTTTACTATTTATTCACTATTTATTGATATCAATAATTCGATTTTTGGATATCCATAATTCGATTTTTTGATATCCATAAATTGATTTATTGATATCACTAATTCTTCCTTATTTTTTTATATCAATAATTCGATTTATGGATATCAATAATTCATTTATTGATATCAATAATTCATTTATTGATATCAATAATCATTTATTGATATCTATAATTCATTTATTGATATCCATAAATCGAATTATTGATATCACAAATTGGATTTATGGATATCTAAAAATAAGGACAAATTAGTGATATCAATAAATCGATTTATGGATATCAAAAAATATTTGCAATATTCTTGAAAATAACTAATTCTCCCAATTATGGCGCTGCGGAGAGGGAGAAATTATTTAAGTTTTCCGATTTATTGATATCCATAAATCGATTTATTGATATCACTAATTCATTTGCATTTTTGGATATCAATAAATCGAATTAGTGATATCCATAATTCGATTTATTGATATCAATAAATGAATTAGTGATATCAATAAACTGAATTAGTGATATCCATAAATGCAAATGAATTATTGATATCCATAAATCGAATTATAGATATCACTAATTCGATTTTTTGATATCCAAAAATCGAATTATAGATATCAATAAATCGAATTATTGATATCAATAAATATTTATTGATATCATTAAATATTAATGGATATCAATAAATCGAATTATTGATATCCATAAATGATTTATGGATATCACTAAATAGTGAATAAATAGTAACACGGCGCCCCATAAATCTCATGCAATTCCGTATACATTGGAAATAAGAGTTCCGCATAAAGGTTTGAGGGTATCACGTGGAACAGTGGGAAACCCCATTGGGTAGAACAAATGGTGATAGTGAATCAAAGTTTCACTGTACAGTAAAACCTCCTTATAATGCCCCTTGATAACATTGCCATCCCATTTATCCCAACAGTATTTTAAGGTCCAAAAATCTATTTCTTTTTCTTCATAAGGCTCTGTCAATTTATTACCAAATGTTTTTCATTATAGATGCCTAAATTAGACTGAACAAATGGAGGCAGCAGCTTCCTCTTGAAACAAAAATTCTAAATTTTGTCTGAATATTTCTGAAAATACATGTACATGTATCTGAATTTATTCTGAAATTGTTTTACACCAAAAGTAAGTGTCTGGTTTTTTCTAAACATTTTTATCTGTATTCTGAATATTGTCTGAAAATTCTAAATCCATTCTAAAAATGTAAAAACGTTCAAAATTCAGAATATTCAAAACTTAATCAGACAAAAATTCAGACAACTTTTTTTCATGAGGGTCGGGCACAGAAATCAGGGTTTTACTGCAAATATAAATATTGATATAATACAAAATGGTTATTACATTTTAATTAACAAGTAAAGATTAAAAAGAATCACACAGGTGGATGGTTGGAAGGTTCAACACTACAATTCAATTTAATGGTAGCAAACTGTTCTTTAACAAATTAAAAATGCTCTTTTGGAACAAAATAACACAGCAATTCTAGGGCCTGAAAATTCTACTGGGTCTGAGCCCCACACAACTACTGTCTTTGCAGGTAGCAAAAAAATCCTCTCTTGGAACAAAGCAATCTCAGCCAGGGCTTGAAAATTGTACTGGACCCTAGTCCCAGACCACAATTGTATTTGCAACAATTTGCAATAAAATACACTCTTGGCAATTTCTGGGCTTGAATATTCTAATGGAACCAAGTCCCAGAAAACATGTCTTTGCACTTGGACTGGTACAATGTACAAGGAAATTGCATGGTGGACCTGAAAAAAAATTTGATGCAAACTGACCACTTTCTAGGAAACAATATAGAGACTTTCTGGTTCTGGCCAACTAGAACTTGACCAGTATCCTCACCTGAAATTGGACTAGTCTAGTGGACCTCAAAAGGATACTGGATCAAGACCAGGGGCAATTTGTTTTCAAGCCCTGTCAATTTTATGGGTGTTCAAGTCAGGGAAAACCCAAATATCATTAGTCTGTTAGCCAAAAGAAAAAAAAAACAGAAAAGTAATATTGCAACGATATTTTTATATTGAGGGAGGGACTATAGAATTTTTTTTGGACATACTGCAAGCATATACCAATAGATTAAGTTAATTATACCTTTCATGTTAATTTCTATTTTTAGCATAATTTCATTTTAGTTCGGGAAAAAGATCATAGGCTTTTAAAAAAGAGAATCAGAGAAAGGAATACTAGTATATGTGGTAAGTCAGAAATATGGTAATTAGCATATTATAAAGTCTAAAGAAAAAATATAAAAAGCATGGATGCAGAACAAAGTGAAAACAAAAGTGAAACTAAACTAAAATAAACATGCAAAACAATAAAAGCATGCAAAACAAGATGAATAAGAAACACAAACAATCGCAACATTACAATACATATAATAATATATCACAAATACAGGAAATGCAGCTTATAAACTTTGTGTATGGAGGTGTGGTTGGGGCGGGGCAGTCAAAATTTTACCACCCGAAGCTTACATGTACTTTGCCAATTACTTGTATGTGTGACTGTGCTGCGTTGTATTGTATTGTGTTAAGCTGTTTTGTGCTGTGCTGTGCCGTGTTGCGTTGTGCTTTGCAGTGCAGTGTTGAATGACCAATTGCAATTTGGTTTAACACAAATCGGGTCCGTTTCCAGAATTGTGCTTTGCAGTGCAGTGTTGAATGACCAATTGCAATTTGGTTTAACACAAATCGGGTCCGTTTCCAGAAATGAAAACATTCCCACATGATTTGACATTGGTGAACAAATTTTTTAAGTGTGACATGATTGGTTGTATTGCCTCAGATAGCAATGAGATATAATTTTCCATTTATCTCAAGATATAATCTAGATACAAGTTAAATTATGTGGTGTGTAAGCCTGTTGGAATTTATACCTCTAACTGGGTGTGAATAGCCCAGGTGGGATATGTTTAAATGAGTTTGTGCAAGTATTCTGTTTCTGATCGGCTCTGTGCTGGTATATTATGGTGACCAATATAGAGTCAGAGTGCTAGTAAATTTCTCCACAATGTCGCAGCCACTCTGCCCATTTTACTAGTGCTAGCACTGTGCCAAGAAATTGGGTGCTATGTATTGCACCAAGTAATTGTAAATTTGCACCAGAAAAGGTCATTTACTTTATGAAATATGTTAATTTTTAGCATTCCATTTTGACAATCTATTTAGAATCAAGTATGACAAATGCATGTAATCCAATAAAATTCCAATTGTCACTGAGCTGTTTCAAATCAGTAAGGATGAGTGGTCGATGAAGTCTGACAAATAATCTATTTGCCACTGGGCAGTTTGATTAAAATTCCACTTGTCACTGGACTGTTTCAACTTGGTCAGGACAAGTGGCCGAGTGCTTTAACTGAGGCTTGTGGTAGTGTCATTATGTGAGTTTGCATACTAATGTCTAACAGAAAAGGTTATAATATAGGTTTATACTAGGTTCACAATATTTGGTATCAAAGTCACTAGCACAAATTGAAAGTTATTGAAATTGACCGTTACTGTTTTCTTAAAAGTCATTATTTGTTATGAACACCTTAAAACAATTAAAAAAAAAAATTCAATATAGCAGATTTGCTTAATTTTGCAATATCAGCTTGTTCCAAACATAGTGTGTGACCATTAAATAAAATATATCAACCATTATCAAGGGCAGATAAGTTTCTCTATGGTGAAAATTTGTAAGATCTCAGAAATGGTAACAAAAAACCACTGGAAAGTCCAGTGGGTTAAAAACCTTTAAAATTTTTTTTTCTGTATTTCATGATGCAAACTACAGAAAATTACAGATTTTAAATATGTCTTTGAAATTTTGTTCTATTTCTAAATATTTTTTACAATAACATCATTTACCTGCGTTTTGGTTGTTTTTTGGGGGGTTTTTTTTGTCGTTGTTGTTGTATTATTTTTCCTTTCTTGTATGTGTGAACCTAGTTAAACAAAAGCTATATAGTTTTCACACAAAAATCAAACACAAACACGATAATACCTACTTCCGATCAAGGGTATTGGTGCGTTTTGTTTTCTGGACACAATACTAGGTAAAGACGTACAATAGAAAATCACAAACGCATCAAAGAAACTCGAATGTGGTGCCACGATAAGCATTGGAGCCGTGTCTGCATTCTCCGGTTTTCCTGTCACTTTGATATTATGAAATCCACTGAAAAAGCCAATAGCCCTTCCCAGAAACATCAACGGTCCTGTGACAGACCTATGCAAAGAAAATATTAAATAAAAACATCCACAAGCATGCAACAAAAGACATTTTTACTTAAGCCTAGTTATAATATACTGTAAGTTCTAATTCTAAAATTTAAAAAAATATATCAAATATCATCAACCATACAAAATTGGGGAAAATACATGTACTATGTTATGATAACGGCAGGGAATATAATAGAATTGGGGAATGGTAGATACAACTTGCAAATTTTTGATGATAAAAAGTGAAAACAACACAAGTTTAAACTGGGTCCGTACTTCTTCTCAATTTGCCACAAACTGTCTATAAATAATATTTAGTAATACAAATGTATTTTAAAACTATTTTTGTAAAAAGAAAAAATTGAAAATTTAGGCAGTATAAAAAACATTCTATTTTGTTTTAATTTCAAAGTGGGTTTTTTGGGGGGGTTAACTTCAAAGTGACTATGCTTAAAATCTTTGCACGTGAGGATCAATTATGACTTTTCACTCATTTTCAGTCAAACATTTTAAAAATATAAAATATCCTCACTACAGGATTGAGAAAACCAAATTTGAATTGAGGAAAATACAGACAAGTTTTGGAAGAGGAAACTTTCCAGCCACACTAAGTACCAAGGTAATGATCCGATGGAAGGCAAGGCAGGCTCAACGGAGAAGTCTCGGGTGGCTGGTGCATGGTACGTCTCGGGGAATTTTACTCAGGGAAAGGCAGGCTGGCTGAACGGAGGCGCCAGTATCTTCAACATTTTCCTGTATTTGGCAAAAATCTTGAGTTAGCTTGACCTAAGTAAAACTCTACACTGTAGTGTAGTGATTTCATTTTTCATTTTAATTAAGGAATAACTGTGATATTATTTTTTTTATTGGTGTATAAAAGAAAAAACGATTTGCACACTGGATAATGCGCATAGCGCATGATTCAAAAGTGTGCAAATCGTTTTTTCTTTTATACACCAATAAAAAAAATAATATCACAGTTATTTCTTATAATTTAATTTAGACATTCTTTATTTATTCAAGAAATTAAAAAAAAACAACCCAAAAATCTGAAACAAATAATATCTACATCGATAGTCATCATGAGGCGGATGAATATGACCCGATTGTTTTTTTATAATCAGCCAATCAGCCAAAACGGGGCAAGTGGGCGGAGCTAATCTAAATTTTTTTTATTGAGGTATAAAGAAAAAAAATTGGTCACGTGGTCTCCATTGTTTTGTATTGTGTTCTGTTGTATAAACAAATTTTAATTAAATTATAGAGAAATATTATCTATAAACAATATAAACAAACAACAAGCATGGCAAGCACTGTCCCTTAACCAAATGATAAAAGGCAAAAACTAGGCAAAATGACACATAACCACCACTGACATCAAAATTGCTGGTGCCCCTTTTCCCATCTAATAACGACCAAAAACAGACAAAAATAACTATTAATTATCTATGTCATCCAACCACCTAAATAAATAAAAAAAAATATCAAAAATACAAAAAAAAAGTTTATGTGTGTGTTAGTATTATCAGGGTTAGTCACTGACAATTTTTTTACTCAACATGCAAATCCATACACTTAACATGCATATCACATGACATACCATCAGTAAACAAAATTATAATATCTATCCATATCTCAATCGGTTAGTTAGTTGGGTGGGTGGGTGGGAGAGTGGGTAACAACTTGAAAGATGTTGGTACTCGGATGTTGATAATCTATTTAGATTCCAACAATGACTTTAATTCTTCACCAGGGATGTACCATTAACATTGGTTCTGATCTATTATTTTCACTGGTTATGAAGTACACTCCTATGACAATTTTCCAAAATAATAGAAACGTGTCAAATTATTCCATTCTATAACATTTTAAGATAATAGTTCTTAGAAAATGATAAGTGATTTCATGGGGTAGTTCAATCAAAACTGTAATGAAGCCCATTAAAGTTTCCAAAATATGAAAGAAAGAGTAAAATGAAATATGATGAAATGTTTGAAGATATAAATTATAATGGTAGCCCTGAATGACAATTCTGAATCTGCGAAAAATTGAAACAAAAACTTCTGACCTGTTCAACGTGTTATTGGAAAAAAGAGAAAAACCAAACTGAAACAAAATAACCTTTTAAAATGAACCAACAATGGCAATATTATGTCATGAAATCAAGATCAATATAAAATTCTGAAGACGAAAGATTCAACCATCCACCTTAATTTTTTGTCAAGGTTGCTTTCAACCAGAAGTTTTTATTTTATCTTGAAAAACCAGCTCCTTGTGTTCTTAACATACCATAAATCAAACCCTCAATTTACAATCTCAAGCCCTCAACTTGGGATCTCAAGCACTCAACTCAGGATCTTGAGCACTCACCTCAAATTAGGATTTTGAGTACGGTACTTCACTTAAGATCTAATCTTGAGCACTCAGAGTTCAGTGCTCACAATCCTAAGACCATTGTTTGAGACAGTAAGTCAAGAACATAGTTAAGCTGACTGCTTGAGATCCCAACACAATGTAAAACTTATGTGACTTATAAATCACCCTCCTTAGATCTGTCTACAAAAAAAATAATTTTAAAAATTGAAAAAAAAAACCCAGTAAAACCTGTGTATAAAGACCACTAGTCAATGGTTAAAACTGGTCTTAATAGAAAGGTGACTCAATGACTGGTCTTGTTGTCTTTGTTTAGCGACAAAATGGACTCTAAAACAGGTTTAACTGTATTTAAATGAAAGAAAAAAAAATTCAGTCATACTTCCAAATATTGGTACACTTTCAGATTCGGACTTTGCAACTACAGTAGTTAAATCCAGGTAGGCCACAGCGATAGCGTCAAAATATGATGAATGTGGGGCCAGAGTTAGGACTTGTGCCTCCCTTGGACTAACTCGCTTTCCTTTCACTCTAATCCAGTAAAATCCGCCCATGAAAAACACACTGCGACAAAACAGAACGACAACTGGCCTCATCACGCTGCAATGAAATACAACCGAAGAAATGTATATGAAAATTATTGATAATAAATGTCATAGATTAGAAAAAAATCAAGTCTTTTTGATTTCAGGTGAAAGGTCATGATGAAAAGTTATGGAGGCACGTACCGTACTCAAGCAAGTGGAGTTTTGATCAGGTACTCCTGTTTTCTCTACAAAATCAATTTTTCTCTGTTTTTCCATAAGATAAATTTTTTTAGTACATGTGTATTGGTAGTTAAATAATGTTGCATTTAATTGGGATGGTTAGACAATTAGTGACCAAAAAGACATCTCTGTATAATAAATTATTTCCCCAGTTGGAAATCTTCAGATATGGCGGTAAAATATGTAAGTGACAATGGGTACAAAGTTAGTTTGGCTGTGGTCTCATTGGAAGGGGTAGATAACCAAGTCACACTGATTAGCAACATATTAAGTCATACTACTTTTGAAAGTCATATTGTAATGTCTGTGCAAAGTTCAAACCTAGAGTCCCCTTCAATGAACTGAACATATTCACACCATGTTGATGCCAGGGGGGTATGATACAAGGTTTTCTATTCTATGTATAAGTGAAGACTCATCAAATTGAATGGTCACTAGTCTAGTTCTCTTTCAAAAATATAAATATCCAGCAAAGGATCTTAATGATCAATGACTATTTTAAGAAAATAGTCAACAACTGAAAAATACTTTCATACAAGTGAAAAACATCATTATTCAATTCACTCCATTTTGTAAATTAATCACTTTGAGCATTTTCTCTGGCAGAACAAATACTCTTGTTACACCTTTAAGGTAGTTAAGATGTTAAGAAGTTCTGGATAAAAAGTAGTTTTTATTCATGATATCTGCTGTTTATCTCTAGCTACTTCTGATAATTAGTCGGCTACTTTGAAATTATGGCAAGGAGGGAGCTGACTGACTGCCTACTACAAAGTACTGCAGTGATTTATAACTTTCACACAAACATGCATTACTGGTAATAGATTTTTGGAAACACACACAAAAATAAACAAACAAACAAAACACTATCGGTAATTCAGAACTTAAAAGTTCTACAAATATATACTGATGTCTAGCAAATGCATTATAATATGAATTGACATATCTCTAGTCAAACTAGACCTAGTAAAACTCAACACCAATGATCAATCAAGAAACATGACAGGTGAAGTCATCCTGGATACTTTAGACCACAGAGGCCCAAATCAGGCAAGAAATAGAATCTACAACCTCTGATTTACAGGTGATAATAGAAAAACGCTTAGCAACATATCAGAGCTCCAGTGATAGAAAATAAACTGAATTATTGTATTACCTCCATGATCTCTCTATCTCTCTCTAATTATTTGACTCAAGGGTTATAAATATGAATATATCTCCCTTGGGCCTCGGTTGCAGAATGGTCTAAAACACACTTATGAATCAAAGAGACTCTCACCAACTGGGATCAAATCCCATCAGAACATATCCTATGTGAGAAAGTTGTCAAATCTCTTGCCGAAGATCAGTTGTTTTCTCAGGGTACTCAGGTTTCCTCCAACATTTCAGAACTAAAGACCTCGATATAAATGGAAGAATCTTGATTGAGGCATAAAACTCTATTACTACACTCTCTCTTTTTATTGACCATGTCTTATAAATATGAATATCTCTCTCTCCCTCTCTTTCTTTCTTTCCATCCCTGTTGATTTGGGAGGAGTTATATAATTAATCAATACCATTTAGTGGTATATTACTAGAGTCAGACAACTTGTATCTAATCACAACATACACATGCCACCAAAGGGTCCAAACACACCACACCCATGCACAGAGTCAAAGTAAAAGTATCTAGGGGAAGTGAAATCTGAACAACAAAAAGGTCAAAGTTCAGCTTTACTTCATGCAAATGAACATTCCAACAGATTAGTTAACTTCTTCACGAAAGTCTCCAAATTCCAAGTCTTGCTTTACAAGTGCATTAAAAAAAAACTTTTAACCAAATTATCTAGATTCAACTTTCACATAAACCCAGAAACACAAACAGACTGTGATAGCAGCCCCAAACAAATTTACTCTTGCTACCCATCACACAAGCAAATTCAACCAATAAGTTCACTATTTTGCTGAACACAAGAAGATGACTCCTCAGTCACTGACATGCTTCTTTATCTTGCAACTTAAATCCAAGTACCTGCCATGCTGTACCAGGGCCTGGGCATAGCATAAAATATCACCATATAATTATATATGTACATTATGTGTATAACGCATATATATAAATGTATAATAAAACATCCACTTTGATGAAACTGTTTGAAATGTGTTTTTTTTCCAGTCATCATTTTGAAAAAAAAATAATTGATTCACTACTGTAGGAACCAGTGTGTCTGTGACAGTGAAATTCTCTTTATATCCATAGAAAATCACATAAATTTGAATAAAGATCGATATTTATCACTTACCTGTACCTAGTCGTAACAGGAAATCTGTATGCGCATCCGTGATTAGCCCAAAATATATCTGCATAGGGAAAAACGTTGGTGCTATGGGGATTTAACATGTT
The DNA here is from genome assembly GCA_021292105.1 of Anadara kagoshimensis. Taxonomy (NCBI): domain Eukaryota; kingdom Metazoa; phylum Mollusca; class Bivalvia; order Arcoida; family Arcidae; genus Anadara; species Anadara kagoshimensis. Next base: position 25,393,927 of record CM037875.1, on the reverse strand, counting down.
GAAAAACCATGCAAATGGCGGCTTCTGTTGCACATGTGACGTAAAACGTCACCAAGGACATCACTTCCGGTGTAAACATCGTCATTTTCGCATGTGTAAAATCCCATACCGCTAACATTTTCCTTTTTACAGACATACTTTATGACAATCGCGGATGCGCATACAGATTTCCTATTACGGCTAGGTACAAGTAAGTGAAAAATATCAAACTTTATTCAAATTTATTTGATTTTCTATGGATATGAAGAGAATTTCACTGTCACAGCCACAGTGGTTCCTACAGTAGTGTGAGAAACTTTATCAGTTCTTCTGTTGGAGGTAGGTGGTTTTTCTGTGCACTCGGGAAGTAGGGCCTCTGTGACTGGGTGGTCTAAAGTATGCCCTTACAAAATCATAGCACATTTCACAGCCTAGCTTTGTATCTTTCGGGAAAGATACTTCATTGGCCAAGAGTTCAACTGTAAATAAAGTCCGAGATTCTGAATGTCAGGTATTCCTTAAGCCATCAAATTTCAAAGAGATTAAAACCTAATACTCATAAGGACCCCATAAAAAATGCATGTAAAGAACAAAATTTCTGCCACTTTGTGTGTAGCTGATGATGTCTCAATATAAGTAAAATATTTGACTGGTACATTACACCCTATTCAATCAAACAATCAATCTTTCTGAATGTTAGAGGATTTTATTTGTGAAAGGTCATGGATTCTAATCCAGGCCAGGTCTGACCAAGACCATGGTAGTGACAAGCTGTTTTTTTGCCAAGTACACACTTGAAAGTGCAATTTAGAAGAGACCTAAAAATTGATATTCCACAGCAGGCTAACATGTTGAAGAATTCTCCCTACACATTGCGCTAAACACACTGCAAAGGTTAAAAATTTTGCCATTTCACCTATAGCTGGTGACACCTCAATGTAAGTGAATTATTCTTGAGTGCGACATTAATTATACCCCAATCAATTTATTAATCAATTGATGTTTCTGAGTGTCAGAGGATTTGGGTTTAGGGTTACAGCCACTTCACCCATACTAGTTGGTGATGTCTCAATAAAAGTGAAATATTTGACAGGGACATTACACTCAATTCAATCAATCAATCAGTTAATCTTTCTGAATGTCAGAAGATTTGAGTCTAGGGATACCAAGGTTACTGTAATAACTGTTATCCTTACTTTCTCCATCCTGTTAAAGGCCGGTCTTTATCCTCTTCAGGTCTGAAAGCCAAGGATACTTTGGCCAGGAGGAACCCACATACCAGACAGAGTCCTATAAGCAGCAAACGTAGCGGTACCAAGGTGAAGCTAAAAATAGCAATCTGAAAATAGAGACAAGCATAAATTAGATTTAACAAGCACTTTTTAAAAATTCCTTCTGCCTTAAAGATTGGGAAAATTGAAGTTCTAAAATATAACAAACTGCATTATGATATGTTTACAATGTCTAGGTCATTCCAGGCAAAGACATTGTATTGTGACAATATTTGAGTTTATTTTGTGGGTAATGTCAACTAATGTAGTCTGCTAGTATATCGCTGTTATTTTTGAATTTTAATGGTCAAAATAGGATTTTTAGTCATTTATCCCCAAGGGAAACTACCTTTATTCGGTAGCATATTTTAGCCAAACAAAATCAGACAAGATACTCTAGAACATGGATGTGTTATCTGACACTGCTTAGAACAATGGTAACGGAGTGTGAACACTGCTGATAAATAAAGATTTTTTGTATTCTTACTCTTAGTAAATTTAGGGTCTAGAGGTGCAACTATTTGCTAAGAATCATAATGTAATATAATGCACAATTACATGTACTAATCTGTACTCAAATACGTTAAAAAAGTCTGTCCCGAGCCATTAGGCCCATCAGGCCGGAGCTTATCCCGGTTTCTGTGGCGTTAAGCGACTGAGAGTACAAGACACTCCCCTGAATGGGACGCCGGTCCATCGCAGGGTTAACCCCCAGCATTTTGCTGGTACTCATTTATTTTTCAGCTGAGTGAACTGGAACAACGTGAAATTAAGTGTCTTGCTCAAGGACACAACACATCGCCCGGTCCAGGGATCGAACCCACAACCTTCGAATCATGAGTCCAAAGCCTTAACCACTAGGCCACGCGCTTCCACTCAAATACATACTGACTATGTATTATATTGGTATATCTATATCAAAATCTTGTTGAAAACAAATCATACTTAAAACATCTAGAAAGGGAAGAAAATGCAGCTACCTAACTAGGACCAGAACCAAGGGCGTTCCCATACTAGCGGGACACTCTACTAACTGACCACTACCAAGCTGGTCCCTTTCTTTCCTTTTTAATCAACTGCCTTGATCCGAAACAACAAGATTCTATGCTTGGACCAACCTTTTGGTTGGCCACTTCCCTAGGACGGACAAGTTGAGTTGAGTGAGTGAGTAACAGTGTTTAACGTTCAAGTCAAGAATATTGCACTTATATCGAGATGTCACCTGCTAGACGAAGGTGTAGAAATTTTGCCTGTGCGTGCGCTGAAGGCATTATACAGCAGGGTTCTTTAGGGTGCCAAGCCAACCGTGACAAGAGACCTTGTTTATTTCAACTTCCATTTACGGAGAGAGCACTCCCTAGGTCAGATAAGCCCCCCCTGGTGTTTTTATTGCTAATGATCCGGTCTTTAAATTAAGTAACACGAAACAAAAGAATATGATTTTGAAAAAGAAATTTGATATTTTGTCAACAATCTCAAATCTTGTTACAGAGGAGTATTTGGGAAGAACATGACAAGCTGATATTTAGAAATTTAAAAATGAAATAATGGTTTTTTTTCTGACAATGTTCAGTATTGTCACAGTTTGCCTCACATTCTAAATAAATTGATAAAATCGTGTATAATTTCGTTTCTTGTATTGTTTATTACAGTGACTCAAATGCAAAGAAAAACCTGATGCAAACCTTTAGCAAATCATAATTGCTCAAATTCAGCTGATGTGTGAACGGATTTTGTATCTCTGGCGATACAAGAGATCTCTGTCGCGGTAAAGTAGTTCGTTTCATGCTTTTTTGCATTTGGAATTTTCACACTGCATAACAGTCAATGTCTCTGTTTAAATCCAGCTAATGACAATGCTAAGTTGTCTTTTCTGTGACAAAAGTTTCAGGAAGTAGAAAGCCGGAAATATATACTTAAACTTTTGACATGCGCAATGAAATGTTTTGACGTAAACGAAACCAATGCATTTTGGGTAATCCCTCGCAACCACCCAAGATGGCAACCAGAACAAATTTTTAATGTATTGTTATAATTTACCTAAAAAACTGTCTCAATAACCAAATCCTAAACTTTTAAAGATGGATAATCTAGGCGAACGTCAATCAACAAGTAAAGGGAACATTTCAGGTCAAGGTACAGGTAACGATTTCATAATCGGAACCAAATATCGTTTGGTGAGAAAAATTGGTAGTGGTTCGTTTGGCGACATTTATTTGGGAATAAACATTACAAATGGCGAAGAAGTTGCTGTGAAGTTAGAATCTGTAAAAGCCAGACATCCTCAACTTCTATATGAAAGTAAACTATACAAAATCCTTCAAGGAGGAGTTGGTATCCCACATATTCGGTATTTCGCCCAAGAAAAATCCGATTACAATGTCCTTGTTATGGATCTACTTGGCCCAAGTTTGGAAGATCTGTTCAACTTCTGCTCAAGGCGATTCACCATGAAAACTGTCTTGATGTTGGCAGACCAGATGATTGGTCGCATCGAGTATGTTCACAACAAAAACTTTATTCACAGAGACATTAAACCAGATAATTTCTTGATGGGCATTGGTCGACATTGTAACAAAGTCTTCCTCATCGACTTTGGGCTGGCTAAGAAATACAGGGATAGCAGAACACGTACCCATATTCCGTACAGGGAGGATAAGAATCTGACTGGTACTGCTAGATATGCAAGTATAAACGCACATCTTGGAATAGAGCAGAGTCGACGAGATGACATGGAATCTTTGGGATATGTACTGATGTATTTTAACAGAGGCAGTCTCCCATGGCAGGGCCTTAAAGCCAATACCAAAAAACAAAATACGAGAAAATCAGCGAAAAGAAGATGTCAACACCAGTAGAAGTCCTGTGCAAGGGCTTTCCAGCGGAATTCGCGATGTATCTGAATTATTGTCGAGGATTACGTTTTGAAGAAGCACCCGATTACATGTATCTGAGGCAGCTTTTCCGTATTCTGTTCCGTACACTAAATTATCAGTATGACTACACTTTTGATTGGACAATGTTGAAACAGAAGGCAGCAGCCGTGGCCCATTCTACCACCACTGCCGCCGCCACCGCTGGAATTAAAGGATAAATATTACCTCTGGTACAGAAAAGTCAAAGTTTTAATTGTGATAAATAAAATGTAAAAGTTAAGGTTGAATGGAACTGAGATAGAAATATGAAAAAATACAAAAATACATTCTTGTTCAAACAAAATAGAAGGTATATTCAGAATCAAGAAATGAACAGTTATTTCGTTTAAAGATGTGTATGAGAGTTAAGTATTAAGTGACATCAGGTTGCCATTACCTGTAGTTGAAATAAAGAAAGTTGGATTTTATATCATGAGTTTGCGTATTAGTGTGAAAAAATTAATATTACTAAAGAGTAAATGGTGTTTACACTTGCACAATTTGTAACCTGTTATTTTAAGAAAAATTTTGTGCAAACCTCAAGTTTTCTGTAAATGTGTATGTTGAGGGGTGTGTAAATCTTCATATTAAAATTACGTCACATGGTTAACTGTGTATGTGTAGTGGTCATCGACGATGAATTCTGTGTTTATTTACCAGCTAAATATAAGGATTTCTTCAGTCCATGTGTGATTGTGATGTATACTATCTGTCAACGTTTGATTTTAATGAGTTGTTGAGATCATAACCCATATATTATTGGTGTCAGAATATATCATATTTTGACACTTTTTTAAGTTTTAATTAGAAAACATTAGCATTGATAATTTATTCTGGAAAGACGTTCCTTTTGTACCACCCACTACAATTTTCATTTCGGCTGTAAGAGCCTAAAAATAATGGAATCAAGTCATTTTGAACATTTCAGTGAATTTATTTATTTAATTTTTTATTTTATTTTTTTTTCTTCAAAAAAATACATAGAATTTAATGGATATGGGTACAAAAGGAAGTCTTACCTTAATTCTGTCAGTTGTACATGTATGTAGAAATTTGTAAAAGTCTTTTTGAAGTTGTAGTAATAGACACTTGTGTATTTTTCAAGATAAACAAGTGTTTCACAATATTTTGTTTCTTTGTTGGTTTGTCTTGGAATCCCTATGTTAAATGATGAAAAAATAATATGTCATAACACTGTAAAAAGGCCTTTTATTCAATTTTGAGGATTCAAAATTAAACTTGGAAGATATTTTCATTCTTGGTAGATAGAATCACCATTGGCTACCCATTTCTGTGAATAAAGTTATATTAAAAGCAACTCAATTTAGCAAATCTGTGGAAGTAACATTTTAAAATGACACTGTATTTTCACAAATTTAGGAAATTTGGCTTCCAACGATCTCAAAATTGTGGAAACAATACATATATATATAAATGTGAAGGGGGTGGGGGTAAGACCTATATTTTCAAGAGTCCTCTTCAAGCCTTGATTAAATTTATTTATGGATTTCTAGGTCAATAATTGTTTATCCTGTCTTGTGGGTTTAAGAAAAAAGTTGTAAATTTTATTGTGGAATATCAGTTTTGATTTAAAGATTTTTTTTGATGACTATATTATGATATATAGAATTAAGTCTTTAACTCATGTAATTAAATTAATGTATGTTTTTCATCATTATTATTTGTTAGGCAGGTGAGAGACATAATATAAAACAATTTATCTATGTGGTACAATGTATGTATTTAATACTTCTGTGTTTTTTAATTGGCTTTAAGTTGTAGGAACTCGGAACATGTATGTACATATTTAAATTGTTTTGTTATCATTTAATGAAGCATTGAACTAAAACTAATTGTGAAATAATTTTGTCATATAATGTTTGAAGTTATGAAGTAATTCAAGTATAAAATTGTAGGTATTCATAATCATATAATATAAATACGTGTATGTATAAATGTGTGTTGTTGGCCTAGTATTCAGAAAATTGTTAGTCGCCTTTTCCGTATGTTCAATTTTTTCCTTTTTTCCTCTCATGAAAAATACACTATTTTTGCACTGTGAACATTCTGGATTTAGAATCAAAGTTTATTAATTTATTTATAACCAGTCTTGTTCATAAATTAACCCCCCACCCCCCACCCCCTTTTTTTTTTTTTTTTTTTTTATTTCATGAAAAATACACTGCTTTTATACTGTAAACAAACTTAAATTTCATAATTGATGCTAATTTATTTATAACCAGTCTTGTTCATGTTTCATCAATTGATAATTGATAACTTATATTAACAGCCCCTACCCTCCTTTTTTTTCTCCTTCCATGAAAAATACACTTGCTATTTTTTGCACTGTAAACATCCTACATGTAGATTTCAGAATCAGTGTTTATTTATTTATAATCAGTTTTGTTTGTTTATTTCACTAATTTGATTAATCAAAGTGTTGCATTTCAGCATTACATTTGTACAAATATATCGGGGCTTGAAAAATCTTAAATTTTTTACCCATTGGTCCAATTGGACCAGTCGGTAACTTCTCTGGTTCAAAACCAAAAGATCTCTAACTAATGATAGTAATACTTCAAGGAAATGGTCCAATTACATGTCAGTAAGCAGGGAAAATTAAATGCTGATAATTATGATCATCAGAGTTCGATGTCTACATGTGGCCTATTGGTCAGTGTGTAGATGGTACATTTAACGCTGCTAGTCAAAGGGCACTGGAAAAACCCTGATCGTCCTAGACCATAGACCATTGGAATTTTCAAGCCCTGTGTATATTTATCTTACACTATGAATTTAAGTTATAACTAACCTAACTGTTAATTACATGTATAAAAAACGGCACAGCCACAAAGATATATAGTAGAGGACCTACATACATATATAATATATTTGTATTACTCAATGACATTATACATAATATATACATAAGATTTTTGTTAGGAAAGTAATAACTTATGCAAATCATTTCTTCAGCCCCTGTCACTAATTATTTTCAAATGTATACAGCTAGTTAACAAAGTGTCGTTAATTAACAGTTTCATTGCCCAAGCGCGTCATTTTGTAGGTTACTTAATAACTTCCTTGAAAGAAACTAATGAATCAGCAATTCAGTGTGAAAAAAATATACATGAACAATAATGTTTAACTGGAAAGATATAATTTATTAACTTTTTTTTTTTGGTTCAATGTGTATTATACATCATGTACAGAGAAACCATACTTACCATATACAATTACATGAAATGTAAACACGAATCATACCTTTGACACTGGGCTTTTTTAATACATTGGTTACTAATCCTTGTGAAATTTTTGTTTTTGCAAATTTCTGGGGAAAAAATACTTTAAAAAGGGCTTTATTATATTCACAAGTTTCGGAAATTTAGCTACACTGTACGTATCATTTTAAAATTGTGTGCCACTATTATTGTTATTTTTTTAATTATAAATGAATTTTCTTTCTCTCTCTCTCCCCCTCCCCTCCCATCATACAAATACATCTGGTTTATATTTTATATTGAAAACCCCTTTTTTACTTCAAAAAAAGTAGATTTTGATTAATGAATAATTTAGAGAGAAATATCGTAGTATAATCTATATCTAGTTGTTGTAGTGCTATTATTTATTGAGACATTTCATCTTCAAGTGTATTTTGTAAAAATGAGAGTATGGTGATTATTTTTTTGCCGGTGCCATACCTTTAATTTAGGGGATGTGTGTGCAAAATGCCAACGAGATCATCATCACTCCCAAAGTGTGCATTTACCTTCTATGATTCAGTGACCAAGTTGTATAAGGCACAGTTTCAGTGAAACCATTCATTGTCAAATATTCTTAATCAGGGAAATATGACATCATGCAAGTGGCTCTTGTGACTACTCATGCACTTAAAGCTATATGCTGGATAATGTCCTGTCATGTCTTTTAAATATTGGTCAGGATTTGAAAAAAAAATCACATTTTTGACCAAGTATTGAAAGAAACTGATTCAGAACTAAAAATCAGTTGTCCAGATGTGTCATGTTCTTTTCTCCAGATGTTGACGATTGTCAACTGTTTACTGGTCCAAGGAACAGTAGGAAATAAAGGTTTCTAGTACAGGATAAAGGTACAGTAGTCTCGAACCGGATCCATGTAGGTCTTGCTGCTCCCACTTGAACCCTGTTATTAAGATATTCTGTTATGAAAGGTTTGACTGTATTTATATATTTCTGACTTGTCTCTTCGAACCTATTGTTACACATAATTATAATATATATGTACTTGGTTTCAACACAAGATTTTTGTTTTCCTTCCTGTGAGTGTGTGTTTCTTATTATTTATAATACAAAAATATGAAGTTTACTGTACAGTGTAAAATGGATGTGTCGGACTGCTAAATACAACAAAACATGTAATTACCGTACATAATTTTGTGAATAATTCATATCCTGATTGGATTTTCAAACTTCTTCTTTATTCTTTGTTGTTGTTCTTTGTCGCCCGGAGAGACAGCAGAGTATTCAATATTGTTATTATTACCGTACATGCTGTTTGAATAATAATAATAAAAAAAAAGAATGTACTCTCTTTGTACAGTGATGGAATTTTAATAAATGTTATCATGTGTCTAATAGTCCTTATTTTTATTATCTTTATTGAAATTGGTTACCAGTATATAATACTGAATGGGGTTCGCGGATGTACCATGTGATAACCTCAAATGTTTGTGCAAAACACTTATTTCCAATGAATATGGAATGGCATAACTTCATTAGATGATGCTTTTCCAGTGAAAAAACGACATCATTCCAGGAATTTGTGAGGTTGACATTTTCCAAAAAGTTCTGCACAAAGGTTAAGAGTATTGATCACGACGTCATTCCGGGAATTTGTGAGGTTGACATTTTCCAAAATGTTCTGTACAAAGGTTAAGAGTATTGATCACAACGTCATTCCGGGAATTTGTGAGGTTGACATTTTCCAAAATGTTCTGCACAAAGGTTAAGAGTATTGATCACAACGTCATTCCGGAAATTTGTAAGGTTGACATTTTCCAAAATGTTCTGCACAAAGGTTAAGAGTATTGATCACGACGTCATTCCGGAAATTTGTAAGGTTGACATTTTCCAAAATGTTCTGCACAAAGGTTAAGAGTATTGATCACAACGTCATTCCGGGAATTTGTGAGGTTGACATTTTCCAAAATGTTCTGCACAAAAGTTAAAAGGTATTGATCACGTGGTACAGCAGTGAGCCCCATAAAATGTTCAATGATTCAGGCTCTAGTTTCACTATCGTTTTCCTTAACTTAAATTTAGCAAATTTTGGCAATTGTTTTGAAACTTAAGAATAAACTTTTTTTTTGTTAAAAACTAAAGATAAGCGTTATTAGCTTGAAGTGATCTTCGAATTGACACCCTGAACTTGAAAAGCTGAATATCTGAAAAATTAACAAAATTATTACAGTATCAGATTTGCCAGATTTAAGTTAAGGAAAACTGTAGCTAAGGAATGATTGTGAAACTGTGGCTTGAACCTTGTACATGGCTCAGAATAGTATCTGTAAGTCTTGTTATGAGGCTAGAGTATGGTAAATTTTTAGATGTTGGATAAACGAGTGATTAGATACTGCCTCAAATAACTGCGCTAAACTATTGAGTATTTGATGTACGGTAACTAAATGTCTGGTGTCTAAGCATTAAGTCTTCATTTACATTCCTGTTAGTCAAAATTACCATTGACTACTTATTTCTGATGAATTCTTTCAAAAAGTAAGCTATTTTAAGGAAATTTGTGAGAAAATACTTTAATAAGGACTATCTTTTCACATATTTTAGAAATTTTGTTACCTCACCTGTAATAATTTTAAGTTTGCGGAACACTTATATCTACATACAAAATGGAGGGGGATTGGAGCTTGATGGCCAAGTGTTCTAAAACACTGGCTGACTGATCACAGTGCCTCAGGACAGATCCTAGTGTAAGAAAGTTTGTCAGTTTGCTTGCCAAAGATTGGTGGTTTTCACTTGGTATGCCAGTTTTCTCCACTATCTCAGAGTTGATGGCTTCGATATAAGTAAAAGAATCTTGACTGGGATATAAAAACACCTTTTTTCCACATTCTCCAGGGATGAAGCTTGCTATTTTGAGTTAGGGGCCCAGTTGACTTCAGAAAAGAAGTTGTAATAGTAAAAAAAAACAGCTGAAATATGTAAACGTCAAGAGGTACAGACTGATATTTAGTAGCCATGACCTACTGGGCCCCTGCTAATCTTCATCGCTGTTCTCTTTCTCTCTCCAGTTGGACAGACTGAACAAGTTTTACATCTGTTACTGGTTCAATAACTTACATATTGTGCAGTAATTGGGGAAGGTAATCATCGGTTGATCTTCATGTTTACATTATTGTCTAACCACACTGTTGTGTATACACTAATAAAAAATTAATGTAATTTTATGTATACATGCACTATATAGACACATCATAAAAAATTAAAATTCTGACTTGTCATGTGAAAATCAATAATAATCGACTCGTCATGAGATCTAGGTAAATCATTACGAAATCCCAACATGATTTATATCTACTATGTTGATTGAAAATTCAGTTTGGGTTTAATAAAACCAAGATTGTCATATATGTATCATATGTGAACCCGGAAGATACATAGCAATACCCAAGTAAAAAAAGCATTTAGCTGTACTATATCGTGACATGTAATTGTATATACATATATACAGGTCCCATTTTCTAAACTCTTTATCTTAAACCAGGAATTTACCAGTCCAAGCTTAAGAAAACTGGTATTGTTGATCTTAAGTTTTTAATTACCTATTTTGTTAAATTAAATCTTGAGGACTTCCATTAGAACACTACACTAAAGTTTTAATTTTGACAAAAGATCCGAAAAACTGACAGTCAAATTTCTTTGAATAAAACAATTTGATTGGGGGTTGCACACATATGGAAGTCACTCCATTTTACCCAAATAAAAATAGCAATTGGCTATGAGTATTTATTTGTTAGAAATTCTTTCAAGAAGTACCTGTAACTTATTTAGCAAATTGTGAAAATTTATCTACTAATAACTTTAAATTTGTAGAAATTAACATTGCACCTTCATTTAAATATTTCATAAGCAAAACAAAGGGGGAGGTCAAGATACAATATTGATAAAATCTTGTAATCATATACTAAAATAAAGTTTCAGAAATATCCTGGTCAAGGACTATGACTGTTTAATTAATTTAGTAATTCTTGTCAGGGTTTTCAACTTGTGGTTTATTTATTGTTGTCTGCAAAGTTTGGTATTCAGAACATATCCTATGTAAATCATTGATGTAAAAATTGTTATGTCGAGTTGAGTTGAGTAATGGTGTTTAACGTCCCAGTCAAAAATATTTCACTTATATTGAGATGTCTCCAGCTATAGGCGAAGGTGCAGAAATTTTGCCTGTGCATTGCGCTGATGGCATTATACAGCAGGGTTCTTTAGCGTGCCAAGCCCACCGTGACACTGGACCTCGTTTATTTTAAGTTCCCACCAAAAGAACCGTGACTTTCATTTCGTAATGCCGAGTGCTTGGCGAAAGAACAGTCACTACCCACTTTCAGGTCTTGGGTCAGCCCCGGTCGGGGATCGAACCCACGACCTTCCACTTACGGAGCGAGCACTCTACCAACTGAGCTACGGCAGTGGTTATGTGATAATTATATGTAGAAGAAACTGGCTTTTCACCTAGTTTCATAGTTAAGAAAGTATTCCAGATCATATACAGGGCTTTTACTTGACCATATTTTTGGTCTATATTTGGCCCCATACATAATTGAAAATCTTATACAAGCATCTAGCTGATTTTCACAAATTACTGGTTAAAACTCTTTTTAAAAAAACTGACTTTTGACTTTAAAAATGGTAAAATAAATCAAAACACTAGTACACTAGATGCTGCAGTGGCCTAATGGATAAGACGCTAGTCTTCAAATCCATGGTCTCTCACTACTGTGAGTTCGAGTCCCGCTCAGACCACATGTGGGAAAGTGAATTTTCCTTGCCATTGGCCTTTACTGGTTCACCTGGTATCAGTATAATGGACTTGGGGAGTGGTACGCTTGTCTGTGGCGTACCAATTCTGTGAGCTAGCAAGTTAAAGTTGCCCTAAGTGGTGCGCTAGTACAAGGCAGACCATAAAACACACTCGCACTTCACATGCATACCAAAACTGTTCATAGATTAATCCATAGAGATTAATAAAATAGTACTCATTGCAAATAGCTGAAAAATTGCTGATGTAATGTTAAGCAGCATTCAACCAACCAACCAACCAACTAACCAGTACAACTAAAGAAAAAAAAACAAGATGGAAACAAAGAATATGTGTACATTTATTAGTCTTTAGATAAAGTTCATTAAACAAGTTTCCACCTGTCCATTTTGAGTTTTGAAAAAATAATGGTATTCTTCATTTTCGCAATTTTGACTACATGTACCAGTATTTGACAGATAATTTTTACAATTTCAAGGGCCCTGGTCCCATTAAGATTTCAAAAGATTGAAAGACAACCCAGGTTGTAATTTGACCCTATGACCTACATTTGATCTTAATGACCTACATTTGATGCTATTAAAAAAAGGAAATTATATGCAATGTATATAATGTACCTAACCCTCCCCTATATATAAAGCTATTAAAAGGTTGTAATTTCAGACTTTATGATAATCATCCTGATATCATCAGGGTTATATGACCTGATTGTCCAAATGACTGGGGTCCACCCTACACCCACAATGGAAATTAATGATCAAATCACTAAATATGTATAAATCTTGGTCATTACACTGGGGTCAGTTACAGGGGAAATTTATATGGTTAACCAACTTAATGTCATGTTTCCATAAAACACTGATGCAGTTGAAGTTCCATAAGTTCATTTGAAATCGGGAACAATTCCATTCATACCCTCAAAAAAAATAATAATAATAATCCTAAAAATGAATTACAAAACAATAATATTTAATTTATCAGTGTTTTTTTCCTGTAATTGAGGCTCAAGTCCACCCTTGTCATGATATAGGAAGTCATACCATAAAATCAAGGGAAAATGCTGATAAAAATGATTCAATTTAAAAAAAAAAAATATTTATCAGTGTTTTTCCTGTATTTGAGACTCAAACCCACCCTTGTCATGATATAGGAAGCCATACCATAAAATCAAGGAATTAAGCTGTTAAAAATAGTTTAAATTAAAAAAAATATATTTATCAGTATTTTCCTTTAATTGAGACCATGCAAGTTATAAGATAGTTGAAAGTTAACCCAGGTTCAATGTTGCCATGATAGAGGGAGTCGGACCTTAAAATTAAGGAAAAAGCTGTTAAAAGTAATTCAAATTTAAAAAAAAATTGTCTGTAATTTCCTATCACAAAGACCCATGAGTTATAAGTAAACTCAAGTCGCCCTTGCCTTAATACAGTCAATGATAAGAACCAAATCGTGAGTTATAAGTTAACCCAGGTCCCACCCTTGTCATGATACAGGAGTATAAAAAAAAAATCCCTAAAATCAAGGAAAATGCTGTTAAAAATAAGTCAAATTAAAAAAAAATTATCTGTAATTTCCTATCACAAAGACCCACGAGTTATAAGTAAACCCAATTCGCCCTTTCCTTAATACAGTCAATGATAAAAACCAAATCGTGAGTTTACAAGTTAACCCAGGTCCCACCCTTGTCATGAAACAGGAGTATAAAAAATCCCTAAAATCAAGGAAAATGCTGTTAAAAATGAGTCAAATTAAAAAAAACTATCTATAATTTCCTTTCACTAAGACCCATGAGTTATAAGTAAACCCAAGTCATCCTTTCCTTAATATAATGATAAGAACCAAATCGTGAGTTAAAAGTTAACCCTGGTCCCACCCTTGTCATGATACAGGAACATCAAACAAATCCCTAAAATCAAGGAAAATGCTATTAAAAATGAGTCAAATTAAAAAAAAATATCTGTAATATCCTATCACTAAGACCCATGAGTTACAAGTTAACCCAGGTCCCACCCTTGTCATGATACAGGAGTATAAAAAAAATCCCTAAAATCAAGGAAAATGCTGTTAAAAATTGAGTCAAATTAAAAAAACATTATCTGTAAGACCCATGAGTTATAAGTTAACCCATGTCACCCTTGCCTTAATATATGTATAATGTTAAGAACCAAATCGTGAGTTTAAAGTTAACCAGGTCCCACCCTTGTCATGATACAGGAGTTAACAATTATACTTGATCTTAACAATCAATATTATTGACTGATTAATTTATTTATTTATCCAGGTATACTACACCTTACAGGTGAGAGGACAGGTGATCATGATTAATAACCAACTGACTTTTACTGTTTTATCATAGATAGATAATTTACGTCTTACATAATATTATGTAGACAACAGATAAAACTTGTAGTCATGTATAGTCAAACAACATTGACCTGTCTGCTTGACCTTTCATTTGGAATATTCATTTAGGAGAGTCGATGACACACATGGGTAGTGTTAAGATTAGCAGTTAATACATAAACTGCATGTTTCTCTTGATGTAGGAAAAATAAACACCAGTGTTCCCTAAACATGAATAGACTTGTCTGTAACAACTATTTAAATTAAAGGTCAAGCAGACAGGTTAATGTTGTATGCCTATACCTGTTCATCATGCATGTAATATATACTTGTACTTGTGCAAGAACAAAGAAACAAATGTTCCATATGGTAAGACAATCTGTTCTACCTTTATGTTTTAGTCAGTCATTATAAAAAAAGAATTAAAAATAAAAATTGTTTTGAAAGTGTCTTTCAAGCAGTATGCTCGTACACATGAAAGAAAAAACAAACTTTAAAGTTACAGTAAAACCTGTATATAAAGGCAACTTATGAGACCAGAAAGATGTGGACATTATAGACCAGTTTATTTTGTTAAAGTATGAAGCAAAAGAACCATAATGGTCTAAATAAACAGGTGGTCTTTATATAGAGATCACTTTTGGGTGAAGTGACCTTACACCAACAGTCTAAATGGACAGGTGGTCTTTATATAGAGGTCACTTTTGGGTGAAGTGACCTTAAATCAACAGTCCAAATGAACAGATGGTTTTTATTTAGAGGTGCTTTTTGGACTAATTGACCTTCAACCAACAGTCTACAGAGGCGGATCCAGAATATTAGAAAGTGGGGCATATAATGTGAGAGCCAAAGGCTCGAACCTTCTAGGGGGGTCTGGAAAATTTAGAAAAAATGGCGCAAAATCCTGTATTCTGGTGCAATCTAAGCTGCATCAAAGAGAAAAAATCTTTCATTCAAAATGCCTATATCATAGTATGTATTATTAGCGACATAAAGGGGGGGGGGCATATGCCCCCTACGCCCCCCGCTGAATCCGCCACTGGTCTTAATGGATGGGTCCTTTGAAAGATACTTTAAAATCCGATGTTCTGTGTCAGGGAAGGTGAGGCATCTTAAATTTCCGATGCATCGCCTATTGCTGGTGACATCTTGATATGTAAGAATAAAAATATTCTTAACTGGGAAGTAAAACCCCATTCAATCAATCAGTCAATCTTAATGAACAGGTGGTGCTTATATAGAGGTGGGTAGATATAACAGGTTTTAATATACAGTCTAACCTGTCTATAAAGGCCACTCAAGGGAACCAGTAAGTGGCCTTTATAGGCAGGTGGCCCTTAAATACAGGTTAAAAAAATATTAACAAAGAGCCATTGGGATAAAATTATAACGGCCTTTATAAGCAGGTGGTTCTTATATAGAGGTGGCCTTAAACACAGGTTTGACTGTATGTATAATTTTAAATGCCATAAACCTACATTTATAGACATAGACCTAAGAGAGATAGATGCCTAATTATCCTTTAAATGTCCTGTCCTCGGGCTATTTTATATGCCGACTTACATTTGATTTTGTTTTCCTTCTGGGGATATATGTAGATAGGCGAGAAGTTAAGGTCTGTAAATATACAGAGTAAAACCACAAAACTCTGAGGTTTTTGATGGTCATGACTGTCTGTATGTTTTGAAGTTATGAGGTGTATATATGTGTATTAGAACATAATTAGCCGATTTAAGAAGTTAAAAGACTAGTGTTGGAAGCCAACAGTACCTATAGAAAAAACCAGACTTTTGGCAAGCTGACATACTTTCTGGCATTAGGAATTTGGAAAGACTTCCAGCTCCATTTGTACCATCCACCAAATTTTGATTTCAACTGAAAAAGCAATTAGCTGATTTAAGAAGTTAAAGACCAGTGATGGAAGCCAAAGTATGGTACCTAGAGAAAACCAGACTTTTGGCAAGCTGACATACTTTCTGGCATTAGGTATTTGGAAAGACTTCCAGCTCCATTTGTACCCTCTACCAAAATTTTAATTTCAACTGAAAAAGCCCAAAACTGATGGCCCGAAATCAAAGCAATTTTGAACATTTCTGTGAAAATATATTTTTTTAAAAATCTATATAGAATTTAAAGGGAGATGATGGTTTATAAAAGAAAGTCTTTCCCTCAACTTTTCCAAGTTAATTTTAAGTAAAACTTAATTGCTTGTTTATACTTTTGTGGTACATGAATAGCACATACATTTTTCAACACCACCTCTGCCTAGTCCTTTTTATGCCCGTGGCACATAGGGCAAGGACTAGAGTTTTCCACTTGTCTCTGTCTTGTGGGATCTTCTCCAGTTCTCCCGAAGTTAGTTGGTGTTCTTTCATTTCTTTCTCCACAGTTCTTCTTCAGGTGTTTTTGGGCCTGCCTTGTTTCCCTTTTCCTTCAGGCGTTCATCTGAGAGCAACTCTAGTGCTGTTATTAATTGGCTTTCTAAGCCCATGGCCTATCCATCGCCATCTTGATCTTGTCTTGTTTTTAACAAAACGAATAAAAAAACTATTTTTTAAAACAAAACAGATGTCATAATTAAATTATAAATTACCATATTCAGAATTTAAACTTTCCAGATTGCACTTGGTAAGAAAAATCATAGTAAAAGAAAAAAATGGGAAATTTTGTGTGTGCGGATACACCAGAAAATTCCATATTGACTTTTTCTGATACACCAGAAACTTCCATCTGAAGTGGGCTTTTTCTGAAACAACAGAAACTTCCATCTGAAGAGAAATTTCCATCTGAAGTGGGCTTTTTCTGAAACACCAGAAACTTCCATCTGAAGTGGGCTATTTCTGATACACCAGAAACTTCCATCTGAAGTGGACTTTTCTGATACACCAGAATCTAATTTAATTAAATTACCATATTCAGAATTTAAACTTTCCAGATTGCACTTAGTAAGAAAATTCATAGTCAAAGAACAAATGGGAAATTTTGTGTATGCGGATACACCAGAAAATTCCATATTGAGGTTTCAGATACCGGTACACCAGAAATTTCCATCTGAAGTGGCTTTTTTCTGAAACACTAGAATCTTCCATCTGAAGTGGGCTATTTATGATACACCAGAAATTTCCATCTGAAGTGGGCTTTTTCTGAAACACCAGAAACTTTCATCTGAAGTGGTATTTTTCTATATATACCAGAAATTTTGATATGAAGTGGGCTTTTAATGTGTTGAATTAAAACACAAAGTAAACTTGATTGGTCATACAGATCATTATGGGACATGATACACTTCAGAATGACTTGGTATTTTGTTCTTTCTTTCTATCCAGAGATGAGAACAAAGCAAACAGTGGAGGTGACTTTGCTAAATACACAACTATTATCTAAAATAAATGTGATATTTCTTATAACTGTATCTACTACATATGCCTTTAAAAATGTTTTTAATATAGGCTTGTATATTATTTAAATATTTGTTTTAAAACTGGTTTTGTTGAGGGCGGACTGTCAAAGGTGTTTTGTTTGTAACAAGTCTTTAAACTTTAGTTCAAGTTAGTAATCTGTTTATAGTACTACAATGTACTGTCAAACAATATTGACCTGTCTGCTTGACCTTTCATAAGAAGTATTCATATAGGATGATCCACCCAATCCATGGGTAGTGTTAGGACTTACAGATAAACCTAAACAGTGCAAGTTTGCTGTATTGTACATGAAATAAACACATGTGTTCCCTTTTTCATAAATGTACTGGTCCATAATAAATTTTAAAATTTGAGGTCAAGCAGACAGGTCAATGTTGTTGGTCTGTACTACACTCACATGACTTGACAATGTAAACCAGGGTGTATTCCATATCACAAATAAAAATATTTAGATAGAAATGGGACAAAGAGAAATGATAGGTATGGTGACCTATATAAGAAAATGTAAATAATAAACATGTTTAGGTATTGGTGAACTTTTCATCTTCAGTCATGCACCTACATTGTATTAAATTGGGTGTGGTACACACTTTTTTGGTGTTTTTTAATGTTCATGTTTTCTTAATATATGATAAACATAACGGTTGATCTCTTCTTAGCCCTTTTATTAAGTTTTTAAGTAGAAGACAAATTTCTTAAAGTAGAAAGCAAATATAGAGTAAAATGTATTGCAATACATATTCAGCAAATTTTATTTTCGAGGAACATGTAAAAGTAGGCAACAATCATTATTCAAAGTCCATAAAAGTAGCAGACAATTTTTGTCATCATGCTGGCTTCATTGAAACCACTGGGCTACCCAATCCGAGCAGTGTTCAAAGAATATGTTTTTGACTGAAAAGGCTCAACACACACACACACACACACATTCTTTTTTATCCTTGTTTCAAACGTGGTAGGGATTTTTTAACAGGTGAGCTCTGCTGTTAACGTTGTTATCACTCGCTCATCCATATCACCTAGTCTCAGTTCAAAAACTGAAAAAGCCTATTTGATTAGGTTTTACTTTATGAAGTTTTGGGACTTCAGATGTTGGTGTTTTGAAGTAAATTTTATGGTTTTGGTGTCAAGCTCCGGACAAAATTATAACAAAAGGACAAAAAAACCAGAAACACAGGAAAAGTGTCAACTACAGTCAAACATGTCTATAAAGGCCACCCAAGGGGACCAGTAAAAGTGGCATTTATGGGCAGGTGGCCTTTATTTACAAGTTCAAATAATATGAATAAAGAACAATTTAGATACAATTCTACTGGCCTTTATAAGCAGGTGGTTCTTACATAGAGGTTGTCTTTAAGGCAGGTTGGACTGTATATGCTCTCCTTTTGGGAGTTGTTGTACTCAGTTGCCATTATGAACTAAGAAAACACATCTAAAAGTTATTGTTCTGAAATTTTTCATGAAATTCATCTGTAAAATATTTTGGCATTTTATTATAAGTATGAAATTTGTACCAAATTACAAGTGAGCAATAAGGGCCATGGACCTCTTCTTAGAACTTGGCATTGCTTTTATCTGGTTAGACCATACATTTCCTTGGTCCTATAACATCCATGATATATGGCTCCAGTCTCACCAAGATTTTCATTAACTTAATTCTGGCAACTTTTACTATGTAATTAAAAATAAGAAATCAACAAAATACAATATAGACTTAATAAACTTAAACTGATCCTCAAAATGACACTTTAAATACATTACTATCTGAAAAACTTACAAAATTATTTATATTTCAAATTCGCCAGATTTTAGTTAAGGAAAATTTTAGTTTAACTTGGGGCCTGGCCCCGGTTTCACAATCATTCCTTAGCTAAGATTTTTCTTAACTTTTTAAAATCTTGCAAAATTTTAAATCTTTATAATTTTGTTAATTTTCAACATGTTCAGGAATTTAAGATATCATTTTTAAGATCACTTCTTAAAATTTAAACATTTGCATTTAGTTTTGACAAAAATATTCATCAGTAGTTCCAAAAATAGATAACTGAATTTTGCTAAATTTAAGTTAAGGAAAACCTTAGCTAAGGAATGATTGTGAAACCGGGGCCTGGTGTACAATAATATACTTTATTGTATAAAATTCATTAATTTATCAATAAACCACAGATGTTCACTGGTTTTGATACTCAATTTTAAACTTGATTGACAAGATAATGGGGTCACTAGTTCAATTCCATGGTTGATTGACAGCAGGGTTGATTGACTCTATATAGAGGTCAGTACATGTAGGTCATCTCCATGGTTGATTGATTTTTGTTTATGGTAACAGTCAGCCTTTATTTTTAAAGGCTGATTTCACACCAAATGACACCATACTTAGATTGTTGCTACTAAAACAAAAAAAATCCAGCTATATTTAGTGTAGATATTGGGATGATTCACAATTAATTTTTTTAGTTTTTAAACTTTTTTTCACAAACACCAAGCTGATTATCACAATTAAAATACTATAAAAAATGGCTATAAAAACAGTGAAATAAATGAAAATTTAAATAATTTCATGTAAATAATCAATCTGGAAGCAAATGAAACTAATATATTAATACTAGAAATTACCATAAGTTAATTAGACCTGTTTTTCACCTGTCCGGATTTGTAACAATAGTAGTTATATTTTATTGTCACAAATTTGGCTGTTTGACTGTAATTTTCACAATTACAAGGGCCCTGGCCACATTCATAAAAGATTGAGAGAAAAGTCTCGATTTCTAAAAAGCCTAGAATACTTAATTATATTTATATAATGTCTACATTTTTATTTTTTCCAGCAAGAACTTTGCCAATTGTGAGAAAGTTTGTCAGTTAAAAATCCACTTGCTGAAAGTCAATGGGTTTCTTCAGGTACTACAGTTTTCTCCATCATTCCAGAACTGACTGCTGTAATATAAATGAAAGAATCTTTGACTTGGATGCCAAACACCATTACTCCACTGCACTCCAGGGGCCTTGGTGGGTGAGCAGTCCAATGCATCTATTTACGGATCACAGCAACTTTTACAGATACTGCCTAGGATTGAATCCCACTCTGGGCAGTTCCTAGTGAAAAAGTTTGTCAGTTTGCTTGCCAAAGTTCTGTGGTTTTCTCAATGTACTTCAGTTTCTTACACTATCCCAGAACTGATCACCTCCATATAAGTGAAACCATCTTGACTGGGGCGTAAAATACCAAAATACTTTACTCCTCTGCACTCCAGGCCCCGGTTTCACAATCATTCCTTAGCTAAGATTTTACATATATTAACTTAAATTTAGCCATGTTTGGTAATCCCTCTTTGGAAATACTGATGAATGTTTTGTAAAAACTAATGCTAATGTTTTAATCTAGCAGTGACCATTAAAATGACACCTTAATTTCCTGAATATCTTTAAAATTAACAAAATAATAAAGATTTGAAATTTTGCAAGATTTAAGTTACGGTAAGGAAAATCTTAGCTAAGGAATGATTGTGAAACCGGGGCCAGGACCTTTAGTGATCTTGAAAGTGGTCTAAAGTGCAATTGCAAGAACTGATTGCCTAGATATAAGTAAAAGTATTTTGACTGGGGTTTAAAACACCATTACTCTTTTCCACTCTACTGCATTCTGGGAGCCTTAGTGGTCAAGTGGTCTGAAGCACCAGCAGTTTGCTTGCCACAGGTTGTTGGTTTTCTCCAGCACTCTATCCAAGGACAGACCATATCTGTATAAGTGAAAGAATCCTGACTGGGGTGTAAAACACCATTACGTAACTCCACTGTACTCCAGAGGCCTTAGTGGTCATGAACTGACCACCTCCTTAAAAGTGGAAGAATCTTGACCTGGGCATAAATTACCATCCCTTTATTTCACTCCACTGCACCCCAGGAGCCTCAATGGTCTCAAAAATGGTCTAAAGAGCCATCAAAGAACTGACCATCACCGTAAAAGTGGAAGAATCTTGCCTGGGGTGTAAAACACCATTACTTTATTCCACTTCACTGCCCTTCTATTATATATCAATGTACCATATTCAGACAATTTTGTATAACACTTCTATAATAAATGTTAATCTGATTCTATAGATATAATGTTTAAGATGTCTATTTATAGAAACCAGTCCTAATCCTAAAGGATTAAACTAGGATTACAGGATTAAGAGTAAAAGTTGATATATTACATGACCCTCGGCATGTCATAATTCAAAATTTGTTAGTTATTGTTACAGACTTATTACTGTAACTTAGACTAGCTAGTATAAAATTATTTCTAAACCCTTCTACTCCTGTAACTTATGAAAATATCAGAAATTTACCAGACCTGTCTAAATAATATCTCTAGACCAGCTAATTCCAATTTTTGATACATCAACCCTGTTTATAGCTCTAAAGTTGAGTTAAGTACTGGTAGTGGTGTTTAAAGTCCCAGTCAAGAAGATTTCACATAATTATATCAATATGTCACCAGCTATAGGCAAAGGTGCAGAGATTTTGCCTGTGCTTTGCCCTGATGACATTATACAGCAGCGATCTTTATTGTGCCACCCCTACCATGACACGAGACTTCGTTTATTTAAAGTTCCCATCCAAAAGAACTGTGACTTTCATTTCGGTATGCTGAGTGGTTGGCAAAAGAAGAGTCAACACCCACTTTCAAGTCTTGGATCAGACCAGGTTGGATTTCAAACCAAAGGCCTCCCACCGACGGAGCAAGAACTCTACCAATGAGCTTCTGCAGTGGTTATAGGTCTACAGCAACTAAAGCAACCCTAAAACTAGAAAAATAATCAAAGTCTGACTTCTAGTCAATTGTATCCCTACAAAATTGTCTAGATACAATAAAACCTGTCCAGAGATCTAGGTTAGCAAAGGTGATCCCAAAACTGGAACCCGGAAGAAAAATAATCAAATGTTTTACCTCAAGTCTTATGTTAATTTTAACTCTACAGCATTTGTCTGTGATACAATCAAACCTGTCTATAGAGGACAGTCAAGGGAACTTGTTGGTCCTTCTAGTCCCACATTATTTAAATGATACACATTTCTATGATGTAATCAAACATGTCAGGCCAGTCAAGAGAACTAAAGAATGAAGAACAAAGCTGTAGTTTATAACATTCCTTAATTATCGTCTTTTGCTTTTTTGTTGCCAAATTGTCTAAAACTTTCTCATGCTAAGATCTGCTCAAGTGGGATTTGAACCTAGGTGGTGAGAAGCACAGTGATCCGTAAGAACTTACCACTTTGCAACTGAAGCCCCTCTGAAACAATATATGAAAGTTACAGCATGATTTGCAGTACAGTTTTCAGAAGATCTGAACTGAGTTTAATAGTTAAGGCTAGAAACTGTTGGTAAACCATTTCACCCTTGACCTGTACCCAGATATATTTGTATGAACGCAATGGGCTTATCAGCATACCATATATGAAAGTACTGTTGAAGTACTAATTTAAGTATATTTTGATATAGCATAAATCTCATAGATCATGCTGTGCACTGATCATATTTACCTTGGCAATGGATTTAAATTATTAGTACCCTGAGGATACTGTAGCATTGTAAAAATCGCTAAAATTAGTACACCGCTTAAATATTTTCATACAGGGATTTTTCTGGGTATCCACAGGGTCCGGTAAAGGGACCCATTCCCAATGCAAAAAAACATACATTTTTCCCAATTCTGTAGTAAAAAATTCCCAATTAGCTATGTTTATCAATTTTTTGAGAGAAAAAATTTCACAAGATCATCAACATCATATTCGGAGGATATCTCGTTCTGATAATGATTTCAATCTATATTAACCCACATTTTGCTGGATGAATTATATAGAGAAAAAGAGACAGCGCTATTTTGCTGTGAACACCAATATAATTTGTTTAATAACCAGTATTCTAGTGGTCTAGAATTTCTAATATGTTGTTGTGATTTTTCCCAAAATTACATTTTTGTTGAGCATTTTCCCAATTTTATCCCAAGGTCCTTTTCCCAAAAAGGTCAGAAAAATCCCTGTCATAGTATATAACATTATCTCATAAGTAAAGATTTTACCATAAAATTGACAATGCTACAAACCAACTTTTACTCGTTGCAATTTTTACTTTCTTCATTCTCTTACCAAAAACCATTTCACGTCTTTAGCCGTATGGGCTATAGCCGAATATTTGGTAAAAATATAATAGCATTTTTGGAAACAAGTTCAGAAAAATTACCTTCTTCATGCCTGTCATAATAATTTTTTTCCTTGAAAAAAAACCAGACCAAATTTAATTGTACATGGATAAAAGTTGGTTTAAGTTAATAATTTCAAAATATTTACACAAATGGGTATTAGTACCATTCACATGGTATACTGATGAACTCATTTGAAAGAGTGATGTGTCAGAATTAGCTGTGTCACACTTCTAGTCCTATCTTTTTAACCAAAAAACCTTAAAACATAGGACACCAATGCCAACATTCATACTGGTATGACATATTGTGAAATCATTGATTTTTGTGGTGTTCAAGTTCCGTTGTTCTAGAGGAAAACATTTTGGGGGTTTGAAATTCATGGTTTGTGGTTTCCGTATAATTTTGTAATTTATACCATTTTGTTGACAGGAAAGTTCATGGATAAGTTTATCTAAAAAATCATCGAAACTTTGGACACCACAAAACTTAATTTTTTCACAGTATGTGATGGTATTGAGTAGAAATCCATGAAAATCTCAAATTGTTAATTTTTTGTGACATCTTCAAGCAGATTCGTGATCTCCTGTATCCTGTCAACTTTTTAATTTAAGTCTGAACCTCTGAATCCGATACCACAATATTGTCAAAAATGGGTCAAAGACTCAATTGGCTGGGTTGTTTTTTTAAATTTCTATTGAATGGGTGTAAAGTGTGGAAGAAATTTTAAATAATTGCACAAAGCAATGTGCACAAGTTGTTTTTTTTTATACTTCACAGAAAGTCATGAAAAATGGGGAATAGGTCCAACAATGACAATATAAATGAAAGAGTAATGAAACAAGTTTATATATGTATTAGAAAAATCTAATCATTTTAACATTTTCTAAAGCTACAGTAAATTGAAACAAGAGGCCCATGGGCCTTAACGCTCACCTGTGACCTTGACCTTTGAACCCACGAGCTTCATTCAAATATCAAAATGATAATTAGGCCAATATTCTAATATACAACCCTATACAAAAAGTTTATATATAGTTTTTGAGATAAATAATCATCTCAGTACTTGTTTGTATCTGTGATCTTGACACTTGAACCCATGCCCTTCATTCAGATATCAAAAGGACCACTGTGCAAGTGCCAACAATATTCTAATATACATGCCTATACAAAAAGTTATTAGTT
Source organism: Anadara kagoshimensis (assembly GCA_021292105.1). NCBI lineage: Eukaryota > Metazoa > Mollusca > Bivalvia > Arcoida > Arcidae > Anadara > Anadara kagoshimensis. The sequence continues at coordinate 25,368,596 of CM037875.1, read as the reverse complement.
TTCAAGATAATTAACCATTTAGGTATTCATTCGCATCTGTGACCTTGACCTTTGAACCCGTGACCTTCATTCATATATCAAAATGGTTGTTAGGCTAATACCTACAATATTCTAATATACATGGTATATAAAAAGTTAACAGTTTTCAAGATAATTAACCATTCAGGTATTCATTCACATCTGTGACCTTGACCTTTGAACCCATGACTTTCATTCATATATCAAAATGATTGTTAGGATAATACCTAAAATATTCTAATATACATGCCTATACAAAAAGTCTATAGTTTTTGAGATAAATAATCATTTCAGTACTTGTTTACTCATGAGCTTTATTTTTATATCAAAATGACCCTTGGGCCATTACCTACAATATTTTAATATAAATGCCTATACAAAAAGTTCATAGTTTTGCAGATAATTAACTATTTTGGTAAACTTGTACATCTGTGACCTTGACCTTTGAACACACGACCTTAATCGATATATCAAAATGATCGTCATGTCAATACCTACAATTAACCAAAAATCCTACGTTATTATCACCAGAAATGTTTAAAAAATAGCATTTTTTATCAAAGGTCAAAAACTGGGACATGACCTTGACCTTTGACCTTGACATCAATTGGAAGAAAAACGCAAGACAAGATCAACAGTGAAAACTCCATACATTTATCTTCAGCCATTATGAAGTTATAACAATAAATGTCTCATTTTAAAAATTACATAACTTTACGCAAAAAACGCGTAACCTATTTTTCGTCCAATTTTCATAAAAAACACAATTTTAATGTATCTAGGTATCCTGAATCTAAAAATCTAATCAAAATTTGCCTGCACCTTTTGGTTTCAGAGAAGAAGATTTTTTTTGTCTTTTGGCTATTTATAGTAACGGCAGCCATATTGTTGGGCGTGGTCAAACCCCGAACACAATTTTGAAAGCCTGTTACCCAGGCATAATAATCACCAAGTTCCATCAAATTTGGCTCAGTAGTTTTGGAGGAGAAGATTAAAATGTAAAGTTTACGCACGACACACGACGGACGACGGACGGTGATAGATAGCAATAGCTCATCTGAGCCTTTCGGCTCAGGTAAGCTAAAAATGTTCACCAGAAACTTTACATTGGAATGGACTGGACCAGATGGACAGTACAGGACAGATAGGCAACAGGGTGAAAGTACTAGTTTTTCACACTTTCATCCAGTAGCTAATAAATCAATGACTTTTAGAACATAAATATTTTTGTAGTTTTCTTTCATATATGTATAATAATCCTATTTTTTTTTTAAAGCTTTAAATTTAAAACCTGTCACAATAGGATGTAATGGCATAAAAGTCTCACTACATCCTTTGAAGCCAGTTGAGCTGAAAATTTAACCAGAATGCAATTGTTTATGTTCCAACTATTTATTATAGGTTTATTTATAATTTAAGATGCAGCAGGAACTTTATATCACTATGGCCTAGTGTTACAAGGGCTTAAGATGTTTTAAGCAATATTTTCAACAAAGATGCATTCCTCCAGAGACAAGTTGTGAACCTCTCATGCAGAATAAAATGGACATTAAATATAATTTTTCCATTTTTATACATATATATATCTCTCTCTTCGTGAAACAATGTAGGAGGAGTTATTTAACAAAATAGGTACCCTTTTTCAAACTCTGGAAAACGATGCCATTAAGTCAGGTGCACATCTTTGATAATCTTTTGATATATACAGTACAAAGTAACTAAGTTTAAAAGTCTTGAAAAATGGGGAAAAAATCCTGAAATATTTCCAAAAAGGTCAGGTGCACATTTTCAATATTTATAGAAACATTCTGTGAAGTTTAAAGGTTTTTGATTGAAAACTGTAGGAGGAGTTGAGTTCACAAAGTAGGTACCCCCAGTTCAAATACTTGCTAAAAAGTGACCAAGTTTCAAATTCTGGAAAAATGGGGAAAAAATCCTGAAATATTTTCATAAATTTAGGTACACATCTTCAATATTTATAGAAACATTCTTTGAAGTTTTAAGGTTTTTGGTTAAAAACTGTAGATGGAATTGAGTTCACAAAGTTGGTACCCTATTTTGTCCGCCTGACATTCACCATACTATAAAACAGATTTGCACTCTGTGCAACCCGGCCAAAAATCACTGTGGTTGGTGTGGTAAGTTAGGTAGAGAATGGTATTTTATGTCCCAGTCAAGATTCTATCATATATATATATATATGAAGGCTGTCAGTTCTGAGATGATGGAATAAACTGGAGTACCAAGAGAAAACCAACAACCTTCGTCACATTAAACTGAAAAACTTTTTCACACTAGAGCAAAGTAGGATTTAACCATAGGCAGTCGAAGGGGCTGTGATCCGTAATCAAAGATCAGTTAAGTGCTTTTCCATCTATAATCCATCATGGCATTCAGACTGAGCTGTTAAGTACTTTATCATTACACTTACACTTGTTGATTTAATTCATTTCTATGTGATGAAATCAATAATAAGCTCTATTGTACTCAATACAGAAAAACTAACAAAAGCGCTGCTAGATGGAACAAGACATGATCATTTACATTTTTGCCACTAAACTAGGCAATATTTGAAAAATTAGCAGTTACCTTTTTCTTCTGGTATGATATCATATCACATCCCGGTTATCATGTATACCAAGATTAGCAAAAAAATCTTCCATAGGGTGTCTGAGGAGTAGGCAGGACAAACTATTAAAGACGGAGATATGGAGGGAGGGACATACAACACTTTACCACATTACATATTCATCCCCGTTTCTAGAGAAACGGGCATATAAAAGCAGTAAAATAAGAATGACTTATATTAAAATTTACTAAAAATATATCACAATATCAGGTTTTATCATCATCACATTTCAAATTTTCTAGTAAATCATTATCATTTTGTTTAGAATGTTCATCATGTAGATTTTGTTTTCTTTTTGCCGTGTTATTCACCGACAAGTCACTTTCCTGGTTCACATCACATTTGCGTTTTAAATACCCAATATCATTTGAATTTTGTTCCTCGTAAAATATCAATTTATCTATCCCTCTAAAATCAATGATTTTATTATCATCCATAAATTGTTTCCATTTTTTACAGATGTCTTCGTATTCTTCTACATCACTTTGTCGGCCCTCGGAGAATCCAAATATGACTGAAGCACAAATAGCCACTCCCTGTTCGGCTAGCTGCTTTGACTTCTCCCTGTAAGAGAAGTTGGTAAAAGAATCATGCATAAGATTTGAATTGTTACAAATTTAAAGATATATGCAGGAATGGCTTTCATTTGACTCCTTAAAATTTTAGGGGTTACATGGGACTCCTCATTGTAAAGTGGAGTAGAGTAGAGTGGAGTGGTGATTTTTCATGCCTCAGTTTTCCATTTATATTGAGGCAGTTAGTACAAAATAGAGAAGGAAACTGGAGTACCTGGAGAAAACAACCATCCTTAACCTTCAACAAGAGAACTGACAATCTTTCACGCATTAGGATCTGTCTAGAATGGTAGTTTGACCTAGGTGTTGGTATGCTGGCAAACCCCAGTATAAAATATTACAAAATTTTTGTTTTTGTGTTGGAAAAATTTGAACAAAATGCTGCTGATTGGATCAAATGCCACTAGATGAATATAACCAATCAATCATTTGGTCAGTCTGAGCCATAGACCAACTATAGAATTACAAACAATCCCCAACACTTAATGTGTCTGGGCATTCAATCTCGCCAAGGACACAAGAGTTATCTCCCTTATGCTGTAGATATATCATTCAAAGACAAAATATGTCTAAAACGGAGTCAACAATTACTCATTCACCATTAAAGTGAACAATCAGCTAGCCTTAATAACAACCAAATCCAGACGTCTTGGCATTCAATCTAACCAAGGTCATAAGAGTTACCTCCCTTATGCTGCAGATAAACCAACCTCCAAAATGGAGTCAACAATTACTCATTACACCCAAAGATCGTTTCTGTGAAGTTTCATAAAAGATCTGTTCAATAGTTTTTCAGAACAGAAGCGGACAAAATATTGGTGGAAGAGATGGAATAAACATTATATGTCACCCCACTTTGTTTGGGGGACATGATTAGCCTCATTTATACTTAGCTACTTACCAATATGGTGTAGTGAACTTTATTTTATTTATTTCTAACACACAACTGTAACACCTGTCAAAATCTCGTTCTGTCTATAAATAGAAATTGTTAATAATATTGTAAATAGCATTATATTTGGCTATTAGACATACAGATATTATCAGCATTTGAGAAAAAAGAAGGATGAAAAGCATGCACATGGCAGCCCCATTGCATCACCAAGTCATGTTTTCATTTACACTTGATTTTCTTATTAATTTCTGCAATATTATTTTTTACTTTATAGGGTAACTATTAAAGACTGGTCATGAGTTTAAGGTCAATTCTATTCATAAGAGTAAGATGATCATTATTACTACCACACTTATTACTCTATTCAGTGTTAAATTAAGAACTTCAGTTTCAAGAAATATGGACTATAAGTAAGCTATGTCAGAGAACTGACTTTTTATTTTTTTTTTTCAACTTTAGGTTCTGTAAGCTAAAGTCAAAATTACAGAAATGAAAAAATAAACATTTACTGGATTTTATGACAGAATGGTCATCTAATAGTAAAGTTTGATCTGGATGTTTTTACAAGTCAAAGTTGTTATTAAATCACATATTAATACTTACTGTGGTATAGACTGGTTTTCCACAAATTTTGACTCTCTTTGTCCACTCATATAACAATTGTTTCGGAGACACAGCTGGCGGATAATTTTTTCTGTAAAATAAAGAAGGTTATAAACATAATAATATTTATTCTTTTACTTATTTTTATCTTATCAGACTTTTGATATTGATGTCAAATGTAGTAGTGAGAGCCAGTAGAGTCAAATGGTCTAAATCACTGGCTAACAGATCACACGACATACTTGTAAATTTGGAGACTTGCTATAAGCCAAATTATCGAGGGGCATTATTACTGTAATTTTGAGACTCCATTAGTCTAGTCTGCTCTACTGTGTAGATACAAATATGTACATGTACATATATCACAGATATTTAAGCTTAAATACAATACAGATCTGTCGAAAATTTAACATTGAACTAGGAAAAAAGTCAAAGTGATCAAGATATTGATAGCTAGGTAATGAGAGACTGAAAACAGTTGCCAAATATATAGCTATAGGTATATTGCTGAAGAGGGGCCAAGATCAGCTGTTGATTTAGTCCTTATTGACAAGCTAAGTGCTTAAACTTTAGCCAGGTATGTACTGTAATATCAGGAAACAGCATTCCCTTAGAGTCCCTGGGAAAATTTGTCGCAATCAGTATAATGTATACATACTTTAAAAACCTGACTGGTAGGCGTATGGTCAATGTTTTATCATCATCATCATTGTCCTGTTGCACTTTTATATCTTGTAAACCGGCTAATGTTTCTTTTTCTTTTAATTTTTTTATCCGTTCTCCTACAACTTCATTATACAAGTCTAGAAAGCCCCATATGTTACTGAAAAAAAACAAGATGAATTACAAATCATCTTAATTTCATGATCTTCATTTTTATGAAATCTCCTGGCACTTTTTTTCAAAAACAGTTTGGCATCGTGAAATTTTCACTATATCCAAACTATTTAGTATTAGCCTATTACATATTGCTTTATACTGTAAAACATGAAATTTTTGCGTAATTCGCGAGTTTATAAATAATCAAGAAAATTTCATGCCGCGAAATGACTTTGATTCAAATATCGCGAAAATATCATGCCGCGAAAATAAAGTGTTTTACAGTAAATGCATACATTATTTTGGGAATTAGGATATGATGGGGTACATTTGGCCCAAAAAAGCTATTTTTCCCAGTAACATTTTTATGTAAAATACATTAATAATAATGCCCTTAGCATAGACATTTTAACCATATAACATCAACTGTTCCGAAGAAGCAGATTTGAATAAAAATAGCTTCATTTTTAAGAGAAAGGGCCACATCTGACCAATCAATTTTCAACTCTGGTTAATCAACTTTAATATACATGTACATGTAGAGAAAAATGTTTAAGGCAAGACTCAACTATTGTGAATTGGGAAATTTCTGTGCCAGTTATTTGTTAAAATTTGGCATTATAAGGGGATTTGGATATAAAATCGAGGGATAATTATACAGAAAAACATAGAAGACATGAGTTTTTGGACTTCACAATAGACTGATGATAAGCAAGGTGGCAAGGCTATGGAGGGGCATTATAACAAGACTTTACAGTATATTTAAATGGTGTCAGTTCAACTGAAATGCTACCTTACATACCATATTTCCTCCAGTGTGGCAGAGGCCTGGGTATCTAGTCCTTCCTGCTGGTCCATGTCCTCATGCATCATTTGAAGTATACAGTATTTTACATTGGAAAAATTACTGTCAAACTCTATACACTGCAGAAAATGAAATATAAAATTAAATCGGATCATACAGAGAAACCTTAACAGAGTGAAGTGGGGTAATCACAGTGTTTTATGTCAAAGTCAATATTCTTTCACCTTTATTGAGGCGATCAGTTCTGGGATGGTGGAAGAAACCCGAGTACCTGGGGAAGCAATCTACGAAATGACAAACACATGTTGAGAAAACCAAACAGTACCTTTCAGACTCATTCTTGCCTTCTCCCCTTTTTTCAGTGACAAAGTGATCTAAAGAGTGCTTACAGGCCCTAGTGTCTCTCAGTGCTTAGTTTCGAATACCCCTTGGGATGGATGTGTCCAAGCAAGAGAAAGTTTATCAGTTTGCATGCAGAAAGTCTTCACTGGGGTATAAAACTCTGTAAGTCCACTCCTTTTTTAGACAAGATGGTTAGCATTTGATATTTTGCAATTTTTTTATTTTAATATACATGTAATTAAATTGCATTTGCATTGGCAATCATCTGATGCGTGAAAATAATTGTGCACAAAAATTTTTTTTTGAAATCAAGATCGAAGTTTTAACATAAATCTTGTTGTACAAAAGTTGTATTGTTAAATATATAAAGGAAAAAGATATGTATCATGCATTAAAAAGCTGTTTTGTGTATACTTACTAGTTTCAAATATTCTTTAATGACATCAAACAAAGGCAGTTTTCCTTCTTTTCTAAATATAGATGGATTCCATTCTGCAGCCCTCGCTAACATAACTGACAATGATCCACACTGCTGTCTAAATATCTCGATATCAGGGTACTGTTTGATCTCCTTTGAACCACCACTAAAAATAAAATAAGAAAAGTGAATCATTTAAAATCATCTTGTGATACTATACGTGTGAATTTTCATCATACAATGGATTTTGTCACCCTACAATGAAATTTCTCGTACATTGATTGGATAACAAGCCAGGTACATAGAACTATGTCCGGAAATCTGCTTGGGTACATAAACGCACGCAATGTTTAGTGGTAAAAGGGAAGTAACTTGTACATCGTGGGAGTCTAGATCAAACTAGTAGCGCTTTGAAAGGTGACAAAAACGTTATACAGGGTTTTGGAAGGTTACACGGCCCCACGTACCCCGTCAAAGATGAATGTACCCTTTGCTTGTGGCTCAGGGTACATAAATCTTTGACAGTATACATGGGGCCGTGTAACTTGCCAAAACCCTGTATAACTTATCTGTGTTAACTGAAAGTTTACTTGGTATTGTTAAGTCTGAAATGGAAACTGGCAGTGAATTGACATTGTATTTACAGTTATTAAATACAAAATAAGGCATAAAACAAAACATACATTATTTTTGTTTTTGAATGACACTTTTTTATATTTAACTTCCAAAATATGATCTTGGTCTGGGCTATAACACATCAATTGACAAAGTGATGAATTTGCTGTAGCACAAGAACGAGTTTTGGCTTGGACATAAATTTACACAGAATGACAAACTTTGTATATATATCAAACTAGTAATGTAGAAATAATCAGAATAATAATAACAGCATTTTGATACATCCTGCTTGCAGTTATTGATTATATTTTCTCGTAACCAATTATCAATTTTGCCATTTCCAATCTTGTTTTTTACACAGTCCCTTCATATTCTGGTCTAAGATGGACTTGACAAACCAAGAAAAAATATGTGTTAGTAAAGTACTTTTCATTTTGAAATGCTTATATCAGTTTACAATTAATCAATAAGTAAAACCTTTAAATATCCATCATCTTCAAACCATACAAAATAAATGTCTCCACTGATAAATGGTAAATTCATCTCAAGAACACCCAACGTATTAAAACTAATGATCATTTATGATTTTGAACTGTTGCAACACTACTAGAACCCATGTTTGTGTGTTACACGTGTATAAATGTAATACATTATACAGTTATGGACTTTTTAGTGGTTGTAAATGGTGTGATATTCACCGTAAAAATAAATATTGACCGAGGCGACAGCCAACGTTAATATTTATTTTTTCAGTGAATATCACACCATATACAACAACTAAAAAGTCCATAACTGTTTTATTATATAATTTAGCCACTGTAGCACTTCGGTTGACAATGTTTTCTTAAACCTGTGACCAGGCAATCTAGCTATTTTACCAGTGTTAGATTTCCTTGTATCGCCCTGGTTGGGACAGATCACAGGAAACAAGAGGCCCATGGGCCTTATACGCTCACCTGATAACTAATGGCTAGCTGATAGATTTAAAGAAAACATAAATACTAAACCCCAATGAATTTTTTCTTTACATCAAAATGATCATTGCATCAATACCTACAACATTCTAATATACATGCCTATACAAAACTTTTATAGTTTTCAAGATAATTAACCATTTCAGTATTGTTTTCGCATCTGTGACCTTGACCTTTGAACCCATGACCTTTTTCTATACGTCAAAATGATCATTGTATCAATACCTACAACATTCTAATATACATGCCTATACAAAACTTTTATAGTTTTCAAGATAATTAACCATTTCGGTATTGATTCGCATCTGTGACCTTGACCTTTGAACCCATGACCTTTTTCTATACATCAAAATGATTGTTGTATCAATACCTACAACATTCTAATATACATGCCTATACAAAAAGTTTATAGTTTTCGAGATAATTAAACATTTCCGTATTGTCTCGCATCTGTGACCTTGACCTTTGAACCCATGACCTTTTTCTATACATCAAAATGATCGTTGTATCAATACCTACAACATTCTAATATACATGCCTATACAAAAAGTTTATAGTTTTCGAGATAATTAAACATTTCCGTATTGTTTCGCATCTGTGACCTTGACCTTTGAACCCATGACCTCTTTCTGTACATCAAAATGATCATTGTATCAATACCTACAGCATTCTAATATACATGCCTATACAAAAAGTTTATAGTTTTCGAGATAATTAAACATTTCCGTATTGTTTCGCATCTGTGACCTTGACCTTTGAACCCATGACCTTTTTCTATATATCAAAATGATCGTTGTATCAATACCTACAACATTCTAATATAAATGCCTATACAAAAAGTTTATAGTTTTCGAGATAAGTAACCATTTTGGTATTGTTTTACATCTGTGACCTTGACCTTTGAACCCATGACCTTTTTCTATACACCAAAATGATTGTTGTATCAATACCTACAACATTCTAATATACATGCCTATACAAAAAGTTTATAGTTTTCGAGATAATAATTATAATCAGAGGTAAAAAAAATTAGGTCACGACCTTCACAATTGACCTTGACCTCAATTTGAAGATACTAACAAGAAGATGTCAAAACTGAAAACCCCATGTCATTATCTGGCCAAATAGTCAAGTTATAACAATTTGAAGCTTTTTACGATTTTTTCAAAATTAAACGCAAAAACGCGTAACCTATTTTTTGTCCGAATTTCACAAAATGAACAAACTATAGGCTAAAGACCCTAGAGAAGCCAAATATCACATCAGATTTTTTCTCTAATCAATACTTTCGGAGAAGAAGATTTTTTAAGATTTTTGCACCCCTAGGTCACCTTGACCTAGTTATGGTAGCCATGGCAACACCACGAACAAATTTGAATTGCACCGACCAAGACATGCATCTGACCAAGTCTCGTTGAAATCTGCCCAGTGGTTCGTGAGAAGAAGATGAAAATGTGAAAAGTTTACGACGACGACAACGACGACGACAGACAACGGACAAATTGTGATCAGAAAAGCTCACTTGAGCCTTTGGCTCAGGTGAGCTAAAAATCCTGCATTAATTAGATCTCTCTGACTTTTTAAATCTGATTCTATGAAAAAAATAAATGGCATTCAGGATGACATAAATACTTTGATGTTGCCATAACGTCAACGTTCTATAAAAAATAACAGGCCTGCATCCTGGTTGAGACACAATCACATGCGCACACTTAATTGATGTTATAGTCATTTTATGCTAGAATGTCAACAAAAATCGATGACATACACCAAATTTGATATTCACTGGATTTTTTCAGAAATCTGTGGTATATCATGCGAGATTTAATAGTCACGTGTTACCATTTAAGCCAATCAAAAAGAAGGATTTTATTAATTATGTAATAAATGTATATACATACTTAGCTATGATTGGTGTATTAATTGTCTCTGTTATAGTTTTTATCACATGATTTCTATTTGCATGTCTCGGACGCTCCTCTTTTGTACGCCCGTGAACAGTTAAAGCAGACACACCAGTGCTCTCTATCACCTTTACCAGGGATAATGTGGCCTCTAGCTGAAATTATACAAAGCAAAAAATTTTAATATTTTACCAGTAATATCTATTTCTTAAGTTATCCCAGCTTTAGGTAAATAAGTGAGCAGGTATGGCTATGAACAGTCATAGCTCATACAATAGTAATTCCTGAACAGGGGATTCTGTGGCCAAGAGGTCATTATTTCTATTTGCATCTCTTTTTTGTATGACGGGAAAAGTTATAGCTAACCCAATGGTTCTCTCTACAACTGTAACAGGTGGTGAAATTGTGCAAGACACCATAGCACCTCTCAGTATTTCTATTTTGCTAATGCTCAGCAAAAGAACAGTCACTGTAGATATATCCAGGTGGTCATTTCATGCATGCATGGACCAGAGCGTCTAAAGAAACCATTACCTTCAGGCAAGCAAACTGACAAACTTTCACTCTAGGGCCTGTCAGTATGAGAATCAATCCTAGGCAGTGAGAGGCATCGTGATCCACCTAGTCCCCTAAAGCACAAATGAGAGTTCAGATCTTGCATGAGTGTGACACTAAAATTTCTGTTACCCATTTATGTATTAGCTAGGTGATCTTGTGTCTTACTCAGGAACATGACACAGACCTAAAGTCTGGCTCAGACTCAAATTATTCCATTAAAAGTCTACAGTTTTCACTACTGTGTCTCACACTTACCCTATGTGTCCATTCCTGGTAGCCAAAATCCCCATTGGCTACTAATTTCTATTAAATTGTTTTAAAGAGTGATTTTGGAAATTTGGCTACTAAAAACTTCATATTTGTGGAAACCTCACTTACCTCTGGTAAAACTCGTATTTTACATGTGACTGGTATCGATAATCCATTTACCAAAGTTGTAAGAATCTGAAAAAAACAACAACAAATGTATTTAAGTTCCTTTTTAATATTCTCTGAAATCTAAAACTTTTGTGACTAAAAGTTATTACATTGATACTGTAATTATTAATCAGTAAATGTTTTTCAGATTGAAACAAAACTTATAACAGTATAAAACAGATGCTGGATCAATACTGCAGGAGTTTGACAGAAGAAGAACAAAACAGGAGTTAAAGACGTACACACACACACAAACACAAATAAATACTGGTTTTGCACTATGCCATAGGCTCACATAACCTTTGGTCTTGAGTTAATAGGCTTGTTCTTCAGACTAGTGCAAATACTTATTTCTATGTAAATCAAATGACAGTATAAGATTCCATCAGCCTTTAGGATGAGACAGATGCCAGGTTAAAAGACAAAATCCTTTCCTATACCTGTTCAAGATTCTGTCTTTAATGAGATGGATGTAAGTTTATTGCTATAGTCAACACACATCATTTTTGTCAGTACTTATCCACATATTACCTGAATGGTGAAATTAATACTTTGTTAAGGACATACAAAGCAGCATCAAATGCTGACTTTAACAAGTGACCTTTGAAAAAGATTTGCCTAAAATCTTTGATATCGTACCAAAATATGAAAGTGTTTTCCATAATTTGATGTCAGAAAAAAAAGAGATTGATAATGTCAAAAGACAAATTGTTGTCCGTCATCAAATGCTGTTTCTACTCACACAAATTGTTCTAATTAATGCTGGTTTCATGGTAAGACTTATATACAATATTGCAAGTATTTATGACTCCAATTTTCACACAACACATGTACAATCTTATGACACTTACTTCTTTGATTTTTTCAGGTTGTGTAAGTAAAGCAGCACCCATACCACCCTGTAAAAGACAATAGCTACATATAAATCTTACAAACAAAACCTAAAAAAATCTTCAGTTATGTATAATTTGTGTGATCAAAATCGGATCAAGGAGTTGCTTGACTAAGGTCAGTGGGGTTTTTTCCTGGTTTCCTCCACAATCCAAAAAAATGACCACCTAAATGTAAGTCAAAGAATCTTAAAAAAAGAGTGCAAACACCACTACTCTATCATCTGAATAAGTGGAGTGGTGTAGAGAGGAGTGATATTAACATCCAGTCAAGATTTTTCACTTATATCAAGGCGGTCAGTCCAAGGATGGTTGCGGAAACCATGCAAACTGACAAACATTCTCACACTAGAATGTGTCCAAAGTGGGATTCAACCTAGGCAGTGAAAGGTGATGTGATCTGTGGGCATAGACTTTAGATCACTTAGCCACTGGTGCTCCATAAACTTGAAAGGTGATACTCTTTTGCATGAAAATTGCAACCAGAAACATGAAGGTACCAATTTTACATGTTTTTTAATTCATGAAGATTTATACATATATATCATACCTTAACAGAGAATTCTTTTGGACATCCCATATTTATATCTATGCCATCAACATCTTTTTCTCTGAAAAAACATTATAAATATTAAATATCAAATGCTAGGGCTTCAAAAATCTTTTGGTCTATGTTGAAAACCATCAGGCATTTGTTTCAGGCTAGTACACTTTTCCAACCACATATTTCATGAGCCGATCAAATTTTGTGCAAATTCACAATTTTTTTCTATCTACTTTTTCTTTCCAGTCTGCTATTTTCTATTCCGCTAAAAATCTTTATCATGGTTCCCACACTTTACTTCATTTAAAAATTTCCTGATTCTGCAAAGAAAATAAAAATCCCCCATCTTTTTCCCCAACGTGTGGGAACCATATTTATAGTTATGTCTTCTTTATATATTGTATAATGCTTATATTTCACTGTGGTTTTATTTTCGCTATATTTGTGGTCCAGACCAGAGTATTTTCGCAAAAATAAAACCGCCACAAAAATAAATGTGTATTAATAGCCAATTAATCTTGTTAGTTGTTTTTTTTAATCAAATACGGCTGCGAAAAAATGACACTGCGAATACACTTGTCATTGCCAAACTGTGAAAATTTGACACCGTGAAAATAAATCAATATACAGTAGTGATTCATTTTGGTTGAAATATGAACCAAAGGAACTTTAATATATGTCCAGTGGTCAAAATGTACAGACAGTCTTTATATATGTAGGTGGTCACTACAGTAAAATTTCATGTATCTATGCCTTATTATTACTTACACTTTTTTGGCAGCCATTAATGCCCTTTTGGCATCACATGTTCCCTGAAATATAAGAAGACATAACATTTAATATACCGGTAACAACAGCTTGATGTAGTGGTGATGATAGTGGCATGGCTTTATTTTGCCCCAGTCAAGATTATTTAATTCATCTGAAAGAGGGGAGTTTTAGACCAATGGAAGTTAATGAAGTGCTTAGAGAAAGCAATCAACGTTTCATGTCTATGGTGGATGAGTGAGCAAGTGAAATGCAATGTGATCTATAAGAAAACACTTTAGAGCAGCTGACCACAAAGGCCCTTAAACACTAACATACATATAATATAAATAGAAGCATTGCTAAGTGAAGCAAGCTATGCCCATTTTACAGTCCAGCCATTAAACTGTTTGTAAAGCTCATACAAAAAATTATTAAAATTTCAAAGATGCACAACTCTACATGGAATTATCTCCTCTTTAGGCACACACACTACTATATCCTGATTATCATTTATACCAAGTTTAGTAAAAATATTTTCAATAGTGTTGGAGAAGTTGGTTGTAACATTATTATGAATGGACAGACAAATGGACAACACCTTACCACATCTGCCCATTTCTAGAAATTGGCCTATCTAGAAATGGGCCTATAATAAGTGCACTAGTACTCACAAGCTGAAATATAAGTTTTCCTCTTTCCAATCTCGGACATGTTCTAAATACAACTGTTCCATCTGACAACAGATAATCCACAGTACCAAGAAGATCTGAAAAAAATTAAATACACAAATGTTTACTTTAAATGATAAAACAAAGGTACTCGAAATAGGGGTCTGTATAAAAAGAATAGATGGTCTTCATTTCATGCAACGTAAGATACAAAACTGAGCCACAAATAGCTTGTTTTATTGTGTAGAAAGCTTGTAATTATAGTAGAACAAATCTAGCCCATTTTGCAAATTGTGCAATGATGTACCAAATCCCAGGAAAATTCAAATATAGGAGGTGAAGGGAGCTTTGACCTTTAAGAATGTGCTTTAGACCACTCAGCACCAAGTTTTCTGGAACTGGTGGGATTTAAACAATAAAACCATAAAACTTGCAATGGTCAATTTGACTCGCTGGTGTCTTCCTCCTGTAATCAATCTGGGACAAAATTCACTGGTAACTTATCTGGGAGTAGTAGAGTTTTTCTTGTCCCACCCATGGAAGTTAATTGGAGTTTTATGCCCCAATAAGATTCTTTTACTAATATTGAGACAGTTAGTTCAGGAATGGTGGAGGAAACCAAAATGCCAAGAAAAAACTACTGACCTGCAAGTGGAAAAAGACAAGCTTTCTCATTCTAAGTTCTGATAAAGTGGGATTCACACCTAGGTGGTGAGAGGCGATCTGATCTGTAAATGTGAACTTTAAACTAATCAGCCACCTAGACCTCCTCATACCCATGGGACCATATTACAATAAATTACTGGTGCAAGGGCAAAATCTGATGGTGTACAGCTCAAAATATACTCACCATTTTCAATTCTTTTTGCACTCAAAATTTTAAAGTCAATGATTTCCTATAATTACAAAATAATAAAATTCATTAATTTTCAATAATAATTTTTATTACTTTGGTGTTCTTTAATATTGTTAAATTTAAAGTAAGTAACAGCACTTAGCTAATAGCAATAAACTAGAATATCCCTGTCCCTGTCACTGATACTAAATCTGTCATGTTGCTATTATGATGTCAGTAATGGAAAGTTGTCATTTTGTCATGTAGAGAGAACCTTTCATAATATTTGATACTTTACTTTTCAAATAATGGAGGCTGTGGTGGCTTTATGGATAAGACGTGGGTCTACAAATCCAGGGTCTCTCACTGCTGCGAGTTCGAGTCCCCCTCAGACCACATATGAGAAAGTGAATTTTCCTTGCCATTGGCCTTTGCTGGTTCACCAGGTGTCAGTATAATGTGACTGGGAGAGTGGTACCCTTGTCTGCGGCGTACTAACTCAGAGAGCTAGCACCTTAAAGACACCCTGAGTGTGCACTGGAAGACCATAAAACAAACTTCACTTACATGCATACACGAAATTGTTCATAGGTTAATCCATAGAGATTAATAAAGTAGTTCTCGTCGTGAATAGCTGAAAAATTGCTGATGTGACGTTAAGCAACATTCAACAACAACAAATCTCAAATAATGGAAAGCATCTGTTTTTACATTAGGAAACAACAGGGCAATAAGATAGTTACAGGCCTCACTTCCCTGGTGGAAGTTCACATGGCTAACTTAATTTGACAGGTTTAAAAGTTTTTACTTAGCTTTTGGCATTGTGATTTGGACATGGATTGTATGTTTTCGTTCAATTGTAACCATGGAAAGCACTAATATTCATGAAATACAGGCATGTTTTGTATGATGTTATGTGACCACAAGACAAGGGATTGGGATTAAAAGAACTTTTACAATAAAGCAATAAACACAAAAACACAGTATACCTCACAGTAAACTAAATCTGCTCCATATTGTATTGCCAGCAATCTCATTGGTAATGTACATACTCTAACCATTGGAGCTAGCACCACTTTATTGGTGTAATCCAATTTCTTTTTTGAGTCCATCTTTTCTTCTTTACTTTATTAATTCTAACTGAAATGAGAAATTAAACAAAATATTTATTTCAATGTCTTATATCAAAAATATTACAACTGTTGCGATATATCATATAGCTACATGGTATACTGGTAGTATGTACTATGTACAACTTCTGTCTCACCTTTGGGGTACCCTTTAGGTGAAGCGGTAGAGTGCTCACTTTACAAACGGGGGACCCAGGTTTGATTCCCAGTGTCTGGGAAAGGGAATTTTATAACCAATTTATTTGTAACTAGCATTTCAGTTACACAACCAAGATTCTAAAATTACAAACCCAGTGATTCCCCTGTAGATCAGTTTCAAAGTGTCGGAAAAAATAATAAAACTAGTAAAAGTTTTTGGTGATAAAAATTTCTTTAATGCCATGTTAAAATCGACAATTGTGTTAACAAATAACAACTCCACTCTCCAGTAACCTATGGAAATCCCAGATTTAACCATAATTTCCAACTCTCTCAGCTTTATGAACAGTGCTTCCAAAAATAGTGCCTTGTTTAAAGGCTTGTCTAGTTTTTATCCTAAAGTCATGGCTGCATGTGACGACCAATTTAAAATAAATTTATACAGACTTTTCAGACTTCATGGGACCCAAAGACAAATTATGACACTGCACAGATATTTTCAGAAAAGCCCCTACATTGATCTTAAAAGTTAAAGGAGTAGCTACTTGTCCACAAAATTCCACTCTTCCATGAATATTTAGTGCTCTTTTCCGTTGACTTGTTAAATTGTTTATGTGAGGATTATTGTGAGCCCACACATTCATCTAGAGTTTAAAAAAAACGAGAAAAAAACCTTCATACGGGAAATGTCCCGGCGCTTTGCGCCGGGAATTTCCCGTCTATAGGTAACACGTATGTATTATGACGTCATAGAAAATTGTGTAAAAATTCTATAGACCGTACGTCCAAATCATTTGACGCCGCGCGTGCACCACTTTTCACTTTTTTTCTCAAGGCCATTGAAGGGGTCAAATCGACAGGAAGTGAGCTCCATATGGGGGGAAATCTCGCCCGTCTCGTACATCAGAAATGAAACCAAGAAGCGATTATCGTGATAATTATTCATTGAAACAAGTAATAATTTAAATAGGTTGATCGAGTACCAAATATTTACGTTTCTTTCGCCATTCTGGCTGATCTCCAAGTGTAGCGTTTCAAGATTCGCGATGACGTGATTTCTTTTGATTGGGTCAAAGTTCAATTCAGATCGATAACCACTGCAAGCCAATCAGCGACCGACTTTCCCACGTGCATCAACCATGATCACACAGTATACAATGCGGGAAGATACAAAATTTGCCGATTTCAAGTTAGATAAATCGATAACCATAGTTACCTGACACAAAACTATTCACGAGGTTAGCATAACCACAGTATACGACTTCTACGGTAACTCTTTTTCACATATTATTACTTAATTGAATCCAAATTTTGAGTGCATCTGTGACCCTCGCTGAATACAGTGTAAACAAAAATGGCGTTCGTCAGGACGGGAAAGACGTTTTCACAAACGATCGATTTTTAAGAAAAATAATAAAATGCGTTTTTCAAAAGAATTAATTAACAGTTCGTCCCAATAATCATTTTTATGAAAATACAGATAAAATTTATTGAATTTATTCCGAATTTAATGTAAATATTGACAAATCCTCTTGTTTGTTTACATGTGACGTGGATATCATGATCAGCTGATCGAGCTGGACCAGTTTGACTTTAAGGTGCTGACTAGAACTGACTTCAACTACAATGGCTGCACTCATCAAAAATCTAACTTGGACATAACTGATGAGGAAACTGTACATGTTGTGCAATGAGATGGACCGCAGTCCCAAAAAGTTGTGATGAAAATAACAATAAAACATTCATGTTGAGTTTAGCAGCTGACTGTAGTTGAGATCCACTTAGGTAAGGTCTGAATTGACTCCTTAAAAACCTCCAGGGATGGCGACTGGACTACTGATGCTGGCAGGGGATTTCAATAATTTAGTTCTTGGAATGAATATCAGTAAATATTTTAACTAGGATAAAATCAACATTACCTTCTTCAATATCCCAGACTTGGTTCTCGAAAAAAAAGTTGGTATAAGTGAATAAATGCCAATTTCCACTCCACTATCCACATAAGCGACCATTTCAATATAAATCTTAACGCACCATCTTTCTAGTATATCATCCCAGAATATTTCAT